>JAQSVV010000685.1:600000-971391 GCA_036375495.1 Agrotis segetum | reverse complement strand
GATGGTATACACCGTGACTTTTTAGTCGTCTTACAAAAGCAGCCCAGTTCATGTACCCAATGACTAGAACACGTTTATAATAAAAAAATAGGTATTTAAGAGATTTGAAAATTTTTAAAATAAAATTTTAATTCGTTATTATGACGCAAGGTGTAGTTAGAAACACCCTTGTCTCATAGAAAATGGAGATAGAATGATCTGCCCGACTATTGCGCTGGGTAGGTATACTTTACAGCTAGATACGTAAACATTTAACAGGGTGTTTCATATTTCTAATGCACCTATTTATTAAAAATAAAAATTATTATTAACGATTAAAAAAAAAAATAACTTGCCTAGAGGTATTTTAGGTCGGATACATTAAGTGGACCCTTTTTGTAAGACGACTAAAAAGTCACGGTGTATATAAAACTGTTTATCCAATTTGTGAGGAAGTTGTATATGTTGATCCAATTTTATTTGTGTGTAACATCATCATATTCGTTGCATTCAAATTGGTACCTAATGTATATTCTTTCAGAGGATGTCGTAGGTGGTCATTAATAGAGCTTGATATATTTTAAAACTGAGAGGTCAGGAGATCAAGAATTGCTTCTTTTAACAGAGTCTGTTATTATTCAATTGTGTAAATAACCGGACTGGTTAAATTAAGAATAGAAGTCTTCTGTTTCTTATAAATCATCGATGTTTAGGTTGGTGTTCAAGTATGTCTCTGATGAATGTTTATGGTGCTAATCATAATGTTTTGCTTCCTTGTTTTTTTAAATGTTTTATAAATGCATATTGCTCTCAAAGATGAGAGAGATTTAAATAACCGTTAACTTAAGTTTCGATGTCCTGAATTCAACAGTTTGCAACATGTTGAATAGAAAATAAATTCTCGGCTTTCATTTGCAAGGCTATCGTCGACGCTCATTCGCTCCACTTTTCTTTAAAAACTTTCTGTTTGAGAATTAATCCTATAAAGTCTAGATTACTAGAAATGGAAATTGCATTAATTTTTTTAATGTGATACGATACGTGGTTTATCAAACTATTCTTTTCTTTACGACATGTGAACGTAGGTACTAAGATCTTTACATAACATGTTAAACAATGACTTCAATTTCAATTCAGTCGTTGTAATATTCAATTACTGATATTGTACGTCCATTCACATCATATGATATGAGATTGTATAATAATTTTACTAATAGCTCAGTTACATAAATAATAATATATTCAAACTTAACAAAAGACTTCAACGCACGACGCTATGGGTATCATGTGGAGTGAATGCATGCTACGTTTTAAAAAAAAAATGGGTGTCTTAGATGGTCATAAATGGAGAAGAGGATATATTTTAGTCTTAGCGCCAGGCCAGATTACTAATTGTAATGAAACAGTAGATTTGCGACAACTTTAATATGTTTACCAGTGGCTGCCTTATTGATAACATTGTTAGTAGCTCTAGGTTCTTTTTGTATTTCACCAGTTTTTTCATATTCTTTTCCATTAGACAAAATCTGAACCTTATCCGAATCATCAATTTTCTTTGCAGTTATTTATTTTACTTTCTGTGTCACGCAGGAGAGATCGTGTGAAAGAAAAGCTGGGTCTAGCTCTGAATATTCACTTAGGTGGTCCCCAAGTAGGTCAGATGTGCAAACGCAGACGTCTAAATGTCTAATACCACTATTGTATTCACCTGAGAGGAATTGGCTGGAAGGGGAAGCGATGTGCAGGCGGATGCACGGGTGGATGCACTGCCGGGTGCGGGGCCAGTATAGGCGCCGGCGGATGCACCGGCACTGGATGCGGTAGCGGTGGCGGCGGCAGCGTGCTGTACGGAGGCGGAGGTACATTCTCCAGCATCTCCGGCACCCGCGGCGCCCGCGCACGCCGCAGGCGCCGCCGCCGCGCCGGCTCCTCCGTCTGACATTCTGCACTCGCCACACTCCGCTCCCTCTCCGTCTGCACCGCACTGTTCACATTCACGGGTGCATCCTGCACCTCCACTATGTTCACGTTCACGTTTACACTGGACACGTTCTGTCGGCTCGGCTCGCCCGGGACGCGCACCGAGACCGAGTCCGACTTGCGCAGGCCGGGCGCGGGCACGGGCAGCCGCATATCGTTGTTGTGGCGGGTGGACGCGCGCGCATGTCGACCGCCGTGTGGCGACTGGTCGGTGCCCCCCGCGCGGTGCAGCGCGGTGTCGGTGCGCGAGCGCGCGAGGGGCGGCGAGCGGCACTCGTAGGGCTGCCACAGCAGTGCGGACAGCGCCTCGGCGGCAGACGGCGGCGGCGGCGCGCCGACCACGCTCATCTCGTGACCGTGCTCCGCTGCCGCGCCAGCGCTGTCACCCGCCACCCGCCGCTGCCGACACCTGCTAACAAAACAGTTCCTTTATTCCATGTTATGCTGAAGATATCAAACGGAATACCACTGCAAAAACGAAGAAACCCCTTAATAGTCCTAGAAGGTACGATGAACGCAAATGCTTTAATAGGCTATGGGAAGTTAAATCTATGCCAGGACGAAGAATTTACATCCCATCAAAAGCATAAATGTGAACTGAGAGCCAATTTCAACATTTCGATATAAACTTCAACACAAAAGAAGTAAGATCTAAATGGGTGCCAAGAAATTCAATAAGAATGAAATATATTAAATCCTGAGGTGTCAGTTAGGTGGATTCAATATATTTGGTTAGTTTTCATAAGTTTTGACATACGTATGTGATTATTTTTTTTGTTATGTGTAGGTCAAAATTCGCTCGTGTAATAAACACATGTAACTGCTTGCTAATTCTGCTAACTTGAACTTGGCTTGACACTCTACCTAGATCTAGATCGAATTAGAGGAAATAATAAGAAGACACCAACATGAATTTGGGATTTCGATCAAACCAAGATTGATAATTTCATTTGAAATCTAGAACTACCTGGTAGACCTATCTAGACAAAACAACTCTATTGTACTACAAAATTACGGAACACTAAGCAATGTTGTCATTTTGCTTGACCGCAATATCTCACAGAGCCTTATTTTAGGACGGTTAACTTGCATTTGGCGCATAATAGGGCTGTCACTTCGTTTGTTTGAAATTGAATAGAAGCTTCTTTCTCTCTTCGACTGACTACCTGCACTACAATTGTCGTGATCTTGGGATAGGCAACATGCGCAAGAGAATTTTGATAAATGATTATCTTTTTTCATAATTCCCATATCTAAAATTAATATTGATCTTAATATCTTCAAATTATATTGCCGTCGTGTTTTGAGAAGTACCTACACCCTACTACTACCCACAAAAATATAAGAGTCTTCTATAAAGCTAAAAGATCTTCGAAAATACTAGACAATAAATACAGTAGAAACTATAATAGAAGGTACACACAATATAAAACAAGTTAATCTAAACAAGAAAGATAAAAAAACAAACTGTGATACAAAATTCTCCCTATTTTTAGAATTGAATGAACCGATTTTAATTCAGCTTTGTACGCTTAAACAGGTCTAAAAAGTTACCAGACATTGAAAAAAAAGTGTTATAGATGATTAGACCGAAAAAGTTTTTTCATAGAAACAGATATTTGGAATACCTAAAGGTTCGTCTTTTAAGACCTAGGCGAATGCCTATGCTTCCGAAGTTTTGTTAAAATCGATACCATTATATCGAAAATAAGTACTAGAAAGTTCGTATGTACGTACGCTCAGAAAAGTCTAGAACCCTTCGTACACAACGCCGACGCAAGTCACCGATATTTTGCGACTTTGGTATCCAGGAGACTATCGCAATACCAATCCATCGAGGTTCGTATACGGGTATACGTCAATGGACACCAATGTCGTAAGGAATCCGAGACTTACAAAGACATACAAAGGCCCATATAAGCTTTGTTTTCAGAACTGCGTTATAATAAATTAAATCACGAAAACGCTGTAACATGCACGAACGACATGAATTCTTCAGTGCTTTCTTGGCATTGAATCAAACTCTGAGAAATTAGTATCCATTAAAATTACACTTGAGATTAAACTAATCCAAATTGAGGAAGTTCTTAATAACTTCCTACTTAGGGGCTCATACATAATAACAACACATTCATAATTACGCTCGCTAATTCCCCTTAACATTACGTGTTATGATCGTAAGTAGAAATGTACATAATCTTTGAATCTGTGAAAGAGTATGTTTGGAGTTGTGTCTGGTCCGCTGCCCCTTGCCTTACGTAACTTTCTGTCCGCTCCAATTCCAACACGCGTGTTGATATAGCGGTCCCCTTATGATTTTACTTTTACATCTATACCAAAAACTTTTGTCCTCTATATATTGTTACACTTGTACAGTCTTCGAAGACAGAATTCGCTACGAAATTCTTTTCAACAAAATCCTTCGTTTTACAACAATAAATTCTTCTTTGGAACTCGCAACAAAGTTGTCATTCACTGAGTACACACGCACTCAATGTTCCATAAGAAAACATCCGTCGGTTGCTGAGAGTCGGACATCTGCATAAATAATTCGCTTGCCTTCGTCGGTTTCTTTAATCCCTTCGTAGCAACTCTCCAGAAGAATAGAGATTTACCACAACCGAGCTTAATATGCAGCAAAGCTCTTATGTAAGAATAAGCTCTAGACAGCGGGGAAACTTTATGAAAATTTTATATTCCAGTTGGAAAAAGTCGAGTAACTTAATAATTCTGACAATGTAACGTCCTATTAGAAACTTGGTCGTCACAATAATACGGACGACAACAATACTAACTGCAGTGAGCCTCGTTATGTAACAGATTAATGGCTTCTCTGTTACATTGAAACGGAGTAGATACTGTTCGTAAACATTATGAGGAGGAGCTTTGGAATCTTTTACAAAAAAAAGAAAACTTGGCAGACCTGCAATAAATGGTTTATGAACCGTCATATTGGAAAGGTTCCCAAGAACTTTCCATAATTTATTTTACCTTGGCTTACCCATCATCGAAGCTCCACGAAGTACTCCGGACGTCATCAAAACACAACAAATCATTGAACTTCAAAGGAGATATCGTCTGTTACGTGAATCTCGCTGGGAGATCATCTGGGCCCGGTAGCTGAGACCCGAGATCCGCGGTGAAACCGCACTCATACACTTTCTCCAAGGCCGCGCGGCGCCGGCGCCTCCCACTACAGTGACTTTAATCATACACGTGTAAAGCGCCAATAAGTACGTCTGTCTGTCCCCATGATGGTCTAAACTGCTGAGTAGCATTAGAGAAACTTTCCTATTGAAAAGGTGCTCTCATTATAGGGCTCTCGCAAAAAACGAATACCGACTGCTTTTTCTTGGATGAAAAGAAATTTTCAGACGATTGTACTACAAAAAATATTCATTTTTCCATGCCCTAAAATCAGATTTTTTCACTGGAATTTTCTTATAATAATTTACGATATATTTTTGAAATTCAAAAAACAAAGTTTTCCCAAGCAAATCCACATGAAAACTATAGCTGTAAACAAAACACACGGATATTTTACATCACATAATTATTATTATTGTACAGTAATAATTATCATAACTTTCGTTTAACGTTGACAGTTTACAAACGTCTTCCGTTTACTCATGAGTCTATCTGATTGTACTAAGAAGCTAATTAGAGAATATTAACCGTCACACATAATTATTTGTAAGATTTTAAAATAATTATGTAATCTTTACATATAATAAAATCGTAGAGATGTCATTCCTGTACATTGAATATTTTTTTCTTTTTGTATTTTTTTCGAGATAAGGGATCGATTCTGATGTCAGATCAACTTTTATTTTTTTTCGAAATTTTTTATGTTTTTTTGATTTGATCTATCTCCGAAACTACTGTAAAGTTGTCGATCAAATTTTCCTCAAATATTCCTAATAATATGCTTCTGTTAATATGCTATGTATTGTTACGCTATTTTTCCTGGGAGATAAGCAATTTTGAATTTTGTTGTTTTTAGATGTTTGTTGATAATTGGAAGCTAAACCACTGGATATTATTTAGTCAATTTTTCCTCAAATATTCCTTAAACTGCTGTTCTATTAATAGGATATGTATAATTACGCTATTCCCCTTGGGGGATTAGCAATTTTATAATATGTTGATTTTCAGTCATTGTTGACATTTGTACAAGAACCGCTATTTGAAAATCACTGTCAACGTACAGCCAGTCCGGTCGGTAACCTGCTTGACTTTCGTGCAAGGGGTCTCTGGATCAAATCTCGCAGTTTTTTTTTTCTCTTTTTGAGTTTATTTTATTTGTCCTGAGAGTTTTAAATAATTAAAAAAAAAATGTGCATACTTTTGTTTCAATATTATTCGCGATTTTAAATAATTACTATTTTTTTTCAATACTTCTCTAGGATAAAAATCTACACCGATTTAAATTGTAAGTTGGATATTTTTTTTAATTGTAATTGTTTCAAGGTGTGGAATTTTAAAGATTAGAAAAAAATCAGGGTTTCTATAATTTGGGTTTATTTATGTTTTGAATTGGTGCTCAAACCAGTGCATAGATTCTGTTTTAAACGACGAAAAGTTGTACTCATCGAGTCAGATAATTAGTTATTTTTTAGGTATCACGCGGTATGCTAAAGGGAGAAGAGCAATGCTATCGTACGTTTAATTTGCAGCGATACTGTAAATCGACCCAAAAATGATAGTCTAATGTTTAAAATAAACACGTTTCTTTGAAATTAATGTCGCTCAAATAAGGACGTTTCCTATGCAAACTATGTACCCAGATGTAACATTATTGATCTAAACTAATAATAAAAATGCAAGTATGTTTGTTTTTTACCTTTTCACGCATTACTACCTACTGAATGGATCGTCCCAAAATTTAGCATATACGTTGTCAGGAGTATAGACACGGATATAAGGTATCTTACATTCCGAATAACAGAAGAGAGCTGTTTCCGAGAAAACAATTACGTTCGTATTCCAGATGGCGCCACACGATCCGTATTGTTTCTCAAATTCTAAAATAACGCAAGCGAAGCCGCGGGCAAACACTAGTATTATATAAGTGCAAGCTGAAATGAGGTCGTAGTATATTGAATTAAGAAAAAAGTGCTGTATAATTTAGACGGGTTTTTTAGTTGTTATGTTATGTAATTAATTGTAGGTATGCATGTATTAATCTAATTATACATACCATACATATACATATAACACTACTTCTTTTGTTCATTCTGGTAATGGATATGGTAACGAATAATAATTACATTTATGAATGTTAGAAGCCGTTTTTTTTTTTGTTATTCAAGTTCCTTTTCCGATAAGATAGATTCTTACATAATTATCTGAACTTAAAAAAATATTTCAGAATTATTTTCTGCGCAATTAAAAGAAAAATATGCTATTCTTAGATTTCGTTTACACAGGATATGCATTACGTTAAATATTATGTGATATTCTGTGCTTCCGTAAAATGTATTTCTTCGGACTTCCGCTAGAGATCAGGAAAGGTTAGATAAATATCTCAATTATCATTATGTAAGCTGATGGCAGGTGAAATTATGTTCTCCTGTATTATGTAGGTGTTGGTGAATGTCATTTTAATCATTCCTAAACGAATCATAAATATGAGGAAGTTTTTTTACTCAAATACCACGGACAATTATTATTTCCAATAAGATAATAAGATTACGTTCAATCATACTGATCTTATTACCAAATACTAAATAGAAATCTGTTACAACTTGTTTCATCTTAATAATCGGTTTATAAGTATAGATCGGTCAAATGCTACGCTTTCTCTGAAGGTCATTTGACGGAAAGCAAACTTGATTGCCCACCGGCATCGTGCCCCATGGCTTTGAAGTTTCTCTTATAATTGGAGGAGACACTAATCCACAAACACTTCGAGTCGACGCCGACGTCGCTTTGAATATCCGCTAAAGCCGATAAAGATCTAACAATCTTCGGAATGACGACGATGATGTAATATTGTAGGTGTCGTTATTTATATTTCGGAAGTCATAATCCGCATGTTCATTGTAAATAATTGTAAATGTACGGCAAAATATTACTTAATGAAGAAATAATTTAATAATTTCGCAACAACGGTTTCCGATAAATTAATTTTCATTTCATGTTAGTCGATGGGACGTACGCAAGCGCATTATGAAGTAATTTATTAGGAGCCGCGGACGTTCACATCGTAATCCATCCTCATAAGCGGCGACTGCAGAAGCGCCCACAAACCGGTAACTTAATCCTCGTCAATTTTTCACAAACTCTCACTTCGTAATTTTTTTCTGTTGCCGCCATGTTCTATCAATTCTCGCGTTGGTTCCGGATTAATTAGAGCGCCTGTAAGATAATTGGTGGCCGAGTTTTGTCAGAAAAGGCAGATAGTTGCAGAATATCATATGGCTAGGTACCACAACAAAATGAATTGGCGATAGTTGATAAGTTCCCTATAGGCTAAAGAGTTTATAAAAAATATTCAAGTAGTCTGCGACTAATATCATTGGTCGTCGGAATAAACATAAACCTACATGAAGTCGTGCTCAGAAAGTCAATCGTCTGTAAAATATTTTAAAGCAACCGAAGCCAGCCTAGATCCGTTTATGTTTCGATATTTATCTATCCCCTAAGCCGTTGAGAGCGTCAACAAAAGGTTTTCAGTCGATGTTCGATGCACCAGTAACCTGACACAACACAGCTTAGACACTGTTATGACCTCAAAATCGATATTGAGAGAGTACGATCTCGAATCGAGTACATTTTGGTATATCTTTTGTGGACAACTCTATTCGCTCGTAAAACAGAGAGGGTTAAAATTAGTTATGGAGCGACTGTGACTTTAGCTGATTAGTCGCCAAAACCGTGTCGTTTTTAGTCCAGAAACTCAAATTATTAGACGACTTTCTGTATTGGATCCACCAAGCGTTGTCAAAAGTGATTTTTATTTTTATTTTAGTTAAGCTACTGGTAAAGCAATTAAAATTCTCCAATTCCTGAATTAGAAAAAGAAAACTAACCATAAAGATAATAAATAGAAACAAAGAAGTAAAATTTCATCTCAATCTCTAGTAAAAGAGACGAATTGTAGGTGCCTTTAGGCTTTTGGGAAATAGCAAAATAACCAGATACTTTTCTTTCACGACTTAGGTGTACCTACACCTCATATCAAAATGTGAGAGAGAATAAAAGAATTATATCATACAACGTTCAAGAGATTCGGTCAAATATTTCACATCAATTTACGATTTCTCTTGGCTGGTAGGTAGCTGTATAATAGCATTCTGAGCTTGATTGTGTTAAACTTCTATTATGATATTACTCGTAGATTCCGAATGCCTGATAGGATAGGCGGAATTATAATTGTCGAGCGAATTGTTTAATGCCTCATCTACGGCTCTTAATAGTAAACAGTGATGAGTTTCTATACTTATGAGACACTAGCTGCTGCCCGCGACGTCGCGTGTCGTCTGCGTAAATGCGTTAAAGAAATAAAGGTTTACTGCTCGTTCCCCGTAAGTGATAGCGTTATAATACGTATCCTATATGTTGACTTAACTTCCCAATAATATTCGTGCCAAATATGAATTAAATCCATGAAGTACTTTTTGCGTTTATCCCGGACATAGATACAGACAAACAGATAAAAATTCTACTAGCGATATTTTTGACTTCGATTGATCGTAGATCACATCCGGTATTCTTCTATAAACATATTCATTGTACAGTTTACACTTTCCTTTCCATTTTTAACCGACTTCAAAAAAAGGAGGAGGTTCTCAATTCGTCGGAATCTTTTTTTTTTTTTTTTTATGTATGTTCCCCGATTTCTCGAAGACGCCTGGACCGATTTGGAATTTTTTTCTTTTGTTTGAAAGGGTATACTTTCCAATTGGTCCCATGATCACCAGGTCAGGATCTGATGATGGGATCCTAGGGAAATTGAGGGCAACCTTCAAATTTTATAGGCACATAGTACCATTTTCATATATTTTCTAAAGCTGTTCAAGTATCTGCATCTGATAATCATCATCTCAGGTGGATGACCTGATGATGGAAGGTACAACTCCTTAATAGTAAGGAGTAGGCATAGATTGATTTATATCTCCGGAACTACAAGTCCGATTTAAGTAATTCTTTTTTTGTTGTACTAGGTATCATTTAACTAAGAGAATACTGCAAGTTTCATCAAAATCGGTTCAGTAATTTTTGAGATATGGAATTTTATTAGCTTAATGTGTACATGAGTGATGTAAGTACTGGTGCGAAGGATTACAAAATTCTAGTGCACATGTAAGAGAATAATGTTCTTAACAAGAATTTGGGTTGAATATTTAAACTAAAAAGAGTAAAATAAAAACTTTTTCAAAAAAAATATAACCGCCTTCAAAAACAACCACAAAAAAGTGTAAAATAATCTACAAAATAACTTTTCTTTCGGAAGTCGGTGGCTAAAAAGACAATGAAAAGAAAAAATACAAAGGCACCGACTTCCGAAAGAAAAGTGATTTTGTAGATTATTTTACACTTTTTTGTGGTTGTTTTTGAAGGCGGTTATATTTTTTTTGAAAAAGTTTTTTATTACATGTTTACATAGATATTTACGGGGCAAACAAACTCCTTTTGCAAACTTTAATGAAAACGTTTAAGCTGTTCTTGATCACTAATAATGTTCTGCGATTTTATTGCTTCTGAGAGATATTCTTGTTTTTCTTTTACTCAAAGTGTGGGAGAATTAAAACAACGTTTTAGTACACGAAACCTCCCGCTTTATTGCCACAAAATAACAAATATAACACTTATAGAAAACAGATCATTAATTCCGTCGATAATAATCAACAACAAAATCGACTCAACTTTAAAACAACTTATAAACAACAAAGAGTACACAAAGCAAAACTTTGGATATTAGCTACCAAATAAAATTTATTTACTTTGACTGTTTTGTTAGTTGTTAACGAAGGATCTGTGAAAAAAAACATTGTAGATATTATTATAATATAAGTATTACGTAAAGAACACTTAAAAGTTTATGAGAACAGACGTGATATAAAGAGAAGCGGGGAAGTTGCGGCTTGACTTTTATGTAATGCTTTCTCCAAAAACGCATTTGAGAAATAAAATAGAATGCGTTCCCTTTGTAGTGGCTCGAACAACAATGGCGTGGCGCCGGAACTTGGTATAAAAATGAAAGTGGATTCGCCTGTTATTTTTATAAACCAGACAATCTTGTTTTTGTTTCATGCTGTGGGCTCCTTATTAGCATACGGTGGTAGTGTCCGTAGTCGCTTCGTACGGGTAATCTACACGATTTATGAAAACTCGCTTTTGGTTTTAAAATATGCGCCAAATTAAATTAACTACTTTGATACACGTCACGTAGGTAATTGGTGTTGAAAAGTTTTTGAAATTTATTAAAATAATTTGCACATCCTGTGGTTTACGAGTAAATTAAAAGCGATCATGTTGAAATCTACTTTCTTTTGATTGTGTTATCAAAAGAAAGTAGATTAAAAGTATTTACATTATCCTTTGAACCACTTAGAATATTTTTAAGAAACATCGATATCGATCGATCGACACTGTTCTTCAGATAAAAGCTATCTGACCATTGAAAAATCATCCCTATTTCAAATTAATTATGAATTCATTAGCTCAATACTTAATCGATGTTTCTTAAAAATATTCTAAGTGGTTCAAAGGATAATGTAAATACTTTTAAGTTAAATGAAAGACGGATAAACTTCACTTTTCATAATTCAACATAATTTAATGGGGATGGCAACTCAAAGCTAATCGTAGATGGCGCTGCGATAGTTGGTCCCCACGTCTACCTTGTACAAAAAAACAAACAAGATTATTTGTTATAAAAATTGAGTATAAATACAAAACAAATATGGAAAATTATTCGTCCATGCAAGTACTATACACCGTGTTCCGGACGATATACATAAACTTCGACCAGATGTTCAGACCACGGAAGTAAGCATTTTTCATTATGGACACATTAATAAATTCTTATTTTTTATTTTTTGTTAATTTTCATACAAACTAAATACCTAGACGTAAATAACCCGATATGCATGCCTCTTTATCCGAATTGGCAACGTCGTATTTTCATTCATAACATTTGGCGGGCTGAAACTTGTCAAAACAGTTTCTTTGATTTTTTATCTCGTTCCTCATAGCACTGTCAATGTACTATACTTATCTAAAGAGAACGTATAAGGCTACCAAGCAGGTAGATACGTATTTCGAATTGTCTTTTTAATTGAGGAATAAAAAAAAAACAAAATTCCATAACCAAATCATGATAACCTCTTCCCACGACATGCAGCCTTCGCAAAACGTTTCTGCAGTCCTTATTTTTAGTCTAGGCTTAAAGCAACGCCGGACCTCCAACGACGGGAAGGGGAGTAGGCTACCATAATTATCTTCCCATTCTGCCGTTTCGGCTTAAGTAACGAACATTCAATCTCAAAATTATTGACTAAAAGAGGGGCAGCTCAACACGCAATCTGTGGACCACGCTTAGAGCTCACGTACATTCGTAAAAATACTCTCAAAAGATAGGTCTCGGTCAAATTAAGATAAATGGTAATCACAGCATATTTTTTTTATGCATTTGAGTAGAATAATTATAATTTATAAGCACACTTGTTGCGTGGGCAACATCAGAACTAACGCCACCATCTTATTTTTCAATACATTTCACAAATGAGCGCTCTCCTGTCAACCTCAATGGAGTGTCCAAAGATCCATATAACACTGTATAGTCCAGTCATTAAAGCCTAAACCCGAAAATAATTAGTAACACGCTGAAATTTTAAGGGGTTCTTAAGGAAGGTAAAATAACATACCGGGTGATTTTGCAGCGTTCTGGGGTGTACGGAAAGGATTGAAAAGGGGTGAAAAGTGTTTTTTGCTAATAACATTGCCAAAAAAATTAGTAACACGCTGCAAATTTGGAATAAGGTTGTTCTTACGGTTTTGTAACGTGTATTAAATTTGCAGCGTTTTGCAACATACGGAACATTGTTTTTTTTCAAAACAGTGCAATTAGTTAAAAACAGGGGTAAGAAAATTAGTAACACGCTGCAAATTTGGAATTACGTTGTTCTTACCGGTTTGTAACGTGTATTAAATTTGCAGCGTTTTGCTACATACGGAACATTGTCTATTATTAAAAAAAAATGAAATTATTTAATCACACTGGTGAAAAAAAATTGTAACTCGCTGTAAATAAGTTGTTTTTACCGTTTCGTAAGGTATATCAAATTTGCAGCGTTTTACAACAAATTGAACATTGTTTATTATTAAAAAAACAGTGCGATATACGTTACGAAACGGTAAAAACAACTTAATTACGAATTTACAGCGAGTTACAAATTTTTTTCACCCGTGTGATTAAATAATTTTTTTTTTTTTAATAATAGACAATGTTCCATATGTTGCAAAACGCTGCAAATTTGATACACGTTACAAACCGGTAAGAACAACCTAATTCCAAATTTGCAGCGTGTTACTAATTTTCTTACCCCTGTTTTTAACTAATTGCACTGTTTTTAAAAAAAAACACTGTTCCGTATGTTACAATACGCTGCAAATTTAATACACGTTACAAAACCGTAAGAACAACCTTATTCCAAATTTGCAGCGTGTTACTATTTTTTTTGGCAAAGTTATTAGCAAAAAACACCTTTTCACCCCTTTTCAACCCTTTCCGTACACCCCAGAACGCTGCAAAATCACCCGGTATGTTATTTTACCTTCCTTAAGAACCCCCTAAAATTTCAGCAAGTTACTAATTATTTTCGGGTTTTGGCTTTAATGACTGGACTATGTAGGTTAGACAACTACGTCAGCCGTAATGTCATTCAAAAATATTTTTATTAATAAAAAATAAACTCTAAAAAGCAAAAAATAAATTTAATGTAAAAAGTTTTCGAAATGACCACCTTCTTTTTCGACACAAATATTCAAACGAGTCCTAATTTGGCCATTTAAATTTACAGACATTTGTCTTATTTGTTCAGCAGCCTGAGATATTCTATCTAAGAGCTATTCACGGTTCTGAATTTGTACGGAGTACACCTTCTCCTTTAAGGTTCCCCAGACATAAAAATCTAAAGGAGTCAGATCTGGGGACCTAGCTGGCCATGCGATATTTGTGCTAACTCGTCCAATCCAACGGCCAGGAAACGTTGCATTTAAATATTCACGCACTTGTGTGCCATAATGTGCAGGGGCCCCATCATGTTGGAGCCACATGGTTCGCAGAGTTTGAAGATCCACTTGTTCGAAAAATTCGAAGCTAGTGACGTTTCTTAGGAACTCTAAGTAATTGTCAGCATTTAGGCGGTGGGGAATCTCAATAGGGCCGATCAGCTGATTGTTAAAAACACCAGCCCACATGTTTACAGAGAATTCAGTTTGATGTGACGCCTGCCAATGTAAATTCGGGTTGCTCTCATGCCACTGCACTTGATTTTTGGAATTGAATACTCCCGCTCTTGTAAACTGGGCTTCATCCATCCAAAGAATTTTTTGAAGCAGTATTGGATTATTTATCAGTTCTTGATTCATTCTCTGGCAAAAAACAATTCTTGAGAAGTGATCAGGTGGTATTATGCCTTGGGATTTTCTGTAGTGGTAGGCATGCAAACCATATCTTTTCCACAGTTTCCACACTAGCTTATGAGATACACCCACGATTCTCCCAACGCGTCTCGTTGAGAGTGTAGGATCATGAATAATAAGGTTCATTATTCTGTTTTCTTGAGCGACGCTCAAATTGATTGCTCGTTCAGGGCGGCGTGGTCTAATTCCGATCTCACAAAATCTCCTGTGTATGTTAATAAATGTTCGTATATCAGGAACGCGCCGACCAGGGAATCGCCGTTGGTACTCTCGCACAGCTGCTGTAGCATTTCCGTCACAGAAACCGTAGACGAAGTGAATATCAGCTTGGTGTTGAGCAGAATATTCGTGCGGCATAGTGAAAGTTGTAATCAAAATGATTGATTAAATTAGTCGGAAACCCAAAAGCAAATTACAATAAACAATAATCCTGACAGTTAAAATCATGCATGACAAACAATGACAAATAACAACTTAGGTATCCATAGCGACCAGTTTAATCTCTTTGAAAGATTCGTTATCGCAAATGATCGTATTTCTTCGCTAACTCTCGGGTTCCTCTCGTACGTGCAAATGAAATGCAAATAGTATTTGATAGATTTATCAATTTAATTGCACTAAGCGGCAACATAGGCCAAATTAAGATACTTTCTCACTGCATAGCTCAATTAAATTTCATTAAATGAAATTACAAATATCTTTGTAACGAAGCCTTTTTAAGTACTACTTCCTTTGTTGGATTTGATTTGTAAAAGCCATAGAAGTATTTGCTAAAGTTTATGGATAACGTGAAGAACACGGTGTATACTAAAAGAAGAATTAAGACGCCGCGGTGCATCTACAAGAGGAAAAAAGTGATTTAATTGAGTGGTTATACATTTGATTTTACCGTAATAAATCCACAATTACTTGTAGTTGAGGTTTCAATTTTTGAGTTTAGGTATGTTTTACCTGTCCTCTCCTTTATCAAGAATATAATGCTGGTTTTGACTTTCTATTTTGATAAAATATCATAATGTTTTAAGTCAGTAATTTTAACCTTTTTTTCTATTTAGATTCGAGAAATATCACAATATATTTAATTTCTTAACACCACAACTATTACAAAACTCGTTCCAGGTGATAATTCTTCGATTTTCGAGCGATGCAATACTGGTACATAACCTCCAAAAGAAAAGTAGATATTATTTTGAAAAGTGAATTCCATCATTTTTACAGCTTATTACACAACATCTAGTCATTTTACATCAATAAATGGTTTTTTTTCTGAAAATTCCTTTGATTTTACAGTTCTTTGGGGACCAAACTGTCATTTTCACTTTGACACTTGCCTTCCCCATTGTCTTAGTTTTGATTAAAGTCATATTATAAACAGCGCCAAACTAATATACTAAAGGTTGTTAAGCTGTAATATAATAACTTAATTTTTTTTTTTAACAAATTAATTATTATATTTGTTTTACTAATAAGGAAACATTACGTTATACGCAAATGTAATAATTAAATTACGAGTAAATACAATAAGTAGGATTTACCTATAACTAGCCCTAATTATAATTACATAGTCAGTGAAGCCAGTAATCAGTACGATATACGATCCATATCGGTAGTCTAAAACTAATATCAATTAATCAAGCTACTAATATCTGAATTAATTAACAGTGCATCAATATGTAGGCAACTATGTCGTTATTCTGTGGCGTTTATAAAAACAAATGGGTTTGACTTTCTTTGGCCAAGATTCGGTCAATCGGTCAACAGGTCTATTATAGACTCTGTTTATGATAAACTAGCTTCTGCCTGCGAGTTAATTTTTTTAAATATTTGTGTACTGTGAAACATTTTTAGAACTAGGCTGAGGTGTACATAATGCACCAACAATAGGCAATTTGTTAGCATCAATAAATTGCAAATTTTATTAGTCCGTCAGAAAGAGTTTAGAAAAATAACTTGACGTTTATTTACCAATGCAAAATCCAAAACTAAGGTATTTGTCGGCGCGCCTCATTGCTATAACCTTCTTAACGAACTCTGAGTACTGGTGAAGTGGCCATTAGCTATTAGAACGTCAGTTTTTGACAGTGAAGTAAGATGAATTGGACACACAGGACACACGGCCATGTACTCGGCGGACGTTATTTTCCAAAATTTATAGTTACAGGAGAAATCCTATTATAGTATCCGTATGACTGTGATGACCAATCCTTCAACATCTCACCTACGCTCCACACGCAGATTACATCTCTCTCTTACATTTGCATGAAGAGTACCTGATACCAGTCGAAAGACTTTATATTTATAGTTTGCTTTTTAATCTCGTAGACCAAATTGACAAATGATAACATCAAAACTGACATAAATACTATTGAAATTTATGTCAGTTTGCCATTTGCAGCTGTCAATTCAGTCTATGAGATTAAAAAACCAGCCATAATTGCATCAAAATTCGAAAGTGAAAACTGTACTTGCTCGTAACGTATTGGCAATTTTAAAAGTGTCGTATCTTCTTCCGAACTTTTCAAAGTCATTTATTCCAGTTCCGAATTAATTTGTTTTTGTAAGTTTACGATTGTAATTATTATAATGATAAAACGAGAAAATTTTACCATAAAATAATGTTCGACGATGTCTATGATAAAACATTTTACATGCAAACCGACTGACCGAAAATTATAAATAGTAAAATAGTTTATACTTTCCATACATCTACCAAAATATCAACATGGTTTTATAAGTGTTTGCATAAAATATGGTATTGACTTTTAATTCAGATTCAAGCCTGAATATAAAGTCATTAACACATTTTACTTCAATTTGGTAACGGTGTATTTTAGACAATATTAAAATACAAGAATTATAAGGGACAAGTAGTCAAAACCTGTATGACATCCTAAAGGCTACGAGATGCCATTAAAAAAAAATAGTATAGGCCATTTTTTAAATATCTTCAGAATATAATGTAGTCTATGTTATCCGTAGATAAGCATTAAATCAATCGACAAAACATAGTACATTATGAAGGCAAAACAAACAGTAAACCACGCCAGACTTTACCAAAATGACCTCAATAGAACGCAAATCAGTTCAAATCCAGTGATGGAAGAGCGGTACTGACCGCAAATTCACAATAGACAACAGTAGAGCTGATGAAGTGTTGTCATAACGAACACAGCACTATCAAAGTTGACCGCAGAGATTAGGCGATCCGTTGATTACGACTTTATTGCTTTTCGCCCTTCACCAAGCGAAATTGATGTACGTGATTTATTACTTTTGTTATGTATTTTGTAATCTTCTTTTTATCGGTTGTATTATTATTTAATAACGTCTATACTTTGTGGTTGTGATGGCATACTGTTTCTGTTAATCACATCGACTGCTATGGATAGACTGTAGACGGTTAGATTCGTACTGACCAAAATCAACGGTGTCCTTCAATAGCCCTTTGCGTTCCGGAGGCACGGTAATTCGGTAATCGCGCGACACAGGATTTGGCCCAGTGTTACCAACTCAGCACTTTGAGTGCTAGATTTAGCACTATTTTCATGTGCGTAGCAATGACTTTTAAGAAACAGCACCCAGCACTAAATCTAGCACTAATTTTGATGTTGCCTTCGCTAACAAAATGCAGCTGTGGCTGAAGTAATAAAACGCAAACTAGTGTAGTCTGTAATCTGCGGCACTTCGGTAGGGAATTCCCGTGAACGTAAAAATAAAGGCGTGTATGGCAGACGAGGCGAACAGTGCTATGTTTGTCTTTTTCTCATACAACATATTCTGTTATGTATTCTTTTTTATTAAATTCATATATTTGGCACTATTTTTGAAACTTTCTAGCTATTTAGCACTATTTGAGATGTTACTTAGCACCCAACCGTGGCATTGAGTTGGCAACCCTGATTTGGCCCCTCCTCCGTCATTATTGACGATAGACTTAGACTAAGAAACCAGTACAAGTAGGTATTTTGATAAATTCTCTTTCATTAAATAGGCATGCCCATATTTCAACCAAACTATGATGAATTAGTGGCCATACTTAGGTTAGGTACCTACTATCAAATTACAGCCAGCATGATTTCATTAAGACTATCGCTGGCTCGTCTAGATCTCGGATGATGCATGCACGCCTGACCAGATTCAATTACTACGAAATTGATTACAATCTGTCTAAGCCGACTAGCATCTGCCTACGCGTCCCTTACGGCTCCGTATTACAAAGCAAGCATTTGATTCAATGGCTAAATGGTTTCACCTCGGCTGTGTACTGATTTGCTCTAATGAAGTTCTTGTTCTTTTGTGTGGGTTGATGAGAATCTAGGACGAAAAGATTCGCATTACTAATGAAATAGTCTAGTTGTAGTATTTTTTTTTTATTATCATAAAACGTCGCTCCCCACACTAGGAATTCCTCCTGTATCATGGGTGCGTTTACAAACATATAAACTCACATATACATACCCGGACCCAGAGCAATAATACTTGCAGATCATACGAATATTTGTTCCGTGCGGGGATCGAACCTGCGAAACGTTGCACAGGAGCCGATTCACACTCAGCCACTTCGCCAGTCGTGACGTCAAATGCCTCAATCTTCTGATTGTACACAAAATGACATTTGTGTAACGATATGAAAATAAACAATGGAGCTATATAACTAGGAGCTCATGGCTAAGCAATAACAGCCGCACAGGCCGATCTTCTTGGTTACGCCGCGCTTACCGAGGTTGTTCTGCGGATGCGTGACCATCTGTCATAGCGAGTTTCCTCCGTGCCTCGGAAAGCACGAAAAGTCATTGGTCCCGACTGTGATTTATAGATCTTTGACAGTCGTTACTGTTAGTCAGAACCTCATAAGTCTGACAACCAGTCTTACTATGGAGTATCGTATTCCCCAGTTACTGGGTTGCGTAGGTCCGATAGATAATCGCTCTATGTGAAATACTGATATTCAGCTGCATCTGGTTTGATTAGAAGCCGACCCCAATATAGTTGGGAAAAGGCTAGGCAGATGATGATGATGAAAATAAACTATGTCTACGGATTTTTTTATCCAGTAAATAAAATATGAAAGATTCACGCAGTAAAAAATTACACAATCACATTTTTTCACTCATCATTTATTCAAGCGTATGGGACATTCGCAGCGGCCGTGCACATACGTACGCACAATACGCACAATGCGTACGATACGCACCGCAGTCCATAGTCCGCACACAGGCGCCAACGTTTGTTCAGCGAAATCGTAAATAATTTATGTCGAGGATTACTTGTGAAAAAAGTTTGTCACGAACGGTCTCACCTGTCCGAAGCTCGGGGGTTCAAAAAAATCCGAGTCGTCGCCAACAAGTGAAGCCATCACCCGCAGGCCGGGGTGCATAAATAATTTAGCCGGGCAATCCGCCGGTTGTTTGCATGCGGATTATCATATTAAACGGATATCAGGGTCGTCGACCGCGGTCCCGATACAAATTCAAACAATATCATACAACATTCATAAGGACAAACAGTTGGTAACCGAAACCGCTCCGGTACCGTATTGTGCTGTCCGGTCTGGAATCTTAACAGCTGTACCTTTAGGACTGAACAAACGATTACCTCTGCAACTATTAGACGGGCATTTTTGCCGGATCTCGATGTAACATTTTGATCGAATGGACAGTTCTCTTGAAACGGATCGGAATCGGTCCGATCATGAAAGGAGAGCCATTCTATTTTTCCAACAGTTTTCCTGTTTGCCCTTCGAAAGCTCTTCAACTAAGCTTTTGAGTCGATAGTGGTCTTTGTTAGTTTTATTACAAGGAAAAATGACAAGAATCTTAATTAAAGAAAGACGGAAAATTAAATTTGGTTCCGACAAATTTAATGTCCAATGCTTTTTTTTATTATACAAGATATAGATGAATAGCCAAGTGGTAATTGTTATAAATTGATAATTACCTAAACTCGAGATAGCAGTAAGAAATTAATCACATTTACCAGTAATGATTATTAATAATTCAACCTTGGTACCGATTCATTATATGATAACAATTAAAAGAATTAGAGTCGGTACGCTTTAAACAAAACGGTCAAATTACAAAAATGGGTACCATTCAGAGGGAATTAGTTTCCGACCCGACAGAATTGAGCAAGCTTCGAAACACAGAGCACAAACACAAAGACACACAAACACAAAGCTCGAAACTAACTGGACACATTATAATAATATCCATTCAACATTCTTTCTTATTAATTAGGTGTCCAAACAAGCAGACAGTAGCCTAATGGTCTACATAATTATTTAGTATCTTGTCATTAGACTTCACAATAGATTGCATTTCCTTACTTTATGCGTGGAACTTGTACGTCGTTCGATAACTAAATACCCCTCTACCTATTACTTCAGGATTTTTTTTTATAGGTATCCATAAATAATTGTTTTGTTCATACTTATCTAATCACCTAACTAAAAGAATAAGTAAGTTAAGTAGCAGTCTATTTAAAAGCCATTTTCCTTAACATAATAAATATGATTTAAACTTCAGTAAAGTTAAGTATAAGTTACCCAGCACACAGTGCACGTCGCAAAAGAAAATATAAGAAACTTGCTATCTCTAGCACTTATTACATATTAGTTTTACATTCCATTTATATTTTCCATGTTTACCTGTGTATCCGAGGAATTTAAAATTTCATTACAGCAGCGGCAGTAAGCCTGTACCACGTATGTAGGACAGGCAGGATAGCTTTAAGCGAAATGAGATTTTAGTGGATGGCCCCGAGTTTTAGAAATACAATAATATTTTAAGACAAATTGCCTGTTTTGTTTTTGTAACTAACACTGGAAGATAGTAACAAAAACCTTTATTAAAATCCTTTATTTTGATACCCCACTTGATAGAATGTGAGAGATTAAAAAAGTATATTATTTAGTTCGGAACTCTTTAGACGCTAGTTCGACTCGCATTTGGCCAGTTTTATGTAACCAGTGACACTCTAACGTTTAAGACGAATCTAACAATACCTCTCAAGTTAAAATCCATCAAGCCGTTTAGGCTGCAGAGCGTGCCAAAGAAATATACCCACATACATACATACATGCACTCGAAAAACATAACCCTCCTTCTGGCGCAGTCGGGTAAAAATAGTACTTGGAATATTTTATCGACGTACACCGTAAAAGCAGCGTAGGAGTCCAAAGTCAGCAGTCAACGGTATTTAACAGAGATTTAGACCACAATTCATGACCAGACAAAGACAATGATATTCTAATTATGTTAGGGTTCTCGCTATACAACACAATAATACCCAAACTTGTTCGTTAAACTTCTAAAGTAAGCGAACTCTGGTAGTCTTCCGAAATTCAGTGGAAGTCGTACAAGCAGTCGTTCCATTTTGTAAACGGGTTTCCGTTTCCATTTCCCAGATCAGCCAACAATGCGCGAGGGTAATTACGTACACAAACAATTTTGTTCAAGTTCCCTCAGTACACAAAGGCAACGTGACAAGAAATTAGTTTATTATTAGATCACTTCGATGGTAGGCCGCTCCGGATTTGTTCAAACACCAAAGTAATGAAACAATTGAAAGAAACAAACAACTGATAACTTTTTCATTGGAATAACAAATCGAGTGGAACTGGACACTTCTCTGTTCTTGTATTGACATTTTGGTCACAAAAACAGTATAAGGGTCAATTCACACGTACCAAATCCACACCACAGCCACAACCACACCACTACGACGTGATGTGGTCGGGCGTATATTTTGTATTGAAAATGAATATTGCAATTTACATTTACCACATTTTGCAACGCCACCGCTACTCTCCACTGCTAAGATGCACATGACCGACGTGGTTACCATACCAGGTCGCAACGACAGCCTGCGACAACGCAACCACATCGACATTTTGTCGGTACCACAACGCAACTGCAAAAAGCCGCTGCTACTTTATTCACACGTAACCACAGCTTGACCACATTTTGTCGCTGCGACGTGGTGTGTTTGGTGTGTTTATGTGTGAATACACGCTAAGAATGACTACTGCCGGGTTGTATAAGATGGATAAATAAAACCCACTTCGACTATTGGACACAAGTGAATGTGGGTTGAATAAATAAATACTAACGAGTTCGTCGGAGATATAAAAATCAATGAAACATAATAAATTCAGTTTGAAAATCTGCAATGCAAAATTTTAAACTATTCAGTTTAAAATATATTTGCAACAGCAACACTAGGCTATGTTCACAAAATAATTTTGTATGTAAAGAGGTATACAACGTGTTACGTTCATAGCGCAAAACCTCTCGTGGGGTAACTCAGCCCATGTTACTGAACAATGTTTGTTCTAAAACTTTTACAAAAAAATATAAAAAATGAAATGGTTTTTCATACAAAATGAGAAATTGATCGGGCCCATCAGTATGAAAAATCTTTTTTTTTTTTCAAAAGTCTTGGAACAAACATTGTTCATAACATGGGCTGAGTTATCCCACGAGAGGTTTTGCGCTATTAACGTTACACGTTGTATAAACCATAATGAACCAATTACGGTTTGATTTTTTATGTTTCTTTAACCGAGTTATACAAAATCCTTTTAAAAATAATAGCACAAGTGCTGTAAGCGGACATTTCCCCGAGATCAGAGCAAAACCAAGGTCTCTAACTTCATCTGCGAGAAAGTACGACTCGGTATAGCTAAAGACGATCGCTAAAGTAGACCCTTTGGGATTTACAACCGCCATCCCACACCCCTTTGCTCCTAATTCCCTACCTTTCTTTCGCAGCAAAAACAACTGGGAATCCTCTCGAAAATAGTAAAAGCAGTTCCCTTGTGTTTATCGTATGAACGAATAGAATATGTGCTTACTTAAACGTTAGACAACGCTTACTTCAGTACAAAAGTGATTTGTAAGCTTTTTAAGGCTTTTTTTTTTTTTTTTTAACGTGGTAAAATCATCAAATGAGTCCTCCCACCCCGGGCAGGGCGGGAGGGACTGTCAGACTTGTACTGACTAAAATCCACGGTGTCCTTCAATAGCCCTTTATGTACCAGGGTCACGGTAAAGAAATAATCCCGCGACCCCGGCAGGCTTTGGCCCTCTGAGAGGGGGCCCCGTCATTTAAGGCTTAGAAATCGTTTAAAGGTTGGTCCCAACTTTTATTATTTCGTACATCTTTGATAGTTGTGAGGACTAGTCTTACCAAGAGGTATTGTATTACACAGTCTTAACTAGATTGTGGAAGTCAGATTAAAGGTATTAGCTTCATATAAAATACTGGTATTTATATTTAGCTGTCTCTGGTTAGATTGGAATAAAAAAAAAATTAGCCGCCCTCAAAGACATTAAACTATATATGGGCAATAGACGGGACATCACGAAGAAAGTTGTGATCCAAAACTTTTTACCAATAGGTAAGAAGTCGCTCAGTCTAGTAGTCGCGTTGCTATGCAGCGCTAGATAGTGCACGGCATCAACAATTTTGTATGACAATTTTCCCAATGCCCGCTCTATAGGTTCTTGTTCTTTTAAATCTCTTTGGCGTTCCTCATTAAACTACTAAAACAACGAAAAAAAAATTGTGTTCTTCTCCAAATTCCTTACTCAATTTCTCATCCACACTATTTTAATGCTGTAACCTCATTCCGCATGGCTTCCAACTACGAATGTTCCACCCCTCGTATCCCATGGGTCAAGCCGTCTCATACATATAATTGTGTTACCAGACGGATTATGGCCAGTAACATCCAACAGATAACCCACACGTTATATCTAATGCGATCATCCTTCTGTTTTCGTAGTTCAGTAGTTACCGAGACGGTAATTTTGAAATTCGTTGAAGCATTTTCTAGGGCATCTCACACTCGCCCTATTTATTAAACTTTGCCCCACACTTGGAATTTCTCCTGTGTCGTGGGTTGCGAATATTTAAACTTAAATATAGAAACACCCAAACCCGAATTAACTACTTGATCATTCATATTTTTGTTCCAGGCGGCAAAAAGTGATAATTATTATTATTATCATGGAAATTGACTACTGTACCAAGAGGAAAATTCATCATCGTCTTTCACAACTGTGTTATATCTACTTTTTTATGCTTCGTAAAATCATCAAATTAATGAGTCCAGGGCACAGCTGTTTAATAGTTAGGGTTGGTACAACAAGAATTTTTTCTTCAATTTACCCTGTTAACCGTCACGTCATCAATTAGTCTCACATTAACAACCCTTCTTTCTTTTAAAATCAAGAGGCTAATACTACACTCGTGATAGTTATAAAATATGGAGGATGTGACGAACTATGTGCAATTGTGCACTTTCGCAAAATGTGTATTTCTCAAAGTTCCAATATCATTTTGAGAAGTTCTTTTTTTAGAAAAGTGTTAGTGACACTTTTTGCGTCCAATCCGATATATATACGATAAAAAATAGATTTTTATACTAACACGTTCGAATACACACTATCCATGGTAATCGGTCTCATTTTGATTTTATATTTTTTTTAAAGAGCAGCTTATTTTGCGATGTGCACATTATGCGTCCAATCCGATATATATACGATAAAAAATAGATTTTCTAACTTCGAATACACACTATCCATGGTAATCGGTCTCATTTTGATTTTATTACCGAATGTTTTAGTTAAAAAACTGTTCCAATCCCAAATTAGAGCCATCTGAGTTTTCCAATTTTAAGAAAACCAGAGACAATCTAAATAATCTTCTAAAATAACCAGTAAGCCGATCGAATTATTACCTAAAAGGACCGTTTATAGGTGCAATACGGTTCGATGGTTTCACAAATCCTTTTCGAGGGTACAAAAGATCGCGCGCCTTCGTGCCGATAACTGGCTGCCGATTTTATCTTTGCTTTTGTGGTAGCTATCAGACTTTCAAAGAAATGACGAAAAAGCTTGAGCTCGTTCGTTTCTTGCGACACTGGAAAAAAAAAAGAAAAAATGAGTTCTGAGATTCGTATTTCAACCAACCGTGTAGACATCAGCTTTAGTAAGTGTGTACAAGTATAGTTTATATACATAAAGGTTCTGTTTTAAGTACCAATTTTGGTGTGTAATATGCGACCGCGATGAGAACGGAAACGTCAATGACCCCTCTCTGTCAACTTAGTATCACTTGAAAATTACAATTAGCAAAACCATTGATAATGCGTTTTTTTTTTTATTTCAATAATATTTATAATCGCTGTTAATATTATTTTTGGCACAATCACAGCGCTTGTCATGGTCACGTTTCGCGGGACTGTTTTAACAGGCAACCATGAGCCTGGAACCTAAAGAGCTATTGAAGGATACTGTGAATTTTAGTCAGTACGAGTCTGACAGTCACAGGGTGGGAGGACTCATCTGGCGACTTTACCACTTAAAAAAACGAAGTCGCGTTGTAGAGACTCCAGCACATTAACCTAACCCAATCCGTCAAGAGCCTTCCATTTAACGATTTAGATGAAAAATGATTAAAAAAGAACAGAAATAAATTTTAAATCATGAAAAAAGCAGATACGAGTATAGTCTACCACCTTTGAGTAAGAAGGGCTTCCTTCTTACAGACACAATAAAGTTGCTTAATAAATATCATATCAATGACTTGATAAAGGAGATATGCCGAGAACAATGTTTATTTGATAAAGTATCTTGTGACATATAAAACAAAAAGTGGACATTGACAAGACTGGGGTAAGCTACATATTGTTTACATTACCCTTTTCAATCGAAATCCTCCTTGTCTACTCAATAAAGGCCACCACATACAAGCAATAATGTATTCTTTAAATCCTACTCATATAATCCCGCCTTATAAAACACTAGCTTATGCCTGAAACGTTGCCCGCGTCAAGTTCGGTAATTTTATTGCTCGCGGGGCCACGGGAAAGTCGTACGGGATGTGTAAATCCAGGTTATAAGCTATCCGGAATACGGAAATTCCTAAGACAATTTCCATTTGCAAGACAGCATGCTACGCTTACAGATAATAGCAGTCAATAATTACTTAAATCCCCTTGTTAGAGGGTATGGTTCATTTTCCTCCCCGTAGTAAACAACTTCACTATTTCCAATCTTAAAAAAATGCACCTAAGAAAAGTTTCATATTTTCACTAAATTGCCAGTCACTGGAAAGCCTTATATAGTACCTAGAGGACCAGTGTTGAACCAAGGTCAAGGAGAAAATAAACGGAAAAGGGTGTTATTGTTATATTTCGTACGTGTTGAGGAAATGGCGGAAAAAAGTATTATAATGTAAAGCTGAGATTAAAGTGAAAAGGGGTTGCTAGACGTCAGTAGCCTGTCTTGCCATTAGCCCTGTTTAAAAAATCTGTGTAAATTCACTAAAATTAAACTACTTTGTGCAAAATGCTCACTGTTACATTAATACGCCGTAACGACTGAATAGTTTTTTTAGGTACAGTCGAATTCCAAATTCCTGGGTCAATTTCTGAAAGCAATCGCCTGACGCTTCGCTGTGAACGACCTTTTATTATAAGTTGTTTAACACATAAAAATCAAAGGAACTTACGGTATACTTCATAATTTCGACCTTTTCCTACAAGTAATGCTGGCGCAGTGGTTAACGTGCTCGGATGTTTCCATCACTGCTGGCGAAGGATCGATCCTCACTTTTTTCTAATTACTTTTATTTTATTTAATAATTTTAAATAATTGCGATATTCTTTTTGTTATTTTTCATGCATTTTTTTGTAGAAATTTGATAAATAAAATTGTTTTTTTTTAGTAATTACTAATACTAGTCATTAGTGTTGTGTGTCGACCGTTATCATCATATAAGTATTATAAAGTTTTGTAGGTAGATCAGGGAAATAAAACAAAAGTTACAAAAGTAAATTATTTCGATTTGTGAGGTAGACATAACTATGTTAGTTCGTTTCGTGTCTCATTATAGAACGTTGTTGATTCCTGGATATTTTGTGTGACGATTGTTTACATCTATGTTACGCTGTTTTAATATTATTGTTTTGTAGTGAAATATTAACAGTGGAAATAATATAGTCACTGAGGGCGAATATTATAGCCGTGCATAAATATGGATGAAACCATAAAAATATCAAATTAAACCGGACTAAGTGTGAGTATTAACATTTAATTTTTTATTTTTTAATATTTCACATGTTAATATCTTATTTATTAGATAAGATTCCCTACAATAGGTTTGTTTAAAAGCTAGTTATACGTGTTATTTACTTATAGTTTTTTTTTCTTTTAGTAAAATAAATTATCAGTTGTATTTTGCATAAAGATAATAATAGTATTCCATGTTTTGTTCTAGTGAAATACTGTGAGTCCTGTGGAAGTGGATATGAGATATAAGGAACGAGCTTAGCTTAAGCTTGTCAAGAGCAAAGTCCAACACCGACGGTTGTCAGACATCATAATAAAATTATGGTGAATGAATATGAAGGAAATGGCTTCCCCCAATGAGTAACTAATTCAACACGAAATGAATAACCGTTCAATTTCACCGTGCACTCAAGACAGAACTCTTCACCAATCAGCCAAAAACCCTTTTGTTTTATAGAAATAAAAGAAACGTTTAAAAGCACGACCATATTTTTATACTTATAGCTTTTGTTGTATTCATTGCTAGTTAGCGAAAACATCATTTTATTCACAGTTCTTATTAATTTAGGGATTAGATTTGAGGCTAAGTTTCAATCATTCTTTTCTTATAGAAAACGAAAATTAAACTGATGTCCTCAATAGGGTATATTTATGGAGAGCGGTTATTTTTTTATGGTTAAGAAATAATAAAATTAAATTTTCAGTAATAGAACATATTTCCATATTATTATTTTTTTTTTTCAGCTAAATCGCACCTAGTGGAACGCAAAAAGCTTGATTTCATAGAAACAAAATTGTTGGCACCGCAGCCCCGGAACGCAAAGAGCAACTGGCCCTTTGCGTTCCAGGACCGTGGTGCCTTCACAATCATAGCTGTAGCAGTATTTTTTATGTAGTGCTAATGTTATTTATTTGCGTGCTTCTATTTCAGTAAAAGAACATTCATCCTTAAATACCTAACTTTTTTTAAACAACCTGTTTCTGGACCGTGGCCCTGGAACGCAAAGGGCAACTAGCGTTTTGCGTTCCAGGACCGAAGTGCCATTGTTTGAAATAGTAACAAGGCACCGCGGCCTTGGAACGCATAGAGAAATTGGCCTGCTGAATTATTACTATTTCTAATGGCTTTATTGTATAGTCATATCTTTAATATTTCTTTTGTTAACATAAAGACAAAATTACACATTAATTTTTTTTGGGATAACATACTAAAATGGCCGCACTTTATAAAATAAACCCTATAATTTCTTAAATATAAATAAACGTAATTTAGTCTTTTAATCAGCTAATTAAATTGGATATTATTGTTTTATCTTCACTTCTAATTTTTTAATTTACTTATTTTTGTTACTGATAGCTGTTGGGCTAAGTGGAGCTATATCAATGAGATCTGAGTCTTATAATGTGTTTAGCTATTGTTTAGTTTAGATCTTATTAATCAATGTCTTGTTAATTCATGTTATCAAATATATGCTTAATTTATTTCAATCATCATTGCCTATTAATGTTCCCATGCTGGGACACAGGCCTCCTCTCTGTGAGAGGGGGTGGGCCAAATCCACCACGCGGGCCCAGTTTGGTGGATGCACATGTCTTCGAATTTTTGGTTCTAGGACATTTTCCTCACGATGCCTTCATTTTGAGAGCAGTGGTTGAATTTAACAAAAATGTGCCGGGATTTGAACCCACGACCTACAACTCGTAAGTCGGGGCCGATACCACTTGCTCCAATTATTTATTTAAAAAAAGTTAAATTTAGTTTTACGTTTTTTTTTGGTCTTGGTGGAAATAAAAAAGTCATGCTGAATTAAAATGTTTATTTTGTTTTATTTATTTATGTAATTAACAAACTTATAAATTATATTTTTGATATCACATTCATACGAATCTGACAATCCCTCAGTCAACAGTCAACTCATTTGATGAACTTCAACATGACATTGCAATAATATTCGTTCTTTCCTCAATATTGATATTCGCCGGCATTATGAGAATACTTAAATATATCGCTATCTATATATTCACACGTCACTAACCAACAACCACAATCTAACGACAACTTGATTTCGATCAAGTTAAATATTCCTAAAACTTGGTCTACCTCACAGAAATTGTGAACAAACGATTATAATCATATTTCTGTCCCATTACAATATTAAACAATTGAGTAAAACTTACAAAAAGAATATCACTGCGAGGGGATCGAACTCATGCCTTGCTGTTCACCGCATATTATGTAGTGGAACGCTTAACCATTAGGCCAACTGAACAAGTATTATATACGTTGAAATTATGAATCCTATACAATCAGAAGTTAATGATGAATGCGTTTCTTAAAAATCGTAAGTCAAACTAAACGTCAAGCTAATAAGATTTTGAACCGCTACTGTACATGGGATAATTACCAAATGAGTCCTCTCCCACCCAAGGCAGGACGCGAGGGACTGTCAGACTTGTACTGACTAAATCCAGGGTGTTCTCCCTATATCCCTCTACGTTCCGGGGCTACTTACGCGTTAGTCCCGCGGCCCCGTCATTTGCTATCAGCCTTTGACAGCTTTTTGAGGCTTAGAACACAAGCAACGTGACGACGATCCGGGTATATGGTCCATGGTTGGACAGCGAGTCGCCCATTACTCGTCGTCCGCACACAGACACGGCTTTAGGATACTTTTTATCCCTGTAGTATATTCTCGCTAATTTTTAATCAACACGTTAGCGAGTCTTACCAAAGTATTATGCTACGCCGTTTCCCAGGGACTCTAAGACGCGTTATTCTATATTTTGATTAAATCCGACATAGATTGAATGTTGGTAGACAAGCTATTAATCTTGAATTATAGACCGTGGAAGTGTGACGTAAAAAGATGACATTTGGGTAAAAACAAACAGGTTTCGACGTGGGATTTTTGTTATTTTATCTTTTTTGTAATTAATAATAATGTCTGCGTCGAACTTCTTGTTACTATTGTGTGCAAAAATTGATGGAACAACATCCTTTTCATCAGCAAAATGACAACTACAAAGACAGTCTTCACGAGTAGGGTCTCTATCCTTACGACTGAAATTGAAAATAATGAGTAAGTCAGCAATACAAGTCAATACAGACTAGAATAATAATTAATCAGCAGTAACGTACCGGCAGAGTGTTTTCCATTTTTTAAAGATTTTTTCACTAGCAGGAAATCTAAAAAACCCTGCAGGTTTCTCTTCTAGAGACATGGTTGCAACCGGGAGCAAAACAATAAGGTATTTTATACCTTGTAAACACTAGATAATGTATTCAAAGTGTAAATTATCTCAAAATGCAATACGTTCCTGTGTTTGTTTTTACCCAAATGTCAAAATGTGACGTCATAGCTTCCACGGTCTATTGTAGAGACGACTATGACTAAACCTAAACGAAACGTCTTTTCCCTTAGATTTTCTACTTCGCCAATAAGTTTAATAATTTTATACGTCACAAAGCCAGTGTGTTTAAGAAAACTTCAGTAAGTATCGCGAATTCCCAAAAATATGTATAAAAGTCGCAACAAAAATGGGCCCTTTGTGTAAAATTAACATAAAACTTTTCTTAAAACGACCCAAATGAAAGAACTTATACGAAGAACGCCTGTAGCTTTATTAATGTTACCGAATTGCTGACAGTTATTCTCAAGGCGCTCAGTAATTTTGTGCCGCACTATAAAAGTAGGCGTTGGCTAAACTCGATTTAATGACAATGAAAGTGAACCTATACAAAATCCATGTTAATAATTTACATATTTATGCCTTGACTAACGTTTATTATAAAATACTACAAATATTTATGATTTGAGTAGGTACTTACACGTTCAAATTACTTGAATTAAAGACCAATATTTAAAAAAAAATTATGTAGTAGAAAAAAAATCAGAGTAGGTATTATTCACGAAATCAATGCTTTTTATTTTTTCCTTCAGGGGAAAAAAAGCATTGGTTATTATTTGTATATCACTCGGAAACACGATTTATCGTGTTCATATTTCCGAGCTCGATCTCAGAACTCAATTAACAAGTTGTACGAGCCAATATTTAGTAAGTGAGTTACAGTCATGATTACAGTACTTTAATATTAATTACGAAGTAGATACAAATCCAAGCATAAAAGTTAGTCCGAGCTTACTGCAGCAGAACTTGCTCAGATTGAATTTATCCAGATTTACTGTCTAGTTCGTTTCGCTACGGTACTCCCGGAGTTTTTAGCACCTGACACGACTTACAAATTGTATTGGCAAGCTTCACTTGTGCCAACTTCAGCACAGTTGGGGACTTGAATTAATGATTATACTCACACAAGTTTGCTTTGGCCGTATTCTTTAGTGAAATATATGGTCTGTTACAAGCATAAGAAGTTATACAAAAATTTATAGCAGTGTGCCGCGGTATTATGGAAAGAAGTTCGTGTAAGTCTTTAGACTGAAGTTGTTTATTGTCTAACTTTGGCGTATATACCGAGCTTTTTACTCTTGACTGTCCTACTAATATTCTTATTAACAGCTTTATTGAATACTAGCAAATGACCCAGCTTCAACCGCGTGTAGTTCGGTTATTTTCCCACGGGGTCCAGTGTATAAATTTAATGCATATATGGCTAATTATTTCAGTAGTTTTTGTGTGAAAGAGTCGCAACTACCACCACCATTCACCAATTCATCCTCACAAACCTACGAATTTATAATAATAAAATCTTCACCTTCCAGAATATGAACTTTTGATAACTGAGCAGTACCGTTAGTATCTGCATGGACTTCTCAATTACTTTCTAGGTACTTACTATTAGGTACAAGTTACAATTAGGTACTTATCTATACTAAACAAAACTAATATCATTGTAACATTACTCTGAATGACTAACTTGCATTCATTCATTGCATTCAAACTGAATTCGATTAAAAAGTCGACATTCACGAATGGATATAACATCGGTCTCGAAGTCGCATCGCTCCTTCGTTCGTTCATTCACTATTAGGTCAACCAGTTCGCCATCTCGAGTCTTGAGTTCCCCAGTGCCACTTTTACCCTCGATTTCAGTTCGAACGTCTTCAATTCTGAACTAGGAGTTAGTGACCTGAACGAGCTTTTGATAGTTGAGCGATTAAACGTGTCTGATTCCGGGAAACTCAGTTCAAGTTGAACGTTATTGGCAGTACTGGCTTGTGTAGTTTTGAAGCTGTTATAAATCATATTGGTATGACTTTGAGTAGTTGTGTCTTTAGTTTTGAACATGTGTAAAGGATTTTTTTTATTTGGCGATAGTCTCGCGTTTGTACATTATCTCGCCTGACGATTAACGATGATGTGGTTGACGTTGAAGTATCTACGCTTACGCGCTTGTCTAGAAGTAGCTAGACGGGAATACAGATTCCGGTAGAGGGATTTACTTTCCTATTATAAGTAATTATTTTTTTCTCATTTTGCATACTAAACTTATCACACAAAATGTGTCATATGTAGGTATTACAATCAATTTATCAGAACCTTAAACACCAACCTAATAATTTAAATTTAAATCATTTAATTGTATGATTTTAATAATGGTCTTGATTAACGAGTCCCTGCAGATAATATGACCAACTTCTAACATTGCTAAGTTATACAGACCATTAAAGCGGTTCGTACTAAGAGGCGGATCAGTTGACAGTACAATTTAGCTAATTTATTCCCGTGTAGTCGCTCGCAAAAAGTTTCCCTCGTTAACTAAGGCGACAACACTAGTAAATCACGCAGCGCCACCCGACTCGTATCTCAAACGCGATTACTATCTTCAAATTAGAGTAGAGTTAACGTTGCTACCGAATTATAGACTCTAAGTTCTACAACCTACTGGTTAGGATTATTTTTTGTCGTCATAGTACATTTTCAAGGACACTATCACCACGTGGGGTTGCGGGACTGTCGGTGATTGCGGGTCTGTTTTGGGACCATGGGACTGTCTCATCAGGTAACCGTGAACTTGAAACGGTCAGCACAAGTCTGACAGTCCTTCCCGTCCCGCCTTGGGTGATAGGCTCATGTGATGATTTTACCAAGATAAAAAGAACCTCGCAGTGTCTGTGGAATTTCAGTTTTGAAAATAGGTATACGATGTGACGTGCAAAATATCGTTGAGATTATAATATACTCTTCTGGAAGCGCATCTTTCATGTTGTATTTTCTTGAAGAGATTATGAACGAACTTCTTAGTTCATTAGTGTTGCTGGCCGGTCTCTGTTTTACTTTAGAAGCTTGCTAACTTTGATACTCGCTCATTAGAAACACCTTGCTGTAACAATGTAAGTATATAAAGTTATAAAATAATGAGATTACTTTTAGGCGTCTTTGTTAGTTGTTATTATATCTTAATACATGAAGATACAATTTTCGGACGGAGTACTTATGATTGGACAGTTAAAGGTAAGAGACGAAGCCGCTGTGAAATTGTACAGACGACAATAGGTCAACCTACCCGAATTTGTCAAATTTTACCAATCGAACTTTAACCTTCCACCATTGTGATAAGGTTGAGTATCTATTCAAGAAATTTGACAGCTCGAGATAAGTTGATGGGCGTTGTATGCACATATTTTGGATTTTTTTTTTGCCAAAAGCGAGATCAAAGTGAATGTATGTATCCGACTTAATAGGTGAACAAGCAGCCATCTACATCAACTGGTTAGATGGAAAAAATTGTTTCATCGAGCCCTCTAGTGTTGATCCCAACACGCAACACTCAGGGCTCGGTCATAATTATAACGGGGTGGAAAACACGAGAAAGACTTACAAAATTCGTATTGTACTTTTAATTTATTTTTCTTATTATTTCTGTGTGCGTCCTACATCAAATAAATATATTTCTATTCTATTCTACTTGTTCACATCCACCTCGCTACGTCTGAAATCGACCGCGAGATAGACCACGTCAAAGGTGGTTTGACGAAGTGATCTGTTTTTAGGGCCTGTCTAGAGATCGCAAAAACTAAGGAGGTTTGGGAGGAGATAGGCCGTCTTAGTACAGTAGACGGCACTTAACAGGTTAATAATCTTACATAATAATATAAATGCACGTTTCTTACTCTTTCACTCGACAACTCATCATCTGCCTAGCCTTTTCCCAAATATATTGGGGTCGGCTTCCAGTCAAACCAGATTCAGCTGGATATATCAGTATTTTACATGGAGCGACTGCCTGTCGGATCTCCACAACCCAGTGACTGGGTAATACGATAACCCATGGTAAGACTGGTTGTCAGACTTTACAGCTTCTGACTAACAGTAACGACTGTCAAAGATCCACAAATGACAGCCGAGACCAACGGCTTTACGTGCTTTCCGAGACACGGAGGAAACTCGCTTTAGGTATGTTATGTTTATCAGTTGTGTCATAACACAAGCTCTGCTTAGCTTAGGACTAGACGGCGTTGTGTGTTAGTTGTGGAAATTATTATTATTATAATAACCTATTTTAAAAGCAGAAAACTGTTTGATTTATTCCTACCAACTTTAATTGAAAGTGGAGTGATAATAAAGAATGTAAATAAATGCAATATCGGTATAATGCAAGCGGTGACAGGAAGAAAGATGGAGCGAGCCCGACGCCCGCCACTGATTAATTCAACAACATGAACGGACAGATCTACTTACTTGTGTCCGTCCGTACGTAATATCGTCTAATGAAATACCACTGTGGCAGTTGGGAAACATGGACAAATACAGATTTTAAAATAGAAATGAACCGGACTATTTAAATTTAGGTTCATTGTTTGGTACTGCAGTTGCTGAACAAATGACTGCTGTGCTGCGTGTAGTACCTAGGTTCGACTCGAAGGATGCTACGAATTTCATAAAGTAATGCTAGAAATTCGTGCATTTAAATCTGCAATCGGAAAAAATACGAAATAAATATTATTTTGCTTTTTTTAAAACGTTGCCCAGTACTCGGATTTTTTCAGAGTCGTGGGTACATTTACCTAGCATCAGACATACACGAACACCCAGTTCCGTAAACACTACCTGCAGGTCAAGCAAATATTTGGTCCATGTAGAATTCGAACTCGCGATACGCTGCGTAACGTTGACCACACAACCCTATCATGCCGTCGAAACATCGAAACGTCAAATGGAAGATAAAACTATAATCATATTTGCATAAACGCTACCCACAAAGTACGAAAAGTTGTCAAAAGTATCAGGCTATACTTTATTTCTCTCATTGTGACACTAAAATAGAAAACCACAAAGTTAAATGGTTTTTATCTGAAAAAAATACAGCATGTACTAAAAATTAGACAGGGAAAACCAACTAAAAAGCATCGTTCAAAGTTACCTAGGCATCGTGCACCACCTCCGCTTTTCATGATAATTCCCCGACCAAGTTTCCCTTTATATCAACTTTTTTATTTTTCCACTTTAATATCATGCAAAATGAAGGCTGGGCACGCTACCACGAATGGTCGGCTCATTGCATCCCGACCGTAAATCCAACTCCGTTGTCGGTACATCATAGATGGTACAGTCTCGTAAATAATGTCTCAGATAGATAGATATACCTAGATAAATAAAATAGATATAATAAGCTCGTGGCTAAATAGTTACAGCCGCACAGGCTGATCTTCCAATTTAAGCCGCGCTTGCCGAGGTTGGTCTGTGGATGGGTGACCATCTTTCATAGCGAGTTTCCTCCGTGCCTCGGAAAGCACGTAAATTCGTTGGTCCCGGCTGTCATTTGTAGATTTGACAGTCGATACTATTAATTACTTAATACTGATATCCAGCTGCATAGTTGGACTGGAAGCCGACCCCAATATATGCCCCCTTGATACTACCGGGATCGCGGGAATATGACGGTTACCCTGACCCTGAAACGTATGGGTTATTAAAGGACACCTTGTTTTAGTCAGTATGAGTCCAGTAAGCCTCTGTTCAGACACGGCGGGAACCGCGCGTTTACCGCGTGGGAATCGCGCGGTTATGTCTGAACGATTACTTAATAAGCCTCTGTTCAGACTCGGCGGGAACCGCGCGATTCCCGCGCGGGAATCGCGCGGTTATGTCTGAACGATTACTTAATAACTCATACAAATAAGACTCACGCGATTTCCATGCGATTCTGAAATCGCGCGGTTCCCGCCGTGTCTGAACAGAGGCTAACTCATACAAATAAGCCTCTGTTCAGACACGGCGGGAACCGCGCGATTTCAGAATCGCATGGAAATCGCGTGAGTCTTATTTGTATGAGTTATTAAGTAATCGTTCAGACATAACCGCGCGATTCCCGCGCGGGAATCGCGCGGTTCCCGCCGTGTCTGAACAGTGGCTAAGACTCACGCGATTTCCATGCGATTCTGAAATCGCGCGGTTCCCGCCGTGTCTGAACAGAGGCTAACAGTATCCCATGCATCCCGCCCTGGGGGACACACTTGGTGATTTTACCACGTTTCAAAAAAAAAGGTTACGGGACTGAAGTAACTTCTTTTTTCAACTGCCTTGTTCATAAAAACTCCATAATATAACCATAAATGTTCAAGAAATCTGAACGACATTGTCGCTTTCTTTTCAATAAATCGGGTACTCGATAGAGTTACAGCGCTTTAGTAATGGAATAAAAAAACTTTACGTTCAAAGGGTTCCGACTTACGAGCCTGCGTCGATATTTCTTCTCAGTTCGAAACGTTCGATTACTTAGTCGAACGAGAAAACTTATTGTGTATTTACAAGAATGGGTTTGTAAACGTATATTCAGGGTAAATGTACCCAACTGCTTAAATAAATTCACTCACTGAATTCTTTCTTTTTATGGTTCTGTACCCAAAGGGTTAAATTTTACCTAAAACTTCGCTGTCCGTCTGTTTGTCTGTCTGTCTGTCTGTCCATCCGTCTCCAAGCTGTATCTCATTAAAAAAACGATATTTAAACCGTAATTTATATTATACTAGCTGTTGCCAGCGGCTTCACCCGCTGCAACTCGAGACTATAATTTGAGATTTAAACTATCCTATCTCTCAAGTTGGATCGAACTGCACATGGTCACACTTGGCCGGTTTTTTTTTGTGACAAACCCGCCTCTCTATTCCGAAACCACTGCAAATTGTTGAAAGCCAGAATCAACGGTGGCAACCACCAGAAAAGCGTCGAGACAATGTAGCTCGACGTATCCCGTAGAATGAATTTACCTGTCTTGTATCTTGCAATAAAATTATTCAGAAAAGAAAAGTGGAGGAGTAAGAAAAATGTGCAGGCATGCAGACGATTATGGACCATGCCCCGATCAATCATAGAGAGCCAGAGCCTGCCGGGGTCGCGGTACCGTCTAAACAAGTACCTAACTCAAGAATTGAAAAGGCTATTGAAGGAACAACGTGGATTTTACGACAATAAAAACCTATAGACCTATAAACATACGCTCAGTAAAATATTCTCAAATATTTAGGAGATCCTAAATATACTAGACAATCCTCCTTTTTAGGGTTCCGTAGTCAACAAGGAACCCTTATAGTTTCGCCATTTCTGTCCGTCCGTCCGTCCGTCCGTCTGTCCGCAGTTTAGCTCAGAGACGCACAGTACTAGAGAGCTGTAATTTGGTGTAAATATACGGATTTGTTGTGTCAAAAAAGTGGTAAAATAAAATCTCATAAAATATATTTTTTTAGGGTACCTCCAGTACTTACACGTAAAGTGAGGATTTTTTTTTCTCGCGTACCCCTTAGTGTGGGGTATCATTAAATAGGTCTTTAAAAAATAATTATAGTTTCCATTAACAATTTTCTGATAAAAAAATTCGCTTGTAAAATATTAAGCTTTAAAGTGCTAAATTTTGCTCGATTCGAGTGTCGCCCCCCCTCTACCAGCTTAACGGTTATGTTTGGGGGTGTGAAAAAATTCACAATAGTAGTATATATAACGAACTTTAAAAGAAAATTATCATGACTAAGTAGGCTTTACAACTTTACGAGTAATAGTCGACCAACTTATAAAATGTACTTGGACATCATATTTTCTAAACAAAATGTATCGGAGACAACTGCAAATGTAAGTTTGTCAACTTAATTTTTACAGCTTTTATAATAGGTATTATTTTTGGGGATAGGTAGGTTTTTATCGTCAACTATTTTTAACTAAATTCAAAAAAAGGAGGAGGTTCTAAATTCGTCGTAATCTTTATTCTTATGTATTTTCCCCGATTTCTCAAAGACTCCTGGACCGATTTTGAAAATTCTTCTTTTTAAAATTAAATTCACCGAATCACTTTAGTTAGTTCGCATAAGTATTTTGATGGGCAACTACGGAACCCTACACTGTGCGTGGCCCGACACGCACTTGGCCGGTTTTTTAAGTATATCAATCAGATCGCGATAAAGCAATATTTTATTCGCATAACATTTTTTTTTTGTATCGGAAGGATACATACCTCGGCTCGGATACTGGATTGTAATCCCATTTTTATTCGGTAAGTATTATAAGCCCACCAGCACACGCCACGCTTCTAATCCCCGGCTTTTTCGATAAAACTCACATCGGATATAAATCTTTTAATACCTACCGATTGCTTTCCTTCCAAAGATATCTGCTACTGTTATGTTTACTGCTCTCTCAAGAGTAATAACTCTAAGATCATGTACTCAGAATCGACCCTAGTAATAAATTCATCGCTGTAGAACCGCTCACATACATGAATATTACGTCAGTAGGAAACTGAATTACGAGAACCTTCGTGAGGCTTCGTGGTAGGTAGTTGTAGGCACTCACCTCAGCCATTAGCCACTTGCAACGAACTAACAGCCTTAGATCGAAATAACTCTCTCGCACAGTCGCAGCGCTTTGTTCCTTAGTTTCAACTACAATAGATTAGAGTTCTTGTAGTTGTTCTTGTCTCCCCGCAATGCGATGAGGGCCGCTCCCCGAACGATTAATTCTGAGTGAAGTGAGGAGATTCGTCCTGCAGCTATACAGTTAATTAGTTTAGTGCTCCTGCGGTCAATTGATGAATGATCAACTTGATAAATTACAGAAAAACTTAATTAATGCAATACCTATGGATAGCTTTATCCTTTCAGCATCCCCTATTTAACATTTTATCCAGTGCGGAAATAACACCCAATTCTGAATTCGATTACAACGAAATAACTTTTAAATTCCTCTTTCATTCTCTTCTTCGATCAAGTCCAAGAATACTGTAATTTCAATAAAAATAAAAACTAAATAAAAGGGAAAATACAAACAGCAAAAGTGCTCGGCGCCGTTTTACAATCAAGTCTAAATTAGAGGCTGCTACGTTTGAACGCGGGCGAGCCTACAAATCCCCACGAATGCGGCTTTATTTCGTTCCGTCGCACCAATCAGAGCAATTAACGGACAATAAAAAGAAAAAGTCCCTTTCCCGCCCGACGTGTGGGGTGTGGAAACAGGGAGGGTGGCTAGGGAATCCTAATTGTTCTTCATTGAGCAGACAATGCGTATACTTTGTGAATAACTCTCTGATTATGAGGTAAGTAACACTGAAGACCTGTAATTATATTACGTCAGAGAATCACATAGATATTTTTATTTCTATTTCTTCAACATATTATTTTCATAACAGTCTAGAAATCTACAATTATGCTGATTTTGCGGTTACAAGCGCAGCAATAGCCGTCTGAACCTACCAACTGTTGGTTGACCAGAAGTATCAGTAATTATACGTAATGTCTAATATGATACATTAGTGTCTATTTAATGTGGCGTCGCCATCCGTAGCTACGCGCTACGTAGGCATAAAACAGTTTATCGAAAAAAATACACATGGATAAATTCGTAGCAGGCTCTACGAGGGTGCTACGAAAAAATAAAATCATATAAACATAAATAAAAATCAATGGACATGTCCATATTTAGCATGTCAGTTTACGCTGAAAGCATTTAATATCTCTTCCAGTCGGTACTTCGATATGAAAACATTTTTAAAATACCCTCATTTTTATAATAAAAAGATTCCATTGTACACATCGATCGGTATATTGCTGGCCAGTATTTTACAGACTATTTTCTTTGAGGGAGGGAACGTTTTGAATTATAAAACACAGTCGCTAATGACGTAAACGATTATTGACAAAGCGTTTTGAACGACCGATGAAATGATAAAGCAATTTTGTAAATTTATTTTAATGTAGGGTGGTATTTTTGTAGCTTGGATTTGTCCACATGTTTCCTATCCACAATCGTATGTTGATGTTATGTAATAATAATACGTTTGTTTTCATTCACATAATATCGCATTCCATATAATGTAATGTTTATAGATCTTAGGGTTAATTTTTCAATAGTCTGATAACTTTTATCTGAGGAATAAAAATCTCGGTTTGACAGCTTATCTATTAAAATATGTCAAACCGCAATTTTTATTTCTTAGTTATAAGTAATTTGACTATTGAAAAATCAGCCCTTAGAATAATTAAATTCTAGCAAATTGACATCGATTACGGATAAAAAACTAAAGGTGACACAACCTTGTTTAGATTTAAAAAAAAAACAGCTTTTTAGCTATAATAGAAGTACAGAATGTCGACATTACCACAAACTGCCCACTATTTATTACTTTACAAAAACATAAATCTGTTCAATATTATGTAGACGGTACATTTATCACAGAAAAGTTGTCTAATAAAAGTTGTGGACACAACTGTTTGACGTGGTTAACCCTTTCGAACACCCGCGTCTCCACACTCACTTAATGAGCTTAATCCTTCTAGAAACTAGTTCAAACTAGCTAAGTGGCTCACTTTTTCATTTCCACGGCTCTCTTTCATCGGTTTTCATTTTTAGAATTCATGTTTGACCTAATTAGTTTCTTTTTAAAATTAAAAGTTTAATTAAACTTATTTTTGTGGAATGTAAAACGAAACAGAATAAAAATTAATTTCGTTCAAATTTCGAAATGGCTAGAAAATGTCCGCTGCGGTGCCCGCGTGAGTTTTGGTAATTATCCCATGGGAAGGATGTTTCTTACTTGGATTATTACTTGAAATGATGTTTCTCACCACCATCCTCACAAACATTCTCATTTATTGTAAAAGTAAAAAAATAAGATTTACGCTTTAAAATTATATTTTCTCTTACCTGAAGAATTTCTTAAAAAACAAATTCAAACGACAATAGTCTGAAGTAATAGCAATTATTTTCCCTTTCCTGAAGAATTTCTTGTTACTACAAATAAACACAAATTCAAACGACAAGACAAAAGCAATAGCAAAGCAACTGTAAATAAACAGTCGGAGTACATCGATAGCATCTGGTTTCTGCACGTGCCTCTGAATAAAAAGGGAACGACCAATCGAGCGGAGGACGGACCAAGAAAACAAAACACTACCTCGTGGCAACGGCGCATTTTACTGCGAAAAGAAAGGTTTTTCGTACACAACGCGACGCAAGTCTCCGAAAACTAAGGCCCGGCGCCCACTATCGGCATCGGCACTGCTGAGGATTTTAAGTGATAAAAAGCATTATAGACATTAACTTAATGGCAATAAAGTAGAAATTTCCATGATATTATAATCGTAGTTAAAAATACCGCTTCGGTATGCTTGAGGCTACTGCGTCAGCAATTTCTACTTTATTGCCATGAAGTTAATGTATAGGTAATGCTTTTTATCACCTAAAATCCAAAACCGTGCCGATGCCGATAGTGGGCGCCGAGCCTTAGTCTATGGTCTCCTATAAACGTCATTCGCCACGTATATTGTCACGCTGTGTCACAACGAATACGCTGAAGTCGGACGCAGATTAGAGCATTTAATAGGAGATACGGTCTCCTTTCCTTTAAGACTTCGGTATGCATAAATGTGTGCCTGTGTGTACTGTGAAAATGTTATTGTGTGAACAAACCTTAAATAGATTCTAGCTTATTTTGTAATTTGTAAATACTGGTTGAATTAAGACACTCAGATCATTTTGAAATTTAAAAAAAAAAGTAGATTTGTCTAGAATTTTTGAATGAAAAAACAGTTGTCGTTTTCGCGTCTTAACGTTTAAAATATTTGATTTCCACACACCGATTCCTTGTAGTATGAACCCTGGATAAAGTTGTAAGGTTGTGTACGAAGGGCCTTACTGTTGGTCCCAAGACACTTTCAGAGCTTTCCCGTTCGTGCAAATGAAGTAGAGACCGTTTTACGTACAAATGTTTACTTACAGGACTGAATAGGAAAGGCAAAGTTAATTCAATATTTCGTCGAACTTTCCTGAAATCGGGTGCCAGTCGTTTCACAGTTCACTTGCTTCAAGTATTAACCCAACGTACTATTGATTTTTGTTTATTATATTTTGAGAATTATATTTTAAGTATTCGTGGTTAAATGACAATAGCCGTTCTTGCCAGGGTTTGGTCGTAGATAGGTGACTATCTTTGGACGTAATAAAAGTGCTTCGAAAGACCTTAAGCTGTCACCTTTTTATCTTCTTTACCAGTCGCTTCAATCAAGAGCTTAAAATCTGACTACCAGTCTAACCATGAGGTTTTGAGGTTAACCATTTTTGACAACATGATCGAAATGCACGCTTTCTAACACTTTCATGCTCTTAAATAATCAATTATCATATAAAAATATACTAATGTAATTTTCGAATGACAGTTAACTCATTAAAAATCTTCATGAAAATACTATATTGTGTATGTTTAGACATTTCTTACTTAGACTCGCAAAAACAATTGAATGGATTTTGATATAAGCACATAATTATATATATATTGATATATTGTATCCTAGAGAACTTATATCTCGGTCTACGACAAGGTGCAAAATTAAATGGGAAAACAAAATTACAAATGTCTTAAATAGGTACCACATAATAATATTTAACGCCACGTCATCTGCTTTGACGTAAAACATCAAAATCTAATTAGAGAACTGAACACAGCCAATATTTCTATAGACATTTTAATTAAACAATCATCAAAACATATCAAGAATGGTACACAAAAGGGAGACAGTTCCTTGCGTAAGACAAATTACTTGAACATATGGGCTGTCGGCACATTGCAAAGGATAGTATACATTGTAGTGATGCTATCGTACAAGTGAGGCTTAGTGTGACTGATGTGTACCCGGCCTTACGACGGCGACGGTTCTGGTAGAACCGGTGCTGTCTTCAAATTCGAAACCGTTATTATTGCCCTATTTATATCTGTCTAGTTTTGTATTCGAGTTTATGTTGAATTATCCGTTTTTGCGGTAACCGGTTCGCCTTGAGATACATTCTAGTTGTATTATTTTATAGGCTTAATTAATGGTGTACCTATATTTAAACTGACATAGTGACTTACACTATTATTAAAAATTAATTATGAATATTTCGCCACGATCGACGATCATTGAAATCGGAACTCAAAAGAAATAATTGATCCCGTTTGAAGTTCTTGTGATATTTTTATAGTGTTGCCCCTTATAGGAACTTCTCCTGTATCGTGAGTGGGCTTACAAACATTGAAACTTACATATAAACAAACATCCAAATGAAACAAATACTTCTAGATCATACAGACAGATGTTCCGTACGGGATGGAACCCGCGACACGCACTACAGCAATCAATCGTTCGGTCACTTTTGCCAACTTTGTATTATATCCATAAAACATGCCACATAAAGTGGCACTTTAATTCAAAATTGATAGGTAACATAGAGAAAGCTTCCTTTAACTATAACTCATATAACTAAACTAACATATAACTCAGCTCTTACGAGTATTTAATGGCGATGTTCTAAGCATTTTTATTTTATCGCTTTTCAAATATACAGCTTTTCACTCGATTAACCATCCATAAACTGCATACAGGGCCATCTCGTACACTGGGCAAGCTTATCATGCGCACAGGGCCCCACAATTCTTGGGGGCTCCAAGTTTGTGTAAAGATGAAAACAGCGGCTTACAAAAAAGGCCTCGCTGCGCTTTTTTTTAGGGCTCACATAAAAACCTTGCTTATTGGGTCGACTTTCGAGCTCTCTGCGCTCTTAACCTACATTTCTATGATTGACTTAATTTTCTGCCTAACGTAGGTATATTCCTGTGTGACGATCATTTAATAAAACCTTAATATACGAGGGAAGTCCTAGTTTGATTCACTTGACATTTGACGATCAACTGACTTCTGGTGCTGTATGTTACGGTGCTGTAAGAGCAGTGGTGGCCCATTGGTATCGGCCTTGACTTAGGTTCTTGTCCTTGACTTGGGTTCGAATCCAGGCAGGCGCATTACGTTGTGTAATTTATTTCACCACTGATCTCAAAACTGTGAAGGAAAACATCGTGTGGAAACCGGCATGTGACTTCCACCAATCCACACTGCCCCGCGTGGTAGATTATGGCCCACTCCCTCTTACAGAGAGGAGGCCTGTGGCCCAACAGTGGGAACATGAGGCTGATGATGATGATGATGATGATGATGTCGCGGTTTCAATTCAATTATTATATTAATTGGTCTGATTGTTCGTGCCTGTGACTCCAGATGTTTATAAACGAATCTACCATACAGTTGAAATTTCTAAAAAGAGGCAAGGATAAAAATGACTTTTACATCTTACATAGACCCCATAGGTGCCCGTAGTCCTAAAGTGCCCTAAGGCCGGAGCCCTGAGTCGTATAAGTACGTCCCTGACTGCATACACTATCCTCTTCCTTGAACATTGGCGTCGAAGCGCTCAGATTATGCTGATGCGAACTATGCTCGTCACCGCACGCTTTCAAGATGTTAATCGTTCTCCTTTCAAACATACGACGCAGACAAATTTAATTAAACAGGCTTTTACACTGTACTACGTTCCATTATTAATTAGTCTTGACGCGGAATAGGTAAGCAGGTATTATCTAAGTTTACGTGCCAATGGATACACGTGTGTGGTCGGTAACGCAGGCCATATTGACCCTTATCGCCTGTGAATAGACTGGATTAATAATTATTATGTATGGGAATAGTTCTACATTGTTATCAGAATTAAATTAGTGGCGAATCAAATGTAGAACAGCAGATAACTCGTAATAGATTTTGAGTTTTTTTTATGTTCATGTCGAAATCAATATTTATGTTTGTATTGACGTCATTATAATACACCAGACTCATCCACTCACACACTTAAGAGATATACTGTTCATTATACACGTAAGCATTTGTTATTGCTGTTTTCGGTCCTTATCAGCATCGCCTACGGCTCGGCTTACAATAATCGGCTATGAATGTAAAAAAAACTTTCCCCACTTATATAAAAATGTACTGTTTCAGCCTTTGCGTTCACGTTGGAAAAAAATATATTAAAAAAGTATGTTTCTTCTGACGCTATAGAATATTATGATGATAGTGTCACCGTTGCTTGACGTAGTACATGATAGACAGCTGAAACATCTGCCGATAATTGAAATGTCAGACGGCGACGTGAAGCACGCCTACAAGTGCCCGACAATGTCCGACGATGCCCGATAGTACCCGACAGACGAAATCACTATTAAGGACGTAAATACGTTTGAAAGAACACAATTTCTGTCAATTTGACAGCGTGATGCCCCATGAATAAAAACAAAACACAACGAAACAGCTATGCCTCGTATACCAGAAAGCACACAACATGAGCTTTTGCCACTTTTGTTTCGAATAAACAAAGTAAGATCCCGGTCTTCTAGACACTACTTATTTTCATAAACGAATGGATAATATGATAAATATATACCTATCAAAATAAAATAAGAGCCACTCAATCAATTACACTTAAGGCTGGCCGCATACACACGTTTTACGTATTCGATTTCCGAATTCGTTTTCTATCCGTACACAGTGAATTCATACAAATGTGTGTGCATGTCTTGTGTTTGTTGTTCAATTTCATTCATCATTTCGAATTCCGAACGGAAAAAAAACTGATGTATGCGGCCGCTCTTAAACCGCACATTGTGTCACACTGCGAATTGGATATGTTTGTAATTTACAAAGTGTGCATTATAGAGATTATTCAATTTCATTCTTAACAAGATAATTTACTCGTATTATACGAGTAAATTATCTTGTTATGACATCTTTCAGGTGTTGATTTTGTTTCTAGTGACTAATTGGAATTCATAACTTTTTAATTAGATTTTTGTAATGATTTAGAATTTACGATTTGGTGTTTAAAATTTTTCAAACTTTTTCTTTGACTTTTACATCAAACAGTCATTTATGCCATCTATTCAGAGACATAATTATGGACGCAAAACCAGCCACTTGGGGTGATTAAGGTGACATAGATCCATAACTATGTCACCTTAATCACCCCAAGTGGCTGGTTTTTATCTCCTTAGATATAACCAGAAATGGTCGGTTTAATGCTCGAATATTTCCAACCAGTGGTTCAAAATATTTGAAACTAGTGTCAATTAAGAGAGGGGTAATATCACCAAACGCCGTGATCCAGGAAGAAAGTGAGCAAGGCCCAAGAAGACGTTAAACCGCGCAAAGAGAGCGATAATCTACTACGCAGATCATACAAAGTCCATTGCGACCAGCCACAAGACAATTTCGAATCGACACCATGAAGATTAAAAATATTCGAGAAGATTCTTGGTTCCCCTGCAGTTAACTGTGAGCGGATGGTGCAACTCGTTAAACATTTGCAAAGGAGAATAATTATTGATCTGTTTTGACTGGGCTTCAGTGCTTCTTATACTGGGTTACAGCTGGGTTATTTTTTAATAAAGACCGATCTATCAGAGTGTAGAGAAGATCTAAACAATAGGGTTTCAGATCATTTAACTCTTGAAACAGAATGTTTCGGTGAACTCTAAATTATAATCTCTATCTCGCAAAACTGAGCTTTCACTTCCTAACGAAGTTACGTAACTGCTCAAAATTGCGTAGAAAAGGTGGTTCAACTCCACATTATTCCATTCGCACAGCAAGTAGTACCTGAGTTCATCTTCGATCAATCGCGACTACCAGTGCATAGATTCGTTTATGCTCGAATTACGATGCTACAATTGGTCACTCAGGCTTTTTACCTAATTTCTATTGAAACGGTATAGAAAATGTTCGTTATTTAATAGATAACATTTCACCTTTAGTAAAATAACACAGGGTTTAAGAGAAAATAGAACATTATTTTTTCGATTTCATTATTTATATGAAACTTGACACATTCCTGTAATTTCTCACTTTTCATTCAATTTCGCTTATTTTTACGATTTATTGGAATGCTAACTTATTTTTTTGTATGTTTTATTCTGAGTAGTATCTCATCATCATCTACATCATCATTAGCCGGAGGACGTCCACTGCTGAACACAGGCCTCCCCCTTAGACCACCACGCCGAACGACAATTCGCCACTTGCATCCATCGGCTGCCCTCGACCCTCAATATGTCGTCGGTCCACCTGGTGGGAGGCCTACCTACGCTGCGATTTCCGGTCCGTGGTCGCCACTCGAGAACTTTTCTTCCCCATCGGTTGTCAGTTCTACGAGCGCTGTGGCCTGCCCATTACCACTTCAACTTGCAAATTTTATGAGCTATGTCGGTGACTCTGGTTCTTTGCGCAATATCCATGTTCCGGATTTTATCCCGCAAAGATACTCCGAGCATAGCTCTTTCCATTGCTCGTTGAGTGACTCTTAGTCTCTCTCTAAAAGGCCAGCAGTCAAGGACCACGTTTCGGAGCCATATATCATCACTGGCAACACACACTGGTCAAACACCCTTGTCTTGAGACACTGTGGACTACGTTCTGTTATTTTGTCTATTCTTCCGTCGACAAAACCCCTTTCTACGGCGCCATGCTACGCCTGCTGAAATCGGATGGACATGGTGGCGTTTCTATACAAACACTTCAACACTTCGATATACCCATAGTCGTGACATCGTTGGAGGGACTGCAATACTGCCCAGGTTTCGATTGAATCGAAGGCTTTTTCATAGTCCACAAACGCTAAACACAATGGTCGATTATAGTCCTCTGTCTTCTGTATAATCTGGCAGAGCGTGTGTATGTGGTTTATAGTACTAAAACCTTTTCGGAAACCGGCTTGTTCGGGAGGCTGGAAGTCATCAAACCTGTGTTCTCGCGACTCTTGAGAACAGCTTGTATACATGGCTCAGAAGTGAGATTGGCCTGTAGTTCTTCAACAAGGTGTTGTCACCTTTTTTGAAGAAAAGAACAACCACACTGTGCCATGCTTCTGGCGTAGAACCTTTGAGTATGACGGAATTAAATAACTTCTGGAGGACTAGAGTAGTACCGGTTTTCCACCCGCTCTCAGAAGTTCTGTTGAGATTCCGTCCTCACCCGGCGCCTTGTTATTCTTGAGCTGTTTAAGAGCCATTCTAAACTCGTACAGGCTGGTGTCTGGGATATCCTCAATGTAGTGTCACGTCAGTTTAGCTCTTGCGTCTCAAGATGTACCGACACTGGGTTGTCGTATTGATGTATATAACTGTCCGTAAAACCTCTCAAGCTCCCTTAAGATCTCTGGTTTAGTCGAAATGATGCTGCCGTCGTTAATCTTCAGCTTCGTCATTTGGCTCTGCCCAATAGACGAATTCTTTTGAGCCCCGGTTCCACTCGATTGCCTCTTTGATCCATGCCGCACTAAAGGAGCGCAGGTCACGTTGCATTGATTTAGAGAATCGTCTATTGAGTTTGCCATATTCCGACAAAACAGCTGAAGATTGCAGCCTCATCTCGGTCCGGTCCTGCATCAACCGGATTTTTCCGTTCGAGAGCTTTTGAGGCTTATTGCGGCGCGGGGTCTTAAAAAACTTGGACCCCACAGCTTGGACAGTTTCCACCAACCCATTGTTAATCTCGTCCACAGTTTCACATTCGGTTAGGCACTGGAAGCGATTGTGCAGTTCAAGTCTTCGGGGTTCCTGAGTAGTATCTGTTTTTTGTGAATTTTATTCATGAATAAAATTCACAAAATAATATCAGGCAAAAGAGCCATAGCCGGTTGAGTGCTTGAGCTTCAATGCTGATAAGACGTGAATTTTTCCGCAAAAAGGAGCCAATCCGACTCGGGTCTATCTTTCTGAGGTGTAACCGTAAAAATGACAGGCTATCTTGACCTTTTTGGGGTGCCGTTGACATCAACCCACAATATTAGTCCTCTTATTGAGTTGGCTGCAAAAAGTTAGGTACATGAAGTGGTACAGGTTTGCCAAATCCCAACTCGAAGCACTTGAGTCAATTTAATAGCGCCCGGCATTGATCGAGGCCACGATCTGCGGGGCAAGACGGAATAGGAAGTAGTCACCTCGAATCCTCATGCAAAGCAGTCATGCTAGCGAAGTAGGAGGTGGAACACGTTAGGGAGAACAGCCGCGTGACCTACGACGACGAGAAGAGATTTCTATTTGAGGGTAGGAGCTTGCCTTGGTCACTGGACTGTCTTATCAGGCAACGGTGACCCTGGAACGTAAAGGGCTACTGAAGGGTCACCATGGATATTAGTCAGTACTAGAGTCTGGTAATAAATCCGGTCCCGCTCGGGAGGACACATATTTTGATGATTTTACCAAAAAAAAAAAAATACAATGCAGCTACCAAAACGGAATACCGCAATTGACTGGATGCCGAACCTGATACAAGACTTCAACTCTCTTCGATCAAACCTAATAAAAATAAATTGATGAAAAAAAGTACCGACTTCAAAAACGAATACAAAAAGTTTAAAACAAAACTTTTCTCTGGGTTAACCGCTACCTCAAAACGATCAGATCAATTTTTCACGGATTTTCGGGGCGCACGTTAAAGAGCCAAATCCTGCCGGGCGTCGCGGAATTGTCTTATCGGGTATCCATAGCCTGGGATCGCAATGGGATATTGAAGGACACCGTAGATTTTAGTCAGTACAAGTTTGTATGTCCCTCCTGTCCTGGGTGGAAGGGCTGATCTGATGATTTTACCACGTAATAAAAAGCCATACCACCAGGGGCATGACCGGTGGTATGGTGGGTCCCGCAACGAGCTATATTATTTTTTTTTCTGAAGAGCTATAGCTATTCAGAAAAAAGCTATCAGAATTATTTAAATTGTTTTTTTTTTATTATTTACATTATTTTTTATTTACAATTATATCCTCATTCGAATATAGTAGGAAAATTCAATCAAATTAATTTAAAATATTAGCTTGTATCAAGAAAGGTAGGTTATGCTGTATTCTTGGCGACTGGGAAAATTACTGGCCACCACTCATGACCTGCGGAAAATTCGAGGTACTACATTTTTCACATGGAATTTGATGTCATGACAAAGACACTGGCGCCGCGTGTAAAGGTCATGAATGGTGGCGTGTATTTTAAATTTTAATAATTACGCAACTAATGTCAAAATGGTTGCGAGCGATACGTCCTCCCTCAGAAGGCGCCCCGCGCCGTCTAAATCAAAGAACAAACCGTTCTTGGTTTTATATTGAATTTTGTCATTGCATATTATAATTGTTTAATACTATTATTTTACTTTTAAATGAGCTAATTATTTTTTCAATGCAAGCTAACATAGTAACCTTAGTTATTCAATACTTTCTGATTGAATATTCAGTAAATCTTGATAGATAAAAAAATATAATTTCGGACGAAAATTTGTCAATATCTTCCTGTTTTGCGGAATTACTTTTGGTGTATTTCTGAATGAAAAATAAAGAAATATTGTCTAGGTCTTAAAATAGACTATACTTGCCTACTTTCAGTAGTATTAGGAATATTAAAATATGTTATTTGTAGAACAAAATATGTTCGCAAACACAACACGATATGGTAAACATGGCAACGGCAGATCGATTTTAAAGTATTTAAACCTATCATTTTCAAGAAAACCTTGTCTATCCTGGGAAGATAAAGAACCAATCTGTTTGTATTCGTTATTAGTTTTATTCGATTTGATTCAGTTTAGTAAGAATCGGTACCGAAAAAAGGCATAATTTTGCGTCAATTGTAAACGCGTCCTTAACGAAGTCATTTTGTATTTTATACAATCTTCTATCTATATATATAAAATTCAAAACTGACTGACTGATCTGACAACGCACAGCCCAAACCGCTGGGCCTAGAAACTTGAAATTTGGCATAAACCCTCCGTATACCACGTAGGTGAGCACTAAGAACGGATTTTGCGAAATTCGGCCCCTAAGGGGTTGTTTTTGGGGTTGATAGTTTGTATGAAACTTCGTAACTACAAGTGCTAGGAAATTTAAAATTTTGAATACGGGTTCTTTTGAGGACGTAAGAGTTACCTATGACAGAATTTTGCGAAATTCGACCCCTAAGGGGTTTGTTTTAGGGGTTGACAGTTTGTATGAAACTTTTTAAGTACATGTGCTAGGCGTTTCAAATCTTGCATGGTGGTACTTTTTAAGATGTAATGCTCACCAAGGTGGAAATTTTGAGAAATTCGACCCCTAAGGGGTTGTTTTTGGGGTTGATAATTTTGAGATTCAAATTTTTACACAGGGGTTCTATTTTGAAAGTAGATGGTCACCATGACGGGATTTTGCGAAATTCGATCCCTAAGAGGTTGTTTTTGGGGTTGACAGTTTGTATGAAACTCTGTTACTACAAGTACGAGGAGTCTCATATTTTGCACCGGGTTCCTATAGGACTTAGATGCACACCATGGCGGGATTTTGCAAAATTCGACCCCAAAGAGGTTTGTTTTTGTATTTGATAGTTTGTGCGAAACTTTTTACTACAAGTGCTAGGCGTCTCGAATTTTGCGAGGGTTTCTTTTTAAGATGTAAATGCTCACTAAGACGGTTTTGCGGAATTCGACCCCTAAGGGGCTTTTTCGGTTTTGTTGTATGTTGATTTAGTTTTTTCAACAGTATCCCGGTGGCCGGGACTAGAAATTCACAAAGGCAACGTTCGAAAATCACGCGGACGAAGTCGCGGGCGTAGTGCTAGTTACTTTATAATGTAATAGCTTATTACATTATAAGTAAGGATCAATATGAATGGGATTAAATACTCGTACCAACAAGAAAAATTTAAATCTCAATAAATTATTTGTCGTTACTTTTATTGAAATGGGGTTTGATCTATTTGCGTATAATATTGTTTCTCGATAATGTTATGCTTTTAATGTATTACATAGTTATTTATTATTTCTTTCAATATTGTTTGCTTTGTATTATACAAAGAATGTGCGCACATTGGCAATTTTTTAATATCAGAAATTGCTTCGTATAAAGAGCAAACAAAAACGCTCTTCAAAGAAGAAAATCCTATCAATAACAACAAAAACAATATTAAATTTTCATAATAAAAAGCCCGCGACACCGATACCTTTTAAAGAAATTAAAGTAAAGCTCTCATAAATCTGTATAATAACTAAAACAAAAGCCATTATCTTTATTTTGCCAGTTCTCTATCCACGTAAAAAACGCGGAGCTAAAATTTCAAGGCCCATTTAGCAGATCCGTGCTCTGGACAGAGATTAACGTGCTTTCTGTTTCATTAATAAATCCTCAGTTTATCAAATCCAGGAGCACGAAGCTCCTGCCCCTGATAGCCTTCGAAAAATCAATAGCACAGCTACTATCAAAACTTTTACCGCGTCATGTTATTTTGTAAATGGTTGTTAGTTTAATTAAATTCTATTGGAAAACACTTCAATGTTTTCTCTTCGAAGTAAATAAATCACGCCGAATGTAGTACAACTACCTAATACTAGGCTGGAATTCTTGTCCTCGATTCTGTTTTGTACGACTTCACGATTCATGTCGCAGAAAAAAACAATTAAGTCTAAGAGCCTATGCACACCACGTTTTTTAAAAGCGCCGTTGACGCGCGTTTGCAGCGATGCAGACGCGATACGTACGCAAGTAAGACGCAGCCTGTACCTTTGCACACTTGTATAAATTACAAACGCGCGGCACCGTCACGTTTATACAGAAACGCCGCGTGTTTCAGAAACGCTCGTCGACGGCGCGTTTAAAAAACGAGGTGTGCATCATAGGCCCTAAAGGTTCCAATAGACTGGATAATTCACTTGTAACAGAACATCGAGAATTGCCCGTGACCAGTAATTTTGTTGAACTGAAGAACGAACAGAGCCAAAGATCTTTCAAGCGAACGCTCTAGGTCAGCAAAAAAATTTTCTTCATGACGATGTCAAACATTTGACTTGGCAAAACGCTCGCACAAAACGCTCGTGGGATACGTACTCTCGTTTGTTTTTCTGTAATGTAAGATGTGACTGCTCAAGTTTAACAGCACCTTAAAAAAACTTTCACGACAATATGGAAACTGAACTTGTTAAAAGTTTCCGTGAAATCTTTTATGGGCCGTGATTTCATCAGATGACGATTGCGGTCACTGAACATAATTGCAATTAAATCCGACATAATTTATTTTTGGAGTTGTTATCCCCGGGGCATCGTTTGTGGGTTACTTGTGGCGGCGCGATCAGCCTGATGTGGCTGTGAGCGCCAACTTTACCGCCAACGATAGACTTTTATCGTGAAACTTTCTCTTGTAAACGCGGGGTACGGGTACCAACCCATCGCCCTATATGTACGACTAATGCGTCGCAAAAAGACCTAATTGCCGTTGTTGAGGTAATTGAAAGCCTGTGGTAAATAATTTTGTAGTGCTTCGCAAAAACCACTTGAAAATTGTCTAGATTATAAATATGATTTTTATGTGAAAGCAAAATTCTTGCCAGAAATTATAAATAAGTTCGCAAAATATTGTAATTGTTATCGCCTGTCGTTAGGTCAGGAATGAAAATGTATAAGAATATGGTCAGCTTCTATTGAAAGTTAATTATTTAGAAGAGTTTATTGACATCCCTTAGCTGATTTCGTAGAAAACCCCTCAAATATAATGTACCTGACAATACACGCCAATGCCACTGATTACCTCTCAAACAATCCCAAAAGTTAATTAAACATTTATGAACTACTAGCTTATGCCCGCGGCTACGCTCGCAAAGTCTAAATTTACACGAGTTTGGAATTTGACAATCATCGTACATGTATAGCACCATTTATTATTTATCATAATGTGCGTTCATGTTGTTTTCCTCGGGAACATTACTTTTCGGGATAAACCTTTCCAAAGTCCGTCTCTGTACACCTGACAAGTATTTTAAATATTTCAAGATGATTTATTCAGTCTTTAACGCGTGACAAACAAACTTACTTTCGTATTTATTATACTAGCTGGTGCCAGCGACTTCACCCGCTACAACTCAAATAATATTATCCCATGGGAAGATAAAATTGGGACAAAAACAGTATCGTATGGCTACACTCGCCCCCCCCCCTCCCCCTGAATGCCTATATCACTCAAGACCAAAGCAGCTTTCAACTGGTGAAGGAATTTTTTAATTCGGACCAGTAGTTTATGAGCCTATTCATTATAAAAAAACAAAGTTTTCCTCTTTATAATGTTAGTGTATATATTAGTAGGATAAGATTAGTTAGTATTATGATGTATCAGTAGACAAAGGTACAAACATCCAGTCAATATTTCTCACATTTGCATTGATTGGTTACTCTAAATGTTCTAAGTTCGAACTCTTTCTTCATTAAATAAAACCTCATTTAGACGGAGCCTGAACTCGCACGCGAGTTTCACTACATTGCGGTATTTGTTTGATCAACTTACTTCGCCGCAATCAATGTAACGCATCTCGCGTGCGAGTTCTTGCATCGTCTGAATGAGGCTTAAATCATGTATTTTAAGCAAATGTACAGGTAGAGAAAGTCCACAATCAAATATTTCTCAAGCAAACACGCGTGTGCCCTATACCGTCGAAAGTAAAAATACTTGATTCATATGCCGTTAAAGGAATTTATACGGGTTTACATACCTATACATAGGTAATGCCTTCACGATATACGGAAATACTTAAGGAAAACGGAGTAAAAGCGATTTCTTTGTTCGCCCTTATTCGTTTGTCTTTTGAGTTTTCGCCATGTCGAAATGGTATCCCTTGATCATTAAGTACGCTTGTTATGTAGCATTTTCAGTCTCTTTTGAAATAATATCATAATAATCATAATTACCTGTTATAAAAGCAAGCTCAGTAATTAAATTAGAATTTATCATGTAATGTTAAATATCAAAGCTTGAAAAATGAAATATGTATTAAGCCTAAGCTTTTACTCATTTTTTTTTCTGTTAATAATATCAGTCAATCATGAAAATAAAGTTCCATTTGAATATATTATCTCGCTTGAATATTCGCATGTAGCTAAAACGATATTCCCTGAATCTTCATATTAAAGCAATATTTTCAAAGAAGTAAAAAAAAAAATGCTAGCTCCACCGCACACGTCGAGATTGCTTTCCAAATGGTTTCAAGAATATCCTTTCCATTTGAAATGAAACTTCATTAAATAATAACGCCATGTATTCAGCCTCGGGGGAATAGGTAGGTGTTTCTAAATGTCACTCGTGTCTTGAACCACGGTGAATAATTAACTATTACGTTCTTTCTTTTTGCTCTGAAATTCTGAAATAAAATATTTGAAAGACCGCAGTTGTATGGTTTTCAACAATATGGGAGAAAACCTTCGGATTCGGTTCTTACCAAACGAGCCACTGCGGTTCTTACTTACAAGCGTCGAATACTTAAATCCATTGATAATATCTTACGGTGATGAATTATTTTATTTCCACAGAACATCTTTGAAATTCGCGAAGCATGCGTTAATAATATTTTAAAATACATCTTTAATGATGTGGGAAGAAATAACTAAACTATTCCACTTCCATTCCATTTTCCTTGTAAGACTTCATAAAATTCCAACAAAAAAGGAAAAAGTGAGTGACTTTTAGAGGAATACAAAAAAAAGAATCTTTGTTATATTTTTGTACTTCGAGTTATTCACGTAGGTATACGTTGTCCTCATAACAGTATTGGATATCTGACTGAAGATTCATTAACGTATGGATTCAATATTATCCTGATAATACAGACACACAGGTAGAGTCTTAGTAATAGGGTCCCGTTTTACCCTTAGGATACTGTACCCTAAAAATAATATAGTGTACCTCTATGCATAGATATAGCCAATAAAAGCTCCCTCTCGGAGCGAACGTGCAAAAGTTGTCTGTCTGAAAATTGACATGTTCACCTAGGGCCTATTTAATAAACCCACACGCGACAGGCGTCAATTCCAGCGTTCATCTTTTTTTCGTATATGTTCATCTTTTTTAACAGCACCTGTCGTGAAAGGATTCTTATATTTTTTGTAGTTTTTTATGGTAATGAAAATCTAAACTCTATAATATATTAACACTTCAACTTACAGCATAACCACTTTCAGAAGTACCTCACTATTTAAGTCTGTGTGTAGGTTATTCTAAAGTACAATCGGCAAAGTGGAATCATGGCCCATTTTGACAATAAATCGATTGAAACCGTCAAATTGACAAAGATCAAAGTCGTTACCATGGATATACTGTATGTTTACGCGAATGTGGACCTAATTGTATTTGAATGTCTGTAGGAAAATAAGCTTATGGTGGGTTATAATTCCAGTTTGTCGATTGTAAATACCACAATTAAGCTTTGCCACTAACATCTACCTTATTCACTTCTCTTGTTAGTCCTTAATGTTTTTGTTTTAACATAAACTTAACCAAACTTTAATTTCAAAGTTCCAATACATTCTCAGACAATATCTCAGCTACTTTCAGTAGATTCATAATCAGGGCCAGGCGTCGGGTCAAAGTGATATTAAGTAATAAATTCATTGTGGGGAGCGCTCTAAACGCTTTCGAATTACCGAGTGGTGTAATGGGCAAACTTAATATTCAAGGAGGGATCAAAACGAACCGGAATCTATGCGGGCACGCGCCGCGTTCTAACGTTTTATGTCCCAGTCGATAATTACATTATAATACCCGATTTTTTTGAGAACAGACAAAATTATTGACTTCATTTCATTACTTATTTGCTTTCATTGTATCCGATTCCCATATTTTATTTATTTCAGAGCATGCACAACATTATGTCCAAGAATAACGAAAGTGTAAATGAATTTATTAGTTAACATTCAATATATCTGTTGTATGGGAAAAACTATCAGCATCAAAACTACATTCCACGTTATAAAGGTTTATATTCATTTTACGCCAGCGTTCAGTGGGAACCAACTCGCTGTAATTCCGTGTGTTCCTCGCCATCATGGTTATTCCCCCCTAGCAGAAAAAGCCTTTTTATTTACATGACCCCGGAACATAAGGTCATAAGGTGGATTGTAGTCAAAATGACAGTCCCTTAAGGCTCTCTTTGATGATTTTACCACTATCACGGTTTTTGTGGTAGCCTGGTGATCACGGTTCATGAGCCTGGGAAGACAGACAGACAGACAGACTTCGTAATAGGGTCCCATTTTACCCTTTGGGTACGGAACCTTGAAAACATAGGAAAGTAAATTCCTAATAAATATTTGATGTGTATTTGAATTACAAATAAGCTAACATTATGATTTACGCTTGTCTTCATCCCCCTACATGGAAACAAATACATTACGTATTTTCCCTCAATGATCGCTCTGTAACCAAATATAATGTATCTTTAATATGGTACGAATATTAATACCACGTCTACGCGTCGAAATGCAAATAAGATAAAGCGAACGGATGAAAAAATTACAATAACTTCTGATAATGGAAGCTATATTTTATTACGCGTTGAAAAGGCGACACATTATAATTTATTGAGCCCGCTTCCGACGCTACTTACCTCAAGAAATATACGCTTTATTATTAAGTGCCGTCTAGAAATATGAGCCGCAATCAAAATGATATAGATAATAGGAATTATGAATTAACCGGTCATTACAAAGCTTTTATCGCAACATTGAACATCATTAAGGACATTGTAAACAAATCCCCTTACAAAGTTTGGATAAACGAGATGAAAGGGTACTCCGCAATTAACATTTAAATATTTTCACAGGAGGTAAGTGAAATTAAATTCATGAAATCTGTACCTCCGTAGAAGCGCTACGCCAAAATACGCTACGGTGAATCTGTGTGTATTTAATATATAAAATGGGTTGTTATTAAAAGGTAAACAAATATGTTTCTTATGTTCAGGTTGTACGGTCTAATCAATAAAAGGCCGCTGGCAAGCAATCAAAACACAATAGTTGGAGCGTGTTCGTTCGCCGGTGCTACGCGCTACGAGCCGCTACGGCTACGACTCGCTACGACCATCAAACGATATCCCCATTGCATTCCTTTTGTTATCCGCCTATGAGAACCATTCTCTCCAATCCTCCGCATTTTGCATTATTTTCCTTTTTCCACTAACGAATCGAATGTTTCATTCGTATATCAATGTCGATGCCGAAGCGCAATCGGAGTTTGTTCGCGATTTTGTGATACCTTTTTTCCATTGGTGAATTATTGCGAAATTATTTTTCATCAGTCTTGTTTTTATGGCTAGACAGGTACTTTTGTCTAATACCATTATGTTCAGAGTTTTTATTTCGACATTTTTAAAGCGAAAGAATGATGACAGTAAATTAATCTATGTCTCGTGAAATTTATTCGACAAGAGTCCCACAGTTTATAATTGAATGTCGATCATGGCGGTCACCTTTGACATCCGATGCAGCCACATTGTGGTGAGTATCCAATATATCATAAATTCGCAAATGACAAAATATTTAATACGCTTAAATTATTGCTTCATTTTAACACACACCGCTTTAAATTGGAATTTCGAGGAATCCTTGTTTTGACCAAATAGCATTTTCAACAACGACGGGATATTTTCAGCGGACTTTTAAAGTACGTTTTCATTTGTTCACTAGACTGTGTGTGGCTACAAAATACAGTCTCTTTGAACGCTGAGAGGTAATTATGATCCAGCTTTCGTTTGTGCAAGGTCCTGTCATGTGCCCAACGGCACTTTATTACTTACCGCCAGAACTGAATTAAAAGTTATAGTAAAATATTTTGGCAATATGCCACATTTTATGCTACCGTATACTGCTATTCAATTACGTACCTAAATAAGTTTAACGGCTGTACAAGCCGGGTTTATAATCCAACGTTTACCCCGAACCCGTCGCGAGTTCACAATATTAATGTCAATTATTAATTATAACGCAAACAATTATCCTGCTCCTTAATTTGGGGACCGCGAGTCGGCGCCGGCTCGAATTATTGCGCTAAATACGGGGCCCAATTTATCTTGAATCTCGTCAGTTTGAAATTTAAATTAAAATGTAAATGTTGGGAGGGCGAGTCCTCTCTAATTGCGAGTCCGTTCGTTGTCAAAGTTGTCCGTGAGGTTTAATACAGGACTCGCATGTTTCATTTATCGATATACTCAATCAGCGTGTGGACAGGTAGTTTGGGAAACTTTAATAACCCCGATGTTGTTTTGTTACCTAATGTTGGATGTATTGGGTTACACAAACCTATTTGGCATTTTACATATGAACCCTAAAATTACTGAAGACAAATTAAATCAATCAAAGATAAGTTAAACCTTATGTTTTCCTAAGTTGTGTTCAATTTTCTTAAACGGCACTGCCACAGAAAACTTAACAGAACCGCTAAAACACAAACAACGTGATTCCAAGACTTCTAATTCCAAAAATCTGCAATAATTAACCGGTAAATCTACTAAAATACAGGGGTCTTCTTAATTGAGGCATCCGACTAGATAGTGGCGGCAATTTGGCTCGCAATCCAGTCTGATACACTTTTCAAGTTAAAATTCCTTGTCAACTGTGGCGGGCGAAGCAATCCGAGCGCTAAATCAGTTTAATTGCTTCAGAATCTCTGGACACTGTTTGTTAGTGTGCACAGAAGCGATATAACTGGGGATAAGTTACTGTTTTGCTTTATAAGTTTTCTGTTTTAAATAGAAGGTTTATTTTAAAGTAATAACGGTATTTCAAAAAGAGATTTGATTAGCTAACTACAATACAACAAATATAAAAATGTGTTGTATTTAATAGGTGGTACAAACAATCAAACTTATCTGGTCACCCATATCAGGAGGGTTACCGCAAAGTTGAAGTATGTAAGTTACTTCAAGTAACAGCGTAGATTTATTTGTCAGTAAGTATCCCACATTACCTTCCGCTCCACCCAGACTCATAGGGAGGACTCATTTGACGATTTTACCACCGAAAAAAACCCCTAGCATTATCATGAAACAAATAAAATCAGTTGAAAACATTTCAATAGCTACTCTACCCAAAATTTGGTGTCAGGGGACAATACGTCTTTGAATGAGATATTTTTTTCCATGAAAAAAGTATGTCAGTTTAGTGGTATCCGCACCTAGCTTTATGAATTCCGGGCGGGACAGCCTTCAGGTAACCGTGACCTTCGTGGCAAACGTATTGAAAAAACACCGTGACTTTTACTAAACACACTCGTATTAAGTAAAATCCAGGGTGTTTTTTCACACAGTCCCTTCCACACGATATTAACCGGAAGTTAAAAGAAGATGGCGGCTATAAATCTGAAAGAAATGCTGGTTACGGATATCTCCCTTTCGACAATAAGTGGTTGGGAAATGATGTGATCAATCACATCTTTCAACTTTGGTTGCCGATACTCATCCATAGAGTCGTATAGGTATCTTCTTTTTTATGCATATTATTATGTTAACTGGCTGACCGAGCTTTGCTCGGTTTTTAAAATGTCTATATCTTGGGAACCGAGCTTTTCTCGAACCTGGGACCTTGATAAATCGATTCCTTGAGCTGAAAAACCCCTAATCTGTAACTTTCATGAAAATCCTTGGAGCCGTTTCCGAGATCCTGATTATATATAAATATACAAGAATTGCTCGTTTAAAGATATTAGATTAGTTTCTGCCTATCCCTTAGAAAAAATCATTCATTTTAGTAAACGTGTCGGTTGATGCATTGGCTGATGAGCGGTCGATTGCTGCACAGCCTGCGTGTCGTGCCTACGATCCCCACGAAGAAAATGAATTGTGGAAAAGTAGTATTTGCTGTCCAAATGTTTGTGGTATAATGGGTGAAAAGGGACAGCCCTCCACAAACTTTCAGGGCTTGCTCAGTAGACGAAACTGAACAATCTTTCACAATTTTTTTTCCAGGAACTTAAAAAAAAGGGCCAATTTTTTTTTTTTCTGACTGGCTGTCCCTTCACCCTGTATATTATTGTGTTTAGTCTGCCTCGTTGGTCTAAGGTCAAACGTGACTAATGAACATGAGGTCCAGGACTCGATTCCCGAATCGGGCAAAGTAATACTGGGTTCTTCTATAGCTGTCAGCTGTCTGACCGGTCCCCCATAGAAGGCCTATTACTATTGGACTATTCAAACAGGTTACAGTGACCTTGGAATGTAAAGGACTATTGAAGGAACAGCGTATGTTTTAGTCAGTACGAGTCTGACAGTCCGTTCTTCTCTACCCTGGGGAAGACTAATTTGATGATTTTACCACGGAAAACGGTAAACCTCTGCCTAAACCTTCAGGAACCTGTTAAAGTTGTTTCCAGGTACATAATAAAAACGTGTATGAAAGCTTTGCCACGTGAGAGCAACGTGTTTGAAGTCGGCTTATCAATTGCAGCAGGTAATACCCACGTAATAATGTACAGTGGGGTGCAGAAGTCCATGGGTAGTTGCAAAAATAAAATAAGCGAGAATGTCTAGTCTAGCACCTTCATATCCAACAAGCCTTTCGTACACAATGCGACGAGTTTACGATACCTTACAACTTTGGTATCCATTGACGCGTGCCTATGTACGATCCTCTATGGATTTGTATTGCGGTAGTCGCCTGCATACCAAAGTCGTAAGGTTTGAAGGGGAATACGTTCATAGGTAAACAGACATTCCATGGTATTTTACTGGAGAGTGTACCTATTAGGAGGGGCTTATACCACTTTATAGTTATTTATCCAGTTAATACTTTTGGCTCCTAATACTTACAGCATTATCAGCCCCTAGTGTTCCCACTGCTGCACAATGCCTGTTCTCTTTGAGAGGGAGTGGGTGGGTACTAATCCACTCCACAGGCCCAGTAGGGGTTGATAAATGTAAAATGTCTTATTCTATTACTTATAACTTTGTAAAGCTAATTAATTAATGAAGACTTTTTGTGAAGTAAAATACAAATGAAGTGTCCTCATTAAGGTTTTCTTAAAGCATTTTTCTCGAAGCTTAAAGGAATAAGCCACATTGTTAATGGTCTAGTACCCTTCACTATTACATCAAGTAATCCTACAATCATGTGTAATATTATAATAACCTGTATCGCCGCTGAGTCCAATTAGAATAGAAGTAAATTGTACCTACAAGTAAACGCAACCTATACGTATTATTTATTTCGTAACATTCTTATACTAACCGACTTTTCTAAAGAAACAAACGGAACAAGCCTGCTAACTTTAATTAACAAATTCGCCAACAACAAATCTCATCAGAAAAGTTTTCCATTTTCGTCAATCATAAAAAGTTTCTCGCTCCTAATGGAGTCGTTACTACTAATTAATACTTATACTTACTTATTTTAGTCATTCCAAATATCAGAAAAACATTACTATCCATTAACGCTCTCGGTAAATGTCCATAAACTTTAGTTGATCACTGTTTATAATGAACAATTTTTATGAGATGACGTCACCATAGATATGTATGATTTTGTTTATAAATTTACACCGCGGTGTTATTGTTCATCGACCTAGATAAAGGTATAGGATTCGCACGTTGTCGGAATATTGTTCGTAGTGACCGGCCGCGAGCCCGACGCGTCTGTTCCCGTCGCCGCGCGTGTTTCGACTGCCAGTTTTCCCCAAAGCAACACATGATTTTCTGAAACAACCCCCGCGGTAACTCGGTCGAGAGTGCAAAACCTTCACACAGTGACACGAGGGTGAAACATAATAGCAGTTCGTTAGCATAACTTCAAGCTCCACCCGACTTAGCATCGCCTGCAAGTTAAATATTTGCCTTATTAAATGATTTCAACCCTTGCAATTTCATTGATTATGTTGAATTAGGAATAATTTTGGGTGTCCTTCCATTTGGCATGCATAAAACGTATAAGGAAAATGGTTCACCGTGAAAAACGTTATGAGAGATTTGCTTTTTCCTTAATTTTCCTACTTTACTAAATACAGTGAGGAATTCTGAACGTTGTAGCAGTTAAAACTTGTTGATTATAATTTAATGATCTAATAAAAAAAATACAGATAAGTAATAAACAACATGATGCTTATTACTTTTCACGTGCAATTTTCTCGAAGTCGCTACTTCCCTGACTTCACTGCCATATACTTTACTTACCCAACTACTTACGAACTTAAGCTGCAAAACTACTAAGTTTTAATAGGTTATTCTACATGCAAGCAACATGTTTATTTTTACTACTAACTTAATTCTAGTTGCATCTCATTATAAAGAGCCGGGTCGCTTACTGCCACCCTTCGCGAGCTAAACTAATGCGATTTAAAAATATACTGACATAGTGTGCAAATAATGTAATCCATTGGGATATACTCGTATAAATAACAGGTTTTTTTATACTTACTAATAAATTTTACTTTAAAACTTTTTAATACTAGTACTTTTACTTCTTTTAAGTTTTCCTTTAAAAATAGTTTTCATAGGTAAATAAGGGTTTACTTTTTATCTAATATCTTTAAACGAGCAATTCTTGTGTATTTATATATAATCAGGATCTCGGAAACGGCTCCAAGGATTTTCATGAAAGTTACAGATTAGGGGTTTTTCGGCTCAAGGAATCGATGTATCACGGTTTCAGGTTCGAGAAAAGCTCGGTTCCTAAGATATAGACATTTAAAAAACTGAGCAAAACTCGGTCAACCAGATATTAACAATAATGTACTGAACCAAATACTTTCAGTTGTAAGGATGGAACAGCTTTTTCAAAAATGGATGACAGATTACTTTATTACATTCATTTAAATAAACCCAGGCCTCGTTCACATAGGGGTAGGTAGAAAGTACAGAACGCCACCAGATATCATCCTAACATACCTACTCTTTTCACCTCATCCACATTCATCCGTCTGGTCTTGCAGACAGCGAGAGATTTTGCAAGATTACTTAATTTTATAATAATCTAAATCTTTTCAAGGTTTACAAGTATGTACACATTATACTCGTATAGTATATGACTTGAGCAATCACTTGTAACATAAAATGAGCATTCGGCGTTTTTAATTTTGTCGAACTGAAAAACGAATAGAGCACATATTTTCATGATCTATAAAGCAAACGCTATAATCGATGCTTATCAAAAAAAAATCTTCATAAAGATATCGAACTAGACAGTCGGCTCGACAAAAAGCTAGCCAAACTGTTCGTTAGAATGCTCGCTAAGAAACTCCGTCACCGCGAGCATTTACCTGTAATTAGCGTTACAGATACAAGCATTTCATCAGTGAGTGACGAAAATCGAGCATCACAATGCGCACCTTGAAATGATACAAAACGAGTATCATACATCAGTGAAGGAGGAGGACCGAGCATTACAATGCGCGCACCTTTTATCGAAACAAACGAAATGTCGCCAATGTTCGTCAATCAGGGAGGTAGTATTGTAATGTAATGCTCAAAGTCGAATCTATAATGTTTAATGTGTAATTACACGCTAATGCTCCCAGTGAAGAAGCGCCTTGAAATGTAACATTCTCAAGAATTATCATTACAAGTGCTCAAGTTTATCAGTAGGTACATTTACTCAAACCTTAAAATACTCTGAATAAAGAGTTTTGCTCACTATGTGTAAAAAGGTCAAAACATTTTGCTATAAAGAAAAAGATTTATCATAATGAGTGTGGCAATTTACCCCATCAACTTTAATTGTAGGGTTGGATTCACGGACCGTTTATGGCGACCCCAATGCTCAACGGAAAAGGATAGCGGACTTCCATGTTATGATTTAACGAGTGTCGTGTCATCGCCCCTTGAAACTTTTCCTAGCAGGTATAAAAGACAAAATGGCCAAGGGCGAATCGAAGTCGCGTGGAGAATGTTTCGTAGTATGAATACTCAATCTGTCATACCGATACAGGGTTGTTTGTAAAGCATTGACAATCTTTCATAAGCCGAAATTGCGTATGGTTATGAACAAGATTTAGGTACTAAAAAAGTCAAACATTGTAAACGGAAAATTAATATTCCATTTGTTATGAAACACTTTTTTATCTTTCCGATTTTGGTTTCATAGTAAAAATGTTTAAAAAACCGTAAGTATTTTCAGCCAATGAAAGATTGTTAATATTTTACAAATAACCTTGTAAAAATAAACCCCGTCGTTGAAAGCAAAACATTACAACTGTACGTAACTGTAAATGACAATGCCAGATCCTGCCCCACCTTTCAGCCCAATTTCGAGAAAATATATAAATTAATAAAAAATATGAAATGAAAATAAGACTCTCATCAATATTGTCAGCTTTACAACGTTATTTTGAAAAACTATCAAGTAAATAATTATTTGGTTTATTTTTATACGCGTTCCGTTTATTTTATTAGGACATACGGAACCCTAAAAAAGTATTTAAAGAGAAGAGAAACTAAAAGTCCCCTTACTTTTACTTTCACGGGGTTGCAGGGGTGGAAAACTAACACGAACGAATTTAGTTATTTATCACACCTCACAAATCTAAGAAAGTTTTATACCATGAGTTCAAATCCTTGTGTGCGTACCTCTTTGAAGGATAACTTTACTAATCTGCGATTTCGGGTTCGAAAAAAGGTTCGAGAGAAGTTTATTTGGGAATCTATACGAGTTTTTTTTTCATTTCGAATATTTTAATCGGACCAATTGCTTTTTATCTCCTGCGAGGAACCAATTGCTTTTTATCAAAAAAACATTCACGTTAGTTTTTCGAAACAGGTGGCCAAAGCAAAGGTAATTCTATTGTGGGAAAGAGACAAAGCTATATAAGCCGTCTAGCGCCATCTCGTTTCCACAGCAGCTTTAAGCCATCACGGTACCATTAGCTTGGTGAACTTATACTTTCCAGTGGTACTGGGACATAGGCCTCTTCTCAATGAATATTAGTGATCTAATTTATTTCTTACTGCACGGGCCCAATGAGCCCACGCAGGGCGAGACGGGACTGTCAGACTTGTATTAACTTTAACTTAAATCCACAGTGATAATTCTATAGCCCTTTACGTTCCAGGGCAAGATGAACAGACGAGACGGGGTACTGACGAGACAGTCCACCATCCCGACAGGTTTTGGCCCTCTAAGGGGGCCCTGTCAGACTAAGGGTGGCCCCGTCAGAAGTCGGCTACAGACACATTTATTTGGATGAAGATTTTCAAACGTTTACACCACAATTATAAATTTTGTGTTTTTGAATTTAAAAATTTCAAGTACCTACTTTACGTCATAGACAATAGGCCTAATACTATTTTAAATCAAATAAATATAACCAAACAAAAATTCTAATTGATTTGTTTGCCACTTTCATCTGATACGTGTATCATAGCGAACGTAATTTACACAAAGAGCCGAATGCAATCCCGAAACAGAACAACCAGATTCGACGTATTTTAAAGTTAAAAGTGTATTCAAATCACGGTGTAGGTGGGACGGTAGCTAAGTAAATTGTGTACGTGCCTGGCCCACTGCCGAATAGGTCAACCGCAAAGGATGCATACCACGACATACATAACCTAGGTACCTAAATACGTAATACTGTTAGCCGCTAAATTCCTATCTGTTTTGTATTCCACTGTTGTATTGCTCACGGTGTTGGTGAACTTAGGGGATTGTCGAAACTTTAAACGGTTTCAATTTGACATTTGGAGGGCATTAGTACGTATGCTTTGTAACTTTTGATTTTCGCGATAATAGTCTTATTTTTTATCATTTATTTATACGAATTAATAAGGCATGTATTGGGTATCGTAATGATATAATTCAGCTGCAAGTGTTTCTGTTTCAGTCTCGCAAATGTAAAATTTTAGTACATCGAGCAAGAAATGGAGAAAACGCGACAAAATACTGTCACAGCATCAGACATCTTCTGTTTTTCTGATAATTCTGATAGACATTTCCCATAATTTCTGTCAGAATTGTCGCGTGGTCGCGCTAAGATAAAGCAAGATGATGATAAAGAACCATACGTAGCAGACCTTCGACATTGATTTGAGGCCGGATAGTTTGGTGTTTAAAAATTTAGTAACATTCCAGATTGTCTCCCAGTCCGGCTGCCCGGCGCAGTGATGTCTTGTTTATAAATTGTTATTGACGTGGCTGAGTTCCATCGGTGTTGTACTATGGTAAGCTTCACAGAAATCCACCCCTTTTGGTAGTGACAACTCTACCACAAGGGAGTGAGTTTTCTCTGAAGCTGAACTGTGTACTACAGTCTAGGGTAGGGTGCTACCCAGATTCGTAACTTAGTCTCCAATTAACGTTAGGAATGGAATCTTGAGAAACGAATACACCTTTAGTTGGGGTACCGAAATTATAAATCACATTAGCAAATTGTTGGGTGGTTTCAGGTTTTTATGGCGAAGAATTTGAATCATTACAATTTTATTTACTCAGATCCGAAATGTTGCTAAATACTAAAATTGTGTACAAACTATAAACAAAAACTTACTATGTAGTTATATGTACGAAAAAGAATAAGAAAGAGAAAAAACATCGATCAACAACAAAGGCCGTCAAAGAATAGGTACATCCACATCGCTGTCAACGGGAACAGTGCCCAGAACGCTGGCAGCACTGCCACGTTGAATGGCAATGCAGATTCGTAGGCCTAGGAATAGGCCAGCCCTCTGGTCACCTGAAGAGTCGACTAAACCTAAACGACTGGCGATATCCTTAAAAGTTGATTGAATCTCAGCCCAACTAATTTGTCCCTTCTCAAGATCTCCGCTTGACTTTATTACTCGGTACGTCATACCTGGATATTTATTACATTGTGGCTTTTTTAGTGATAAGCCAACGACAAAATGTAACATTTGCATCTGAATTCCTGGTTCCAAGGAGGTTTGAAGGGCCTATAGGTATTTTAAGTGCTCCTACAATAATTCTTTAGTACATCGTTGTTTTAAGCAAATATGTTGAGTTACAACACTTACAACATTCGCGACGATGTACAATGATATACCTAAGTACAGACAAAATAGCAATATCTCTCAAGTGGCGTCCCGGACAATTAATCCACTTGACTTGCAGTTCATCTTTTCATTTATTTGAAGAAAAAAGTATCGATGATTCATTTATATGACGCCCAGAAAATCTGAATTCCCGGTTCCAAACACCACGTTTGAAGGATATTTACCTGTATTTTAAGTGATCCTACAATTCTTTAGTACATCGTTGCCCTAAGCAATCATATTGAGTGACAACATTCGCGACGATCACAATGATATAAGTACAGTCAAGTGTAGCAATATCTCTCAAGTCGCGCCCCGGACTTAATCCTGACAATCAAGCCACTTGACCTGCAGTCATCATGTCCCTTTACAAGCGCCCTCTGGGCGTTTATTGTATAATTGTAAGCCAAGCAATTACTTTTTCTTGTCTGTCTGGCTTTATGAGTATGGCTTGTTATTTGAATGTTGAGTGGTTCTGAAATACCTTGTTATTCTATACTCGTGATATTATGTTTCATTTTTCGAGTGTTGTTTTCTTCAAGTTAGATATGAGGAGAAGAAAGCCTAGAGAAAGCACTACTTTTAAGACTTTTCTGACTTTAAAACATTTCTGCAAAGATTTTGAACATGAAAGTTACGTAAAGCAGGATCTACACTACGATATGCTGCTTTAAAAAGAAAAGTCGTTCGGTTAGTTCTGAAAAGCTCATGGATGCAGCTTTGTCAAAACTAATAAACATTTGACGTTTTTAATATGATTATTACTGTTGGAATGTCACTTTGGTTCAGTTTCAGGGTTCAGTGTTGGTGACAAATCTATAAGTTGACGTTTACGTATATTTATCTAAAACTATAGCTGTTACAGATAGCTATTGTCTCCTTTTCAGTTTTCCAATTAGTCCAGCGTTTTAGGCATGAACATAGCGTGAAAGTGTAAAAAACAAACTCACTTTTCCGTTAAGATTAGTAAGGATTACTGCCAACATAAAAAAAACAACAATCTCAAAAAGCTACACATAAAAACTTCTTCATTACAACTTCATCATGTTGACACAATCGCGCACAACGTCGTAATTCAAGAATAACAATATGAAAGTCGCTAAACGTATCTCATGATCTATGAAGTTCCCCCGAAACTTATCCGTGGAGTTAAAGATGAATATCGCGTAACTTTCCGCGCAACTTTATCGCGAATTTGGAACATATATGTAGCTCTACTATGTATGAACTAACGAGAGCAGTTTGTAAAACTTTCCGCTTTGTGTCACACTTACCTGCTCTGCCATTTGCATCTCTACGAAATTCAACAATAATGTAATTTGTTTCGACTCCATTGTAATGAGTGAATACACGAAAACATTTCCATTTTACAATTTAACTTAATGATAAACATCCCAACAAGCAAAGTAATCCTATAAAGAACGATTTTAAGTCTATCACTACTAATAACGTTCTTATAAAGGCCTTGCGGTAGACTCCTTAACTTATAATAGTATTTGCCAAGCCTTAACATACTCAAACACATTAGTTTTTATATCTCGGTCTTATAGTTTGCTACAAGACTGACCTCTCAATCATTTATAGGACACATTGTCTAGTAATAGCATTTCACAAGTACAGATATTCTCAAGAGTAATTGCCTTTATATCTAAGACTTACAGTTAACTACAAGATTATCTTTTAGGACACTTATAGGAATAAGTCTTCTATAATTGTTTGCAGTAAGACTAAATAATCCTGAATAATATTTTGATCCTATAGAAGGATTTTCGGAGAAAAAATGATATTATAACATACTTGGCTGAGACGACTATAAGTTTTTGTCGTCATAATCTTGCTCGAGACTTTTTTCAATCTAATAGTACTTGAAAAGAGCACTATAAGATCAAAAAAGCTTATAAGTTAATAGATTAAACACTTTATTAGTAAACGTCAGCCATTTTATTGATATTCAATTATTCCCCTTCGTCTTGAGAAAATGAATTTAAACGATTGGAAACGATTCAAAAGAAGTGGTGGTTACAGGAGAAAAGTAACAAATAGATATAAACACTTAATGAAGCCAGGTTCTTCAGGAATACAACCAACAGGATTAGAAAATAAATCAAGCGCGTCAAGTGTAAACGCAGGTGTAGTAATTGAGGGTTCCGCGCACTCAGAAAGTGAAGATGTTGAAAATTGGGACGAAGAATACGATTTAAATATCGAACATATCGCCATATGCCAAACAGGCGGCGCGGCAAGGGATTCCTTGTGTATGTTTGAAATCTGGCTAACATAAAATCATCAACAATCGTAACAAATTGTGCATTCATCTTCGATGTAATGGTCATATATGCTGTACTGGGAGCAATTCGGACACCAAAAAAAGATTTGGCGCAATAAAACTATTATGTTTTCATGACTACAAATGAAATGAATAGGTCTATCCATATTATTTAAATAAACTGGGAATCCACACACACCCATTACAGCTTCCCGATAACACAAAATGTGTATTTGTCCAAGGCCATCTCATATTTTTAAGTAAAATCAATGAAGATTTTGTCAACAAACAGTCGACATCCAGAAACGCAACCATCTTGTTAATTAAATCCTAAAAAAATGAAAATCAATCATTAACAGGCAGACTTCAAGGGAACCCTAATTTGTTTTAAAATGGAAGCAAGTTATTCGGACAGAAACTGCTATAAGTACTAATTTACCTACAATGGTTCTATAAAGTACTTAATGGAGGACAATTTTAAAACATGGCGAATATTCATTAGAATTAATGAAATAATTTATTTACAACAATATAATAATGTGCTATTTCGCGAAGGGCATCGTAAAACTTACTTAATTGCGGTACACATTTACAGTAAATATGACTTCCCCAAGAGTTCACACACTATATTTACAATATATTATTAGTTGTTTTACAATAGTATACAAAATAATAGTAATCTTACTTACGTTTTATTAAATATTTATCACAAAACAACCGGCACCACCAGCCGAAGCAACAACAAAGATAACCTTTACTAAAATATACTTATAACTCATAATTAAGTACATTACTAGTGCCATATAAACAAGAATGCTTTAGTAAGATACTTTTGCCAGATACTAATAAGAGCGTTTGTACTTGTAATTGTGTAGTCTCATATCATTATAGAAACTATTGCGCTTCGTCAAGTACATTATAGGGCTTAGTAACATTTTATAAGTTGATTATAAGATAGTTATAGAAATAAACGCTCCTATAACTGCGCCCAAATCCAGCTTTGTAGCATTTTACAAGTTTCTTGTAAGTAAAAATAAAAGTAGTCTTAAAGATCGCTTTAAGCACTGATTTTGCTAGTTGGGATGCTTCATTACTGCACTTTGAAATATAAAGCAAATATAATATACGACTAAGTACCACGGTGAATTTATGAAAGTAACTACATCGACATTCATAAATTCCGCAAAGGTTTTTATTAAATTTCACCGTCGTTAAATTAAAGTCCTGTGAAATATTCCTCCAACTAGTTATATTAAATCTGTAAAATTCCAAGCCAAGCCATTATGCCGTGTAAATATGTATTTTATTGAATATTACATATTTACGTTGGCAAATTATCAATACTCAAATACATATTTGAGAGACAAATAAAGAAATTGAGACCCATTTCATTTGGCAAAAGCCTCACTCAATCACTCATGTTTGCAAACATTTACTTCAACATTTGAAAAAGAAATAAGCACAGTTTTGCGTACCACGGAGACAGTGAGTCTGACCGAGTCTGTCTTTTAGTCTGACCTTGACCTTTTTTATGTGCAAATGAGTCCTCCCGCCCTGTGTGAAGTGGAAGGGACTGTCAGACCTATACTGGTGTTCCTTCAATAGCCCTTTCACGTTCCAATGTCACAGGCGGCCGTCTTAGTCCGACCCTGTGTTTGGCCCTGTGTGTCCAGCCTGGTGAAACTAGGAACAAAAATTTTTTTCTATGGACTTTACGTGGAAATTAATGGTGGATATTGCTATCACATTCTCCCAGTGTCGTTTCTCTTTCTTACGTCAAGTGTCAGCCATGTTATTTGTCAAAACCAAGTCAAAACTTCATTTCGTGGCGCGTGTTTTGAATGTAAATGCATAATTGATTGTGGATTTTAATTGTTTAAAGAGTAGATTCTCATCAAATTAGTGACGGGTGATCAGAGGTGTACTTTGAGTCAAAATGCCACCGAAAACACGGTTTGTTACTTGTGAAATTTGTAAAAATCGAGCAAGTCGTTCGAATCATGAAAAAAGGATGTTTATGGCGAGATTTCCTTTAGATGAAGCCCGGTAAGCGCTTTAAGAAGATACTTTGCAGCAACATTTAAGTAAAGCAGGCTAGGAACAAATAAAATTAACAAATTTCTCTCATTTAAATTGTGGGCTAGTGATGTACTGCAACTGTAAGATCCAAATATCGATATCAAAGTTATTGTGTACATTACATTTAAAAAAAAAGAGAAACGTAATTTTCCGTGAAATAGTAGGGCACAATGTTTTACATATACATACAATATATCAATATTTATAAACTTGACCAAGAAAAATTTATTTAATTTTAATTTAAAAAATATTTTTTTAGATGCAAACAGTGGGTCAAGTTTGTGGGCAAAGAAGATTTAATATATGTTCCCATTGAAAAGTTGCATACATTAAAGTATGTATGTGGAAACCACTTTGACAAAAGAGCATTTAATAAAAAACAAAATCGCCTTAAAAATTGGGCCATACCATCAAAAAATTTGAAAGCTGATCCACTTCCTGATGAAATGTTGCTTGAATTTCCATATCACATTTATTCAAACATTGACGTTACGACAACAAACACATCTCAAGGGATTATTGACAATGAAGCTTCATTATTCCAGGCCGGACCCAGTACCTCAGGTACAATCTTTTCTCTCCTCTTTTCAAAATTTTCTCAATTTTGTTTGGCAGCTGAACTTTTTAGAACTTTATTATTCACAGGATTTTGGTTCAATTTTTATGTTGCGATTTGTTCCAGACTCATGTACAGCAGCACAGCAGCTGTTGGCTAAAGAATCAAGTGACAAGCAAGAAATTCAATCACGTAAAAGAAAACAGTCATCTAGCTCAGGTATTAAAAATAGTTCATTTCAAATATACTTTGGTGAACCCAACCAGGTACTCTATCCCTACAGGGATAGAAAGTACTAGCATATTTTTTTAGTCTTTTTGAATACGGATATGTATAACAATGACAACCAATCAAAAGTTTAAAGTAGTACCACTTATACTTAAATTAATACTGTGTACTTAAATTAATACGGCGTAGTGCTAACTCATTAATTTCATTCAAATTTACAGAACCGTCAACTTCAAGACTTGATCGCACCTTTGTTGTTCAGTTGTCTGACCATGATTATTGCACAAAAAAAGTGGTGCTTTCACCTAAAAGAAAAAAAAAATCAAGCCCAGGTATCTACACTTAATTCTATGCATTCTCGTTCATAACAGATATTATATGTAGCGGCAATATTTTAAGCTCCTACGGCGCACCTATCCATAACTGTTTCTTTTTGCTTTTTAAGAGCTTTATTTAACTTGCAATGTTTGTATGTTTGTTTGATTTGCTTCCACTTTATGTAGTTAGATTGACTTGAAATTAAGAGGAACAAAACTTTAGAATAATTTGCGTGAGCTGACATATATTTAAAATCATTATTCTTTTAATTGCAGATTTAGAAGTGTCACCTCGAAAAAGAAAGCTGATCAAAAAGATAAATTCGTACAAGCGCGAAATAAATGTTTTGAGAGAAGGAAATATAATGCCACGTATCAAGTCATTAGCACTAAAAACTCTGATAAAAGCATATATACGCAACCATGACAGAAAACCTGGAGGAAAACGATGGACTCCTTTAGAAAAAGCATTGGCTATTGCTATATATAAGAAGTCACCTCGCACATACAGACATCTACAACATTTAATGGCATTACCAAGCGTAAGAACCTTGCAAACTCTACTTCAAAGCATCGAGTTAGAACCAGGTATCAGTCCAACTATCATGGATCATCTTAAAAAGAAAGTTGCAAAATTGAACGAGAATGACAGGTTATGTGCTTTGCTTTTCGATGAGATGGCTTTAAAAAGGCGCCTTATCTTCAATCCAAGGACAGACAAAGTTAATGGATTTGTAGACTTAGGCGAAAACCAGCGCAGATCTTCGGAAATAGCTGATCACGCTTTGGTATTCATGCTTCAAGGTTTACACAAAAAAATGAAGCAACCAATAGCATATTACTTTGTGAAAGGTACAGTGTCAACCCAAAGCCTTGCTGTTCTTATAAAAGATGTAATTAAGGCTGTTACTCATGTTGGAATTACCGTGATTACCACAGTATGTGACCAAGGGCCCACTAATATTGGCAGTTTAAATTTACTTAAGAATTGGTGTGGCATCCCAAGTACCTCCAATTATTTCTTATTAAATGGTATGAAGGTTTTTATAATGTTTGATATTCCACATTTATTTAAATCACTCCGAAATAATTTTCATAATGGGGGAGAAATTGTAATAAATGGAAAAAAAGGAAAGTGGTCTCACTTGCAAGATGTGGCAGAAAAAAATCAAAGTACTTTACATTTTAAAAAATTGACAGCCCTACACGTGAATCCTACATTTAAAAACAAAATGAAGGTCAAGCTGGCTGCTCAAGTTCTAAGTAATACTGTTGCTGCCATCCTAAAACTTATGGCTGAAAAGTACGGAGATAGTGCCAAAGCCAAGGAAATATTAGAGACAGCAGAAATTATAGAAAGCCTTGATCGACTTTTCGATTGCACCAATGGTCCCTCGTCCAGAAAAGACATTATCAGGAATAGAAGGGAAAATGTCTCCAAGAAAAGTAACCACGTAGAATTGTGGAGAAACTATAAACAAAATATCAGAACAATGTATTTCCTAAAGTCTGATAGCTTTCTGAGACTGAAAAATGTAAGATGCGTCCAGGGATACGTTACTTCGCTGACATCCTTGGAAGATGTTTGGAAGTATGTTGAATCGAAAGGGTTCAAATACTTAAATCTTCGGCAATTAAATCAAGACAGTTTAGAAAACCTTTTTGGCATGATACGCCAACATTGTCCAACAAACAATAACCCGACGTGTCATCATTTCACTGCTGCATTAAAGTCCAATATATTGACGAAATTAAGTTCGCCAGTTGGTAGAGGGGCAAACTGTGAAGAAGATAATTGTGAAGCAATTATTGATTTCGAAGATTTCTTTAGACAAATTGAAAATTCAAAACCCGTTCGATTTGAAAACCAGTCTCCTGAAAAACTTTTAGAGCAACATGCTGCAATTCCCGTTTTACACCTACCCGAAGTTGATGATGCTGTCCTGTCTGACGATTTCGAATTTCCAGACGATGATGCGGAACTTGTACATATGGAAAACAACTTGTTCCAATCGTTTGAAAAGCAGCCGACTGTATATGTTGCAGGATATATAGCCTCAATGGTGCTAAAAAAACTGAGGTGGCAATGTGAGAATTGTGAGCAAAGCTTAAAAATAAAAGACCCAGAACGATGTGAGTCATCAATGTATAGCTACATAAAACTTCGTGAGTGGTGGCAAGATAAAAAGAGTCTTACATATCCCACATTAGATCTGTGCAAATTTGTCGACAGTGTTACATCATGCTTTGAAGTTCAAGTTAAACCGATTATTCATGAAAGGCATATTTCTCAGCAAGCTGTTACGATGATCTTGTCAAAATGTGACAATTTGTTGTGGATATGCGAGAACCACAAAGATCGTCTGCTCCATATGTTACTGGTTCGTCTGAGTAATCTTTTGATAAGGAATGAATGTCATCAAATAAATCTTTCTTTAGCTAAAGCTGAAGATTCCACTGCCGAAATTCTTAAAAGAGCACAGCAACAAGGCATCGCAAAATAATAATATAAATTGAAAAAGAAAGTTTTTTTATTTTATTTCGGGTCCGCATTTAAGTCCAATACTGGACTGTAAATACGGATTCGATATTTACCTAATCCTAAAATAAATAGAATCTTTTATTTAGTAACCTCAGTTTCTACCCTGCATAGTTTATCGATATCGATAAAAATGAATAAGTACTATTTGTTAAGCACTATTTGGTTCGTTTGGTTGGCACTCCTGATGTTTCTTGACATCTTTGTGGTACCTGATGGTAATGTTGGTATTGGAATGCCATGTAAATTGATTCTATTGGCTAGTATGGAAGTCCCGTCTCTTAAAACGTAGTGATTATATACTCTCTGTGTGTGTCAGGCCCGGAATCCACCAAAGCGGAGACGAGAGACTGGTTATTCAAACACATCTCCTCTCCTCTCCGCTTTGGTGGAATCCGGGCCTGACTCTGACTGAGTCTTACTCAGACCCTGCATTTCTGAGGCACATTTTTCTCATAATCTCTTTTAATTTTCTCCATAACGCCAAGGGCTCGGCTGACAGTGACGCCTCGAATGGAATAACAAACTTTCTCCACTTGTATCGAAATGTAATACTCCTGCGAATAATTTAATTCTATCAAAAGAAAAGTCATTAGCGGGAATGTTCCGGGGGATACTCAAATGAGGTTATTAACAAAGACAATAACGGTTCCAGGCTTAGTATGAAAATAAAATTTTCAGCTTTATCGTGGCGTGTCCCGTTTATTTCAACGAAAGCGTGAGGCGTCGACAACGAAGCCGTTCTCTTTTTATAGCGAGCTGCGAGACGTTTCATCAAGATTATTTTCTTTTCAAGACGCTCTCGATGTCCCGACACTTCAATGGACGCTATCAATTCTCGAGACGAGAAACCACGACGTCGGTCGTCGTAGACTAGAATCGTTCAACGTATACTTATCGTGACAACGATAATAATATAACTCTTCACAATTGGCACAATTTTTTTCTTACTTCCATTACTTGAATCAGAAAAGGCATAGTCACGTCCATTAGCACAGATAGAAATATCTAATTGAATTAAAAGGGTGCAGATAGATCTCCACTTACAATCTACGGGAGAGCAATAAACAATGGAAACTTTAGACAAGTTTGAATGTATTGTGGGTGTGATTTTGTCAACAAGAAAATGGCGGACCCGACTGTCGCTTTCGGATATTTATGACCGCGACTCGACAAATTCTGCATCGTTTTATTTTCACCGGACTAACTGAACGTGAAGGTAAATACTACGATAAAACAAACACGCGTCGACTAGCGCACTTCCCCGATAATGGATTGCACAAATAGAGCCGTTTATTAACCTAGTATTAATCATTAACTGCCAATGTCCATCTATTGTGTTTAATTTGGACATTTGCGTGTTTATCCGCGAGGGATGCTTACATTTATTTTTTATTATTATTTATGCACGATCAAAATAATGTGATGACATGATATTTTACATTGAAATTGGTTAAAAATGTACCAGTATCTACAGCATTTTTGTATGACAAAATGGAACAGCGCCTCCGGTGTGCGAAGAAAAAACATTATTTTTCCTTGAAAATTGTCTATTTGAAATTGTCAAAGTTCCAGTTTACGTCTCAAATACTGTTAATTCGTGCTAAGGGTACTGTAAGTATGGTATGGAAATGTAATTAAAACATTAGGTACTTACTTACTGGAAATAAAAAACATCCGATGATTTCTTTAAAATGATATAATAGGTAATTTCCTTTCGATAATTTAATTGTAATAATAACTGTCTGCAATAGTCTTACTTTTGGACAAAGGCGTCTTTCACACATGAGAAAAGAGCGTTACTTAATTAATAGCCTTATAAAAAAATATAAACGAGCATTATGTAAAGTTAGCATTTTTTTTAAGGGGGATGCTCCAACCAGCCCGCGAAATTCATAATATTTAAAATTATACTTGTTATTACCGCAACACATATATTTATAAAGTTACAACATGTCACTGGCCTGCAAATAGCAAAAGACGTAAAAAAAAATTAATTTTCCCGGGCTACATCGAAGCAATCACCTTAACATGCCTTTCTTTACCTTTATTGAGCTTACAGTACATAATATGAATTTCAAAACATCAAGCTTTAATATTCCTTAAAAGAATATATTCCTTCTTTTTCTACGAATTTCTTTCACATAGCTATAATTTCCTAATTACAATGCCCACAGCATCTTGATGCTGTTCGATCTATTGCAATTCTAATTAAGTGCGTAAAAATCGACGGAACCACGAGGGTGCATTAGTATTCCGGTGCGGAATTCGTCTGTGTCAGGTGGAGCGCCCTAGAGGCAAGGCGGGCGAGTTTCGTCGTAGCGGAACATAACACTGTTACTGCCTCCGTAATTCTATCAACTGGTTTCAGCAAGCCAATATTTTGAAATTTTTGCAGGAATACGTAAAGTTCGACTTTTCTTTTTTAGCGTGGTAAAATCATCAACTGCATCGTGTGCTCCACCGTGTCCTCCGGGTGATCCTCGCATTGATGACACCCAGGCGTTTCCTCCTTTCTCATCAGACACAGGTGCCTCCCGAAACTTCCGCGTCCGGTGAGGACCTGCGTCATGCGGTAGGTCAGGACGCCGTGACCCCTATCCAGCCACTCCTCAAAGAGGGGTCTTACCGCCGCGATTGCGGCGTGCCCGGACCTCGGTCGCGATAGTCGTCCCGTCCATACTGCCCTGAGATCGCGCCGGAGCTCTTCCCGCCGCGCCTTGAACTCCTGAGGCAGACGTAAAGTTCGATTTGGATCCATTTATCACTTGATGCTATATAAGTAGTTAAGTACATTTTTCAGATCATATAAATAACATTCTGAAAATAAATGTTAGTAAAACGCTGTAATAGTACTTCATGCAAAACAGGAAAAGATCTGCGAATTCTCCTCTGAATTTTTGTTAGAAAAGGGGAAAAAAGATATTTCGCCTCTAACTTCGTATAGGTACTGTTAAAACTTTGCAGAATGTCGCCGTAAAGTCTCAAAGCTCACCATAAACTAAGGAAACTCTTCAAAATCAGACTAAACTAACATAATTCTAGACCTTAAACATTAAACGAATAGGTAACGAACGAAATTAGTTCATTTTCGAGAACAAAACAATTAATTATTAACGTAGATACCTAAACCATACAATTATACAACACTATACACACACTAATAATAACACAGTGATCACTAATTGGTCTTTGTTACGTTGTGCATTTACTTATAGGTATAATTATGCCAGTAATTAAAGTGTACCTTCCTATTACCGGAATACCGGATATGCTGAACCAATTAAATCTCATCCTGCTTATGAAACATCATTTGAATATAGTTAATTGATATCCCGGATGTTCATCAGTGCGAGATTGGGCCGGCCGCGCCCTGGAGCAGCTAAAGAACAAGAAAGCACCTGGTGATGATTTCAGGCTCCAGTCCTGAGAGAGCTAGCAAGTCTCTTCAGATTCATTCAAGAAGGTACACCCGAGGTGTGGACCAAAGGTGTAGTGGTTATGTTTTTCAAAAGTGAGAAAACCCTACTAAAGAACTGTAGACCCATCTCACTTCTTAGCCGCGTATCTATCTAACCTGGTGGCCTGACGTCATAGTTCCGCTCAGGGAACGAAATGCCGCTAGACGACTTGTATCGCACTGTCTCTTTCCCACAGCCTAAAGACTCACGCTTGAAGACGTCGTGGTGGGCCACCTGAGCTCCTTAAAGTGGGTGGAGCTCCAGTTCTGAGAGAGCTAGCTAGACTCTTCAATTTCGTCAAATGCAAGAAGAAAATCCAAGAAGGTACGCCCGAGGCAAGGAGCAGAGGTGCTGTCATTCTGTTCTTCAAAAAAGACAAAAATGGGGATGACTGGATGTGGAACGAGTAAAGGGTGATCTAGCAGCCTGGGAGATGGTTGAGAGTTCATACAACCTTGGAGCGGGCCAATGAGAGCGCCCAACGCGGTCGATATCGATGATCCAGTATCGTAATGACAACTCTAGTCCATACTAGAGTACCCAGTACCCATGTACTGAAGGGGCCTTGCGCTCTTCATCCTGAAAACAGCGATCACAAGTTTATAGGTACCAATCAGAAGAACTTAAAGAACTAAAGATACTTCCCAATGCTGATGTCGCCGACGCTCACGTTTAGGTCTAGCGCTTCTAGCGCTCGCGCGAGGATATTGCAAGAGAACTTGGTTACCGTTTAATTGTTACTGGGAACTGAAAGACAAAGCTGTCGCTGACAATGTTATCACATTTGGTATAGATGACTTGGGGTAACCATGTCATTTTACAACGAGGGGCCTCGCGCAAGCAGAGGAGGCATGTTACATTTTTCGTCCCGAAAGAAAAGATCCTCCCTTCTTGATTCGGTCTTGCTACGCCACTGGAGGTGTGAAGTGTTCACATTCAGCCTACTAGAAGACTGAAAGTTATTTACCTTTAATTATTTTAATTTCAATCAGCTGAAACAATGGGATAATCAGCCATATCAGTAGTCCTCCAGGTACAACAAAGTTAAATAAAAAGAAAAACAACATAATCAAAATAAAAAAGTAATCAATAATTTTAAAAGAAGAACATTGTCCATTATGGTAACCGGCAGGTAATTGGCCATCAAGTAGGGCACAAGGCACAAGTTTGCATTCCACGGCCGAGGCAACGTTCGAAAACAATCCCACGGTCCAATACACATTGATAAACTTGGTGGCGGCGCGGTCCAATTCCCAAATATAGCAGGCTGGACAGTGGACAACGGGGAACTGTACCCTACCCACAGTAATCGCCTTTAGTTCGTGCAGTTTAATACAAACTCCGTGACTTAGCTGCATGGAGAATATGATTAATTTGTACCAAGTTAGGAAATTATGCCGCAATTGTTTGTAAAAGTAGCTCAGTTTGCAACTGCTCAAGGTGCCTTTAACTCGTTTGAAGTAAAGTGGGTCTGAAAATCGTTGAAATTCGAAAGAAATCAAGTCACTCCTACACGCATTTCAGTTCGCCTTAATAAGTACAAAAAACAATAACGCCAATTTGACACATAAGCTACTTGATCGGAAATGTGGTTTGACTATCAGAATGTCTTAAAACTTCCGAAAGAATTCAGCGGTCCCATTTAACTTCAATACTTACCAACTAAAAATAAGACCACACATTTCTAGAAATTCCATCCCAAAGAATACCGTTTGTAACTGCAAAGCCAAGCATTTCATAAGGAACAGTCCCATACGAAGAGCAATTAAATCGTTTGCCGGTAGATTTAGGGCGCACCTCGGCGCAATACATTCCGACCTGCGATACCGTCGGCGTCGGCGACTAATGGCTGGAACACACGTGTGCTTTGTGGACCGTTCCACGTTCTATTTTTAAACACTGGCTGGAAGAAGAACGAAAACAATGCTAGAAACGGGTTTCGGAAAAACTGGTTATGTGAGTGTTTTTTGTTAGTGGCCAGGATGAAAATAAAATTACCGAACGAGTCTTTAATTTGTTAAAATGCAATTTTCTGTGGGAATACATATTAGTGGTTAATTGATTGATCTACTGTGGGTCTTAAACCGCTGCTTTAGCAATGTTGTTTTATTCCAATGTTACAAATTGTTCCATATCAAGTTAGCAATGGAATCAATGGGATAGTATTTTCCATTGAACGAATTTTCTTCGCAATTTCGTTGGCTACATTGTTAAAATGGCCGTTTTAAACCTGTTAATCAACTAGTTGGTCTAATTCACCCGAAAAGGAAAAAATTTTGGTCCCTTCACATGAACTTAGACAAATCTTATTCCCCTCCGTGCTTAAATAGTACACATGCAGGTAAAAAAGTACAAAAGTATAATATGTTTTTTATTAAGCCGTATACTTCAGAAAGCAAACATCTGCAAATTAAAGAACAACACACGTTCATTTATCCATGCTAAACGCTTCCTAACCTAATCACGTATGACAAACACAGTCATAAAATTGCGTAATTACATTAAAATATTCCTATGTTTTCCTTATTTCCTCTGCTTTAAATACATGTGTGCGAGCTTGCCTGCAGCAATAATTCTCACTTCCTGGAAAGGATCGGAATGACGGGCGACCGTTAGGACCACTATCCAGACAAAAATCTTCAAACCCCTTTAATTCAGGAAATTATTATTTTGTATGAAATTAATGTGTACCTGCGTGCTATAGGATATACGAGCAAAATTATGGAATCAGAATCACTCACTTGGAATTGATCCGGGAGAGCTTATTAAATAATGGCGTGATTTGAATGAATTTGGTAGCCATTTAAAGTTAACAGTTAAACCTTTAAAATAGTATCAGTTTTATTAATCTTTATTCGTGGGACTTAGGTATTCCTTTACCGTGACCCCGGAACATAAAGGGCTATTGAAGAACACCGTGGATTTAGTCAGTACAAATCTGACAGTCCCTCCCGCCCTGCCCGGGATGGCAGGACTCATTTGATGATTTTACAAAGCTAAAAAAAAATACTCAGGTCGCGCGGAATCAGAGTAAATGATTCCATATTTTTGCTCGCGAGTGTAGTATAATAGTAGGCATACACCATCCTGCCTATCGATACGATAGATTTCACGCTTGCAATTGTTTCAAATCGGCAGTTCGTCCATATACACCATACACCATCCTGCCTATCGATACGATAGATTTGTCACAACTTCAAATCTGCACCAGTGATGCCAACTCAGCAACTAGATCTGGCTATTATTCGGTGACTACAGCTACAATTTCTAGCACCTTTTCATTTCATCATGAGACTATCGAATTAGATTAAAAAAAGTAGTGCAAGCGATTTTCGACCTTATCGACATTAAAAATTTAGTTTGTTTTTCTCACATTCTTATTCGTTAACATTGCTCCTTCATTAAAATCCGGTGTTTGCATCATTGTCAATAAGGTCGAAAATCGCTTGAAGGTCGGAAAATACTTGCTTAAGGATAGCAAGTTAAAAAAAGTGGTGCAAGCGATTTTCGACCTTATCGACATTAAAAATTTAGTTTGTTTTTCTCACATTCTCATTCGTTAACATTGCTTCTTCATTAAAATCCGGTGTTTGCATCGTTGTCAATAAGGTCGAAAATCGCTTGAAGGTCGGAAAACATTTGCTTAAGGATTGCAAGTTAAAAAAAGTGGTGCAAGCGATTTTCGACCTTATCGACATTTAAAATTTAGTTTGTTTTTCTCACATTCTCATTCGTTAACATTGCTCCTTCATTAAAATCAGGTGTTTGCATAAATGTCAATAAGGTCGAAAATAGCATGAACCTTTTTTTAACTTGCTTTCGTGGTCCCTTGACACCTCTCAAGTTTTCAATCGTATTTTGCTTTAAAATAAAATGAATAACTCTTTTTTTTACGAGTGTACATGCGATCCATGTGCGAAAAGCCTCAGTTTTCCTGGTAAGGCCACGTTCACATGGCGATTATTTTCCCGTATACTGTATACAAGATTTTATCGAATAGAGCAGTAATAACAGTTCACAAATGAAAACTTAAAAATAGTTTAAACGGCGTTCATACGGGAAAATCCCGTGTTTGAGAAATATAATATTTTACCGTGTACCGTGCAAAGTTGTCCTAAAACTAATAATAATAATAATAACGTATTCCAGTAAGTGTTTGTAGGGATCGACCATACTTCCGGGTTCCTGGTCGATTCTGAGAACCGTGGAATACCTCTCCACTCCTCAAGCACCTTAGGATATGTTACCCCCTTGTCGCTACGTCACATAGTGCTAGCGATATTTTTGGGGGTCCATTTGTTGAGTGTGCAAGTCACCCCCTGCCAACGTATCTATGTGTATAAAACATTGATTAGGCAGGGGCCATAGTTTTTCCATAGTTTTTATATAACCAGTCCACCAAACCCACCAAACGCCATAACCCTGTCTTTTGTTTCCATATTCCGCAATAGTCCAACTCCAACCGGGGGTTGTCGTTGGATATACTAACATAGTACATACAGGGATAACCGCCGGTTAGAGAGCCCCATTTCATTTAAATTGCGTAATGGGCCTCTGCAAGATGGCTTCGGCTCCTGGCACGCCTTTCAAAAGTCCGGGATCCCATGATCCCGAGATCTTTAGAGATATAGAAAAATAATAATAAGCCCGCAGGGCAGCTTGTGGCGAGCTGTTGGGCAGTTGCGACCCCACGGACCTGATCTCCTGGGAGATATCTTGCTCCTCATCTCTGGCTTGCCTTTATTGGCCGGTCAGAGTGAACACTGACGAGGAACAGACCTCCCACCTCTTTCTTGCCTTAACTGGCTGGCTAGAGTGGAGATTCGCAAGAGCAAACGTGCTCGGAGGAAGGAAGTGTTCCAGTAAGTGTTTGTAGGGATCGACCATACTTCCGGGTTCCTGGTCGATTCTGAGAACCGTGGAATACCTCTCCACTCCTCAAGCACCTCAGGATATGTTACCCCCTTGTCGCTACGTCACCTAGTGCTAGTGATATGTTTGGGGGTCCATTTGTTGAGTGTGCAAGTCACCCCCTGCCAACGCATCTATGTATATAAAACATTGATTAGGCAGGGGCCATAGTTTTTCCATAGATATTATATAACCAGTCCACCAAACCCACCAAACGCCATAACCCTGTCTTTTGTTTCCATATTTCGCAATAGTCCAACTCCAACCGGGGGTTGTCCTTGGATATACTGACATAGTACATACAGGGATAACCGCCGGTTAGAGCCCCATTTCATTTTAAAATGCGTAATGGGCCTCTGCAAGATGGCTTCGGCTCCTGGCACGCCTTTCAAAAGTCCGGGATCCCATGATCCCGAGATGTTACAAAGCATTTCAAATAATAATAATAATATTTTCTAAAAATGGAAGTGGGTATGCACCGAGATTTGGTCACAGTGGACAAGGGACTCACCCCGCTGTCCATGGCTAAAGAGAACTGGCACAAACCTGTGGTACTCAGTACTGAAGACCGCAGGGAAGTATGGCAAAGCAAGGAGCTACACGGACGCTTCTACCGGGCTCTTCATGGACCCGACGTAGATTTCCTAGCGTCCGTGTCCTGGCTACGGTTCGGTGACCTCTTCGGGGAAACTGAAGGTTTTGTCTGTGCGATTATGGACGAGGTTATCTTGACGAACAACTACCGGAGACATATTATAAAGGATGGGACGATTGACGTGTGTCGGGCATGCCATCGTCCAGGTGAATCCATCCGACATATTATCTCTGGTTGTTCTCGTCTTGCTAACGGCGAGTACTTGCACAGGCACAACCTCGTAGCCAGAATCATCCACCAGCAACTTGCGTTGAAATACAAACTTGTGCAATCTGAAGTACCGTATTACAGGTATGTGCCCGACCCAGTTCTCGAGAAAGACCATGTCACGTTGTACTGGGATCTGCCTATCATTACTGACAGGACTATTGTCGCCAATAAGCCTGACATAGTAGTGATAGACAGATCAGCGCGCCGCGCAATGATAATCGATGTTACCATCCCGCATGACGAGAACCTCGTGAAGGCAGAGAAAGATAAACAAATCAAGTATCTCGATCTGGCACGCGAGGTTGTCGACATGTGGAATGTGAGCTCGGCTATCATTGTGCCGATCGTCGTGACTGCCAATGGCCTGATGGCAAAGAGCCTCGACGAACACCTTTCGAGGCTCTCCTTAGGGGGTTGGATCAAGGGCCAGATTCAGAAGGCAGTACTTCTTGATACGGCTCGTATTGTGAGGAGGTTCCTGTCTCTGGAACCCTAACCACCGGTAGCTTGGACCCTGCTCCCACACCGGCGGACTACTATTTTTATATTTTTAAATGTTTTTTTATTGTTTTGTATTTTTTAAAGAAATATTTAAAAATGTAATAGTATGATGAAAAATGAATAAACGGAATAATAATATTCCACAACTATCACACAACGCCATCTAGTCCCAAGCTAAGCAGAGCTTGTGTTATGGGTACTAGACAACTGATAAACATACTTATATATTTCTAAATACATGCATATTATAGATAAAGTACACCCAGACACAGAACAAATGATCGTGCTCATCACACAAACATTTGTCCTGGGTGGGAATCGAACCCACGACCTCCGGCACAGCAGTCAGGGTCCCTAACCACTAGACCAACAGGCCAGTCAAAACTGGTCAACTCTATTCGATAAAATCTCGTGTACGGTATACGGGAAAATAATCGCCGTGTGAACGTGGCCTAACCGTCCCTGTAGAAAGTAGCTAAAAAGTTTAGCCACAAGTTACACTTTTTAGCTTTTTTTCTAGCACCTTTATAAAATTAGCTAACTATCTATGAAGTTGCTAAGATGGCATCACTGCTGCCGATTTGACGTTGTGTCAAAAACGATTTGATGACCTATCAAAATTGGCATGTCATGCCATCAAATTGGCATTCCACCCCCATACACGTTCAATTCTATTTGAGCAAATTGGCAGTTTTATGCCGAATTGACAAATAGGCAGTATGGTGTATGGCTACCATTACGAATACATAAAAATATATGAAAGAATCTTAATATTTGCATGTTTTGAATGCAGAATGTGGTGAAACAACATCTTATAGTAGGCATACACCATCCTGCCTATCGATACGATAGATTTCACGCTTGCAATTGTTTCAAATCGGCAGTTCGTCCATATACACCATACACCATCCTGCCTATCGATACGATAGATTTGTCACAACTTCAAATCTGCACCAGTGGTGCCAACTCAGCAGCTAGATCTGGCTATTATTCGGTGATGACAGCTACAATTTCTAGCACCTTTTCATTTCATCATGAGACTATCGAATTAGATTAAAAAAGTGGTGCAAGCGATTTTCGACCTTATCGAAATTAAAAATTTAGTTTGTTTTTCTCACATTCTTATTCGTTAACATTGCTCCTTCATTAAAATCCGGTGTTTGCATCATTGTCAATAAGGTCGAAAATCGCTTGAAGGTCGGAAAATACTTGCTTAAGGATAGCAAGTTAAAAAAAGTGGTGCAAGCGATTTTCGACCTTATCGACATTAAAAATTTAGTTTGTTTTTCTCACATTCTCATTCGTTAACATTGCTTCTTCATTAAAATCCGGTGTTTGCATCGTTGTCAATAAGGTCGAAAATCGCTTGAAGGTCGGAAAACATTTGCATAAGGATTGCAAGTTAAAAAAAGTGGTGCAAGCGATTTTCGACCTTATCGACATTTAAAATTTAGTTTGTTTTTCTCACATTCTCATTCGTTAACATTGCTCCTTCATTAAAATCAGGTGTTTGCATAAGTGTCAATAAGGTCGAAAATAGCATGAACCTTTTTTTAACTTGCTTTCGTGGTCCCTTGACACCTCTCAAGTTTTCAATCGTATTTTGGTTTAAAATAAAATGAATAACTCTTTTTTTTACGAGTGTACATGCGATCCATGTGCGAAAAGCCTCAGTTTTCCTGGTAAGGCCACGTTCACATGGCGATTATTTTCCCGTATACTGTATACAAGATTTTATCGAATAGAGCAGTAATAACAGTTCACAAATGAAAACTTAAAAATAGTTTAAACGGCGTTCATACGGGAAAATCCCGTGTTTGAGAAATATAATATTTTACCGTGTACCGTGCAAAGTTGTCCTAAAACTGGTCAACTCTATTCGATAAAATCTCGTGTACGGTATACGGGAAAATAATCGCCGTGTGAACGTGGCCTAACCGTCCCTGTAGAAAAGTAGCTAAAAAGTTTAGCCACAAGTTACACTTTTTAGCTTTTTTTCTAGCACCTTTATAAAATTAGCTAACTATCTATGAAGTTGCTAAGATGGCATCACTGCTGCCGATTTGACGTTGTGTCAAAAACGATTTGATGACCTATCAAAATTGGCATGTCATGCCATCAAATTGGCATTCCACCCCCATACATGTTCAATTCTATTTGAGCAAATTGGCAGTTTTATGCCGAATTGACAAATAGGCAGTATGGTGTATGGCTACCATTAGGAACTTAAATGTTACCTACAAATTATATTCCTACGAATAAAATATCATTCACGCACTCATTTATTCACTTCAATCGCAATTGAAACTTATCACTGCACCAGCCTAATGCCTCTGACATATAATTGTATGCATTGAGGCATTATGCATTCTACACATAAGTAGATACTTGCATGGCTGGTTATAATTGAAACACTAACGTTAGTTAATCTCAAGACCCATTTCAATTGAGCCTACAGATTCCCGAATCCATGCATATAATACTGTTTAATCGAAACATACATAATATGAGATACTAGCATTTGCCCACGGGTTCGTTTGTCTTACTATAGCCATCTTCAGAAGTATACCACTTTACCGCAATTCATCTTAATTGTTCTGTTACTTGACAGCATCACAAAAATATCTATAATCTTTCGCATTTAAGATAGTAATTTGGATATCATCAAAATTAAAAAGGTATACCTACTGTCTTTGTCCGTCAACGAAAATACGGAACCGGGCCGAAACTTATGATCATACTTAGTTCGGAATTAGGTAGGTTAGGAGTTATTTTGGTACTTGCATCGAAATGTTTATAAGTATTAATATGAATCTTCCCTGATTTCTAACAGACAATCTCGTTTTAAAGACAGTATTACATTTATAAACAATAATATTAAAATCTTCAGAGATAGATTAGACGAATAAATTGTGTGAAAGTAAAAACTTTTTATATAAAAATAATGGGAATTTCTGCTCCGTAAAAATAATTCCGGGATTTCGGGTATATCCACTTTATTCTTTCGCTGTATAAGCACATGAATAACTCTAGCTAATTCTGACCTACGCTTAGGTATGAGTGAATTCTACACCCTATTAGTTCTCAATTCATAAGTTCTGACAACATTTATCGGTAATAGAGACAACTGTCCAATCATATCGTCACAAATGTTTTGTTCATATCACTACCAAATCTTATGTCCGTAAGAATAAGAAATGCCCAAAACGTCGATCGAAGCTACGGGTTTCGTGTTTATAAATGATAAATGATATTTATTCAGTAAATTGGTTTTGGCAAACTCTTTTACACGTCAAAAGACACTATTTTAAACTAGATGAGGCCGGTGTTTCGTACTACTCTGAGAAGAAACATCCGAAACAAACTCAGAGGTCACAGTCTCTTTTAAAGTCCAGACAATTTTTATTGATCAAATGTATGAGAACTATGCAGGTGTCTGAGGTGGTCTTTTGAAGAAAGAACCACACAGATTTGAGTGGACCTGTCCAGTCAGTGCAAGCATGTGTCAGTTACCGTGTAGCTCAACTCAAAACACAAGGAGCTCAACGAAACGACGAACAATACCAAAGAAAGGACATTTGGGTAGGTCGCTTATATAGCTCAGACTGTCAGACAATAAAATGAATCGGAGGAAAATAATAATAAAAAAAGGAGAATAAAATGTAACCCACATATGTTCTCATATTCACAAGCTAGTACAAACACAAATAAAAAAAAAATAACACAAATAAAAATAAACACAAAAAAAAACACAAATGAAAAAATAAACAGACAAAATTAAAATTACAGAGTAATTCACGTCAACAAAATAAGCAAAATAAAAAATAAAATAAAAAAAAATACCAAAAAACAAATGACATAGAAAATGTCAAAATATGTAAAAATATAAATAAATAATAATAAAAAATATGAATATGAGAACATATGTGGGTTACATTTTATTCTCCTTTTTTTATTATTATTTTCCTCCGATTCATTTTATTGTCTGACAGTCTGAGCTATATAAGCGACCTACCCAAATGTCCTTTCTTTGGTATTGTTCGTCGTTTCGTTGAGCTCCTTGTGTTTTGAGTTGAGCTACACGGTAACTGACACATGCTTGCACTGACTGGACAGGTCCACTCAAATCTGTGTGGTTCTTTCTTCAAAAGACCACCTCAGACACCTGCATAGTTCTCATACATTTGATCAATAAAAATTGTCTGGACTTTAAAAGAGACTGTGACCTCTGAGTTTGTTTCGGATGTTTCTTCTCAGAGTAGTACGAAACACCGGCCTCATCTAGTTTAAAATAGTGTCTTTTGACGTGTAAAAGATTTATGAAAATCTCTTGTACGCTCATAAACATATTAATATTTATAAAAAATATAGTGATATTCATAATATTAACACGAGGAATAAAGATAAATTTATTGTTCCAGCAACTCGGCTCAAAAAAATAGGGATTTCGTTTAGATGTCAATGTATACGTTTCTATAATAAGCTCCCCGGCCCTATTCAAAAGCTAAGTATGAATAAATTCAAATCGTATATAAAACGTCATTTGTCCAAGAAAGCTTATTATCATATTAATCATTATTTAGAGGACAAAAATGCATGGGAATAAACTGCTCCAATTAAATTAAATTCACTCAATGTCTTCTTTTACACATTTTTTTTTTATTATTTACTTATTTTGACATGTTTTGCTTTATATACACGCTGACATTTTATTTTATTTTTACTTCTTTTTTTTTTCTCTTGACATGATTACTTTGTACTTTGTTTACATATGTTACATGTGGGTAGACATAGTAATAACATCTTTTTATTTGCTCTAATTGAATAATTAATTTAAAATACTTATTTTGTTTTCTAAATGAAATAATACAGTTCATTTATTAGTAAAGCCCCCCACACTTGCTATCTACTATTATCAAGTCAATAACACTTGCCTGAGCTCACCATCACTGCACTGCACCATGGACACTAAACTTGCTGCTAGCCTGGATAACCTCCAAGAGTTGTTTGGCACGCGGATGGAAGAATATGAAGCGAAACTGAAGCTAGCAACTTCTTCGGCCACACCTGCTTCACCAGACATTGCAGTTATTGCATGTGAGTTTTCGGAGTTCAAGTTATTTGTCTGTAAGGCGCTCTCTGCTTTGAAAGCTCAAATTGAGCTGCTTGCTGCCGGTTATGATCGTCATGAAACTGCTATGCGTAGAAAAGTCCTGCTGTTCCATGGTGTTCCGGAGCAGCATGGTGAAAATTTAAATGTTGTAGTCAAGCACATAATATCAGACAAACTTAATTTGACTGAGGTAAATGAAGACACAAATGCTATCCATGTATGTCATCGACTCGGATTCTCACAACAGAAGTCCCGCCCCATTCTAGTACGTTTCTTCAAAATGGAGCACCGGCAACTGGTTTGGGAGAGCAAGAAGAAGCTGAAGGGAACTGGAATAACCATCACCGAGTTCTTAACCCAAGCAAGGCATCGAGTGTTTACAGCAGCACGTAAGCATTTCGGCATGTCAAATTGCTGGTCCATGGAGGGCAAAATTGTACTTATTTGTCCGGACAAATCTCGTCACAAAATCGAAACGGCTAACGATCTTCATTATCTGGTTGATAAATTCCCGACAACTGCAGTTGACACCGAAGATTCTGTGCCTGTGGATGACCTTGGTTCTCCAAATGTCGTAGCATCGGATACGCCAGCCAGGAGACTCAGGAGAACGCGTCTGCGCAAGTAATGGACTATAGGTTGTTTTGTTTACAGACTATAAACTTGACCGTGTTGCATTTTGGCCGCTTAGAATCGTTTCTGTCGGTAGTTTCGTATGTTATTCGTTGAAACTCAACTTTTTATTAACTTTACACTTTGATATTTTATTAGTGCCGGTACATTATTTTTCTTAATTTTGTTTGCTTTCCAATGCGATAATCAAGTAATGCTGTCAAGATGACAGTTGTGGACAGCTGTCAATGTCATGTTGCGTTTCGTTCCACTCACTGTTCAATCTGTTATTGGATTCTTCTATGTAATCTGTCTAGTTAGTTTATTTTTATTTATGCTGTTTCATTATTGTGAAACTCCTTTAAATGTTTAGTTTAGTTTTCTTTGTAACTTCTGCCAGTATTTAGCGGGTTGGGGTGGTTTTATATTTTAGGTAAACAGTAATTTTATTGTGTACTTTGTTAGTACATAAAATAATTACTATTTTATTTTTATTAATTATTTATTGTATTTATATATTTTATTATGGATGATATAGCTGATTTAAACGACAGCTTTTTTTCTTGCTCTTCCTCTGATAGTTTTGTTAGTGCGGACAGTGATTCCTCCTTACCTCTTACTTTGCATGATAAAATTTCTTCTCTTTACTCCAATGATCCTAAAAATCTGCATATAGCACATATCAATGCTCAGAGTGTTCCTGGTCACTATTCTGATATTCTGGCATCATTTAACAGTGCTCACCTGGACGCTCTACTGATTTCGGAATCCTTTTTGAAGCCTTCTCTTCTCTCAACACATTATTCTCTCCCTGGCTTCGTCTTGGTCCGAAACGATAGAACTGGCAAAGGTGGAGGAGGTGTTGCTATGTATTTGCGTGCTGACTTACCTTTCCGGGTTGTTAGTTCATCTCCTTCACTATACTCTGGGTCGGCTGAATACTTGTTTGTGGAAATTTCTGTTCTTCATAGTAAGGTTTTACTAGCAGTGCTTTATAGTCCAAATCTACATATTGACTATTTCGATTCCCTTGATTCTACTCTTAGCGACCTGTGTCCATTGTACGAGCATGTTATCCTAATGGGTGATTTTAATACCTGTTTGATTAAAAATGACTCCCGTTCCCATAAACTCCTATCTGTTTTATCATCCTTTAACCTTCAAGTGTTACCACTCTCTGCAACTCATCACTTTCCCAATTGTTCGCCTTCTTTGCTTGATCTCATGATTGTTTCCTCTCTTAATAATGTTTCTTTTCATGGACAACTCACTGCTACTTTTTCTTATCACGACCTTATTTATCTCTCGTATCGCATCCGTGTTCCTAAGCGTAAGCCCAAATTATTATATCTACGTAATTACAAAGCCATTGATCTGGAGGCATTGCACTCTGATGCCGGTAATCTCGACTGGTCACCTTTGGCAGAGATGGACGGAATCGATGAGAAGGTGAATTATCTTAGCGCTACAGTTCTTGATTTGTTTGATCGGCATGCACCATTAAGACGTATCAAAGTTAGACATAACCCTGCACCATGGATATCCGTCGAAATTAAAGAGCTTATGGCACGCAGGGATAAAGCTAAGAGTAGATTTAAGCGCAGACCTTCTGATTTGAATCTTTCTTTCTACAAATCGCTGCGTAATCGCTGCAGTCATCTGTGTCAAGATGCCAAGAGACGCTATTTCCGCGACCAACTTAGTAACCGCAGTTCTACTGATATTTGGAAATTCCTAAAGTCTGTAGGCATTGGCAAATCACCTACCAACCAGTGCAAGGACGTGAACCTCAATGACCTCAATACTCATTTCTCTTCTCTTCCTTTCTCTCTTGATACGTGTGTCAAAGCGGCGACACTGGAGAACCTCTCCAGGATGCCGTTGCCACCATGTTCTCCTTTTATCCTTTCTAATGTGTCTGAGGATGACGTAAAGAAATCAGTGCTTGCAATTTCCTCTTCAGCAGTTGGCAATGATAAGTTATGCTCTAGAATGGTTTCTCTCATCCTTCCTTTCTTACTTCCTGTTCTAACTCATTTATTTAATCATTCCTTTTCCAGTAGCGTTTTTCCTTCAGCTTGGAAGCAGGCTCACGTTATTCCTTTACCGAAAACTAATAATCCTTCTTCGTTTTCCCAGTTTAGACCTATTTCTATTCTCCCATTTCTCTCAAAAGTCTGCGAACACTTAGTTCATAAACAACTGTCATTTTTCTTGGCGTCAAACTCTCTAATTTCCCCTTTCCAATCTGGCTTCCGCTCGGGTCATAGCACTGTAACTGCTCTTTTGAAAGTTACTGACGACATCCGCTGGGCTATGGAGAGTAAGTCACTATCTATTCTTGTTTTGCTTGACTTCAGTAGCGCCTTTAACTCTGTGGACTTTGATATTTTACTAGGTATACTTAAATCCTTTAATTTCTCCTCTTCCTCTCTTGCCTGGTTCGATTCTTACCTTCGGGGACGCTCGCAGTGTGTTCGCCTTGACGAAACTTTTTCAGATTGGTGTAACCTCACTGAGGGTGTGCCTCAGGGTGGCGTTCTCTCTCCTCTACTTTTTTCAACTTTTATTAATATGGTTACTAAGGTTATCTCCTCTAGTTTCCATCTTTATGCAGATGACTTGCAGCTGTACCGGCATTTTACAGTAGCAGATGCTGATTCCGCTATTGCTGCGATGAATCATGACCTGAGTTGTATCAGTGCCTGGGCTAAGGCATTCGGATTGCAAATCAACCCTACTAAATCTCAGGCCATGATCATAGGCAGCCGTTTTGTTCGTAGTGCAGCTGTTCTGGCGTCTTTATCACCCATATACCTCGATGGTGTACGCATTGACTACACTGATACTGCCAAGGATTTGGGTGTTTTAATTGACTCCAATCTGTCATGGCATGCTCAGGTCAATGAGGTCAGTCGTAAAGTTCACTTTTCTCTACATTCGCTGAAGTGCCTGCAAACTGTTTTGCCTCTAAAGACTAAAATTTCTCTAGCGCAAACTCTTATTCAGCCGATTATTGATTATGCCGATGCCTGCTACCTAGATGCCACTGAGGAGCTATTAAACAAACTTGAGCGCTTGCAAAATTTGTGTATTCGGTTTGTTTTCGGTCTCCGTAAATATGATCATGTCTCTCAACTTCGCAAGGATCTCAAGTGGCTCCCAATCCGTCTTCGCAGGAACACTCGTATCCTTTGCCTCCTGTTCAACATCCTCCACAATCCTTCCTATCCATCGTACCTTCGTGAGCGTTTTTCTTACGCCCGTCCTAGCGACGCACCCTGTAGATCTCACCTTAGATCCCTACTTAAATCCCATCCTCACAAATCCAGCTACTATTCCTACTCCTTCTCCGTTCATGCTGTAAGATTGTGGAACTCACTTCCGCCTAACATTCGTGATCTAAAATCCATTTCACTTTTTAAGCTTAGAGTGAAAGAGCATTACTTTTCCTCTCTTCTGTGATTTATATATATTTATTTATATGTGTATGTGTTTATTTATATATTATAGTTTTTGGTATGTATTTGTATGTGTAGTTATATTAGATATTTTATAATTAGTATTATAAACTTAGGTTAAGATATTCGTATAGACATTTCGCTTTTTATTTTTTACACACTATTGTCTACATTTCTTTTTAATTTCTCCTTTAGAGGGTCTGCTGGAAGAAATTTCTAAAGAAATAAGCAGCACCTTTGTACTTTAGTTTTAATTATTATGTAATTTCCTTTGTAATTTATTGTGTGTACATAAATAGTTAAATAAATAAATAAATAAATAAATAAATTACAAAGTAATCATGTCAAGAGAAAAAAAAAAGAAGTAAAAATAAAATAAAATGTCAGCGTGTATATAAAGCAAAACATGTCAAAATAAGTAAATAATAAAAAAAAAATGTGTAAAAGAAGACATTGAGTGAATTTAATTTAATTGGAGCAGTTTATTCCCATGCATTTTTGTCCTCTAAATAATGATTAATATGATAATAAGCTTTCTTGGACAAATGACGTTTTATATACGATTTGAATTTATTCATACTTAGCTTTTGAATAGGGCCGGGGAGCTTATTATAGAAACGTATACATTGACATCTAAACGAAATCCCTATTTTTTTGAGCCGAGTTGCTGGAACAATAAATTTATCTTTATTCCTCGTGTTAATATTATGAATATCACTATATTTTTTATAAATATTAATATGTTTATGAGCGTACAAGAGATTTTCATAAATAAATTGAGAGGGCACAGTCAGGATATTAATCTCCTTAAACTTTTCTCTGAGGGAGCTTCTGGGACTCAATTTATAAATGGAACGAATTGCCCTTTTTTGCAATACAAAAACAGTTTGAATATCTGCGGCATTTCCCCATAAAAGAATACCGTACGACATCACACTATGGAAGTAACTAAAGTAAACTAAACGAGCTGTCTCTAAATCAGTTAAGTCGCGGATTTTTCTAACGGCGAATGCTGCAGAACTAAGTTTTTTTGCCAATTTTTCTATATGGGGGCCCCATTGAAGTTTATTATCTAAAGTTATGCCTAAAAAGACTGAGGTATCTTCTGGTTTTAATTCCTGATCTTTTATCCGTATAACAGTTTCCACTTGTTTAACATGAGGTATCGTAAATTTTATACATTTCGTTTTTTTCTCATTTAGAAGAAGATTATTACATTCGAACCAGTTTACTATTTTTGCAAGAGCTCTATTAACATCATCAGTAACCATCTGCTGACGTTTGAGTTTAAATAAAAGTGAAGTATCGTCTGCAAACAACACTATGTTATGATTGTCTTTTATTAAGTAAGGCAAATCATTTATATAAATGAGAAACAAAAATGGGCCAAGAATTGAGCCTTGGGGTACCCCCATTTTTAGAACAGATCCGGGGGATCTTTTTCCGTTGACGTCCACTCTTTGAATCCTATCACTCAAATAAGAAGTAAGAAGATCCAAAGAGGCGTTCCGGATACCGTAGTGGTGCAGTTTCCTGATCAATGTTTCGTGAAGAACGCAATCGAAAGCTTTGGACAAATCACAAAAAATGCCCAAAGCATCGCATTTGTCTTCCCATGCATCATAAATGTGTCCTAAAAGTTCAACACCGGCATCAGTTGTTGAACGACCCTTTGTAAAACCGAACTGTTTATTATGCAATAATTTATGTTTGTTAAAAAAACTCTGCAGTTGTACCAAAATAAGCTTTTCAAAAATTTTACTAAAAGTAGGTAGTACTGAAATAGGTCTGTAGTTAGTAGGGTCTGATGTACTACCAGATTTGAATAGTGGTATTATTTTACTATTTTTCATTAGATCAGGAAACTCTCCCCTGTCAATACAATCATTAAAAATAGAAGCGAGGGTAGGAGCTACAATATTTATAATTGACTTAGCAACGTCTACTGAATGACCCCATAGATCAGCGGTCTTCTTAATATTTAAGGTATGAAAAATTTTGATTACATCTTTACAAGTAACATATTGAAAATGAAAATCAGAATCACAAGCAGGAACATTATCCTTTAGTAAAGACTCTGCAGCAGCTGGTGACGAGTTTAATGATTCAGTAGTCGATACAGGAATGTCGGCGAAAAATGTCTCAAAGGCTGTGGCAACTTGAGTGTCTGACTTTAAAATACTATCACCAATAGAAAGGCTGAACTCACTATCTTTCCTGCACGACTTTCCCGTTTCGCTATTAATAATATTCCATGTCGTTCTAATTACATTACTACTGTTTTTAATTTTAGAACTCAGGTATTGAGCCTTAGCTACACAACAAACTTTTTTAAATAATTTAGAATAATTTTTAACATATGAATTAAATTCCACAGTATTAACATGGGACCTCTCTTCATACAGCTCATAAAGTCGTTTTCTACTCCTATGAATACCAATGGTCGCCCAGTCATTGAATGATGCTTTACTATTAACAGAGATTGTTTTGGGAACAAATGTGGTATCAAATTGTTTGCAGTACATACTAAAAAAATCATTAAAATGTTGATTCGGGTCACCATTTGTTGACAAAAGAGATAATTTATGCGAAAGTTTATTTCTAAAAGTTTCCAATCTACTTTTGGTTTTTGGGTTAACTATAATATCTTGTTTGATTACTTTCTTGTTAACATTTTCAATAGTAATAAGTTGCCCGCAATGATCAGAATCTATTTGATTAATAATTGCTTTGTGAATTTCTTTGACATCAGTATATATATTATCCAGGCAAGTGGAACTAGTAGGGGTTATTCTAGTGGGCTCCAAAAATTTATTTTCAAGATTGTATGACCGGAACAGGCTTAAGATTTTAGTACTTAGCACAGAATTTTCTAACAAATTAATATTAAAATCACCACAAGTTATAATAGCCTTTTTTGAATTATAAAGTCTGTGGAGCACTTTAGATAGTAGTTCCCCATATCCGAAATTATATATATTTTTTCACTTCAGTAGCTCAAACATGTAGGTTTTTCTGCCTGAAATCAGTGAGCAAAATGCGATTTTGCTCACTAGAGAGACAAAGTAGCTTTTTAATTTTTGTTTTAAAAAAAGCCGCGAATATCATATTCAGCTTTGAGTTAATCATACAATTCGAAACATTAACACTCTATCTCTTTCCCGCCAATAGAAAGAGAGAGAGACAAACACCAGCCCTTTCGAAGTTCCGATTTTGAATTTGGTCTCAAAGACAAACACGTTCGGAAATTTGTACTAACCAAAGAAATGCAAAAAGATAATAATGTCTCCGAATGTATTTTATTGAATTTTTAACTTATTGCTGTATTTAAATGAAAATAAGCATTTACTGTAAATATTTATTTCTAGTTTCAATTTATGTTAATAAATATTTTGAATAATAAAATATTATGGATGCTATTTCCGAACACGCCTTAATTTAAAAATAAAAGAGCGGGAATAAAATTTCATGGCTGGCGTAAGAGTTTAATAATACTTATTTTAACATAACCATTTAAAACAACAAATTATTAATGCAGAATTAAATTTCCTAACTCTAACTAAATATCTGAAACCATACCATGTCTTCAATGAATGGAGACTTAACAAAGGGCGCAAGCAGTTTTTCGGAGACGGTGTTGCTATCTTATTTTTTAGATTTATCACAGACGAGACGATTATCTACAATGCGGAGTATTTACTTATTGTTGAAAGCTACTTTAAAAAATAAGTTATTTTAATCTATTCCTATTTATTATTTTATCTCCTAAAGTGTTCTCGCTGCTGAAGTGAAAAGTTATGTGTGTTACACGAGAGCAAAGTTTTTTGCTTCTCGTGCCTTTGAATCTCTCGCTACACTCAGGATTCAACTTTAGAATCACTCGCTACGCTCGTGATTCAATCCTTGAATCCTTCGCTTGCTCAAGATTCAAAATCAGCACTCGCAGCAAAAAACGACTTTGCTCTCTTGTTGCACAAATAACTATTTTTTAATGTTCTCTAAAGTAAGCATGCAGGAGAGGTCCTACAAACAATATATTATTGAACTGCAAACAAAATACTTGGACGGACAAAGACAGGTTGATTTTTAATCATTCATTTTCTCTCTCACAATATGTAGGAACGAATTCTCGCATTTCACACAGGCTAAAGTGCAAATATTCCAACATTTTTCATTATAACGGGCGTTGAGTGTTAAACGCTTTTTTTAAGACGCCACACACACATTTGAAAAACTTAATTACTTTTAATAAGCTTTGTACTTTCTTCTGTTAAGTTTAGTTTATCGGGAAATATTTCCAGGTTTAATTTTGTTGGTTTGTAAACGCATCAACGTTACAAGAGATATAACTAGAGAGAAATAAAGTTAAAAAAAAAACTTAGGTATATATAGTAGATAGATTATTCTTTAAAGCACATACATTTTTAAAGGAAAAATATTCCATTTCATAGGAAACACCAGTTTTTTTATGTTACGGGATTTGATGTTGTTTATCTTTTACTAATAACCCTGTAGGTATATAAACCCACTTCAGCGTAACAAAACCTGTTCAACCATTAGCGTGATTAATATTACATCACACGGCAATGACAGTCGAATCATTGAAACTAATTTGTATTATCGAGTAACGATCTCGATCACAACATAACGTGAGCTATGATGGATATATCTCCCTGTAGGCAATGTATTATTCATATAAACGTAATAAATCACGTTTGCAGTACATCCCCGTAGATTTCCTATTATTCCCTTTTCTAAATCTGGAGTACATTAGACGGAATGAGTCAAAGAGGGTCCTTAGACGAAGGTGAACGTCCGTGATAAGCATAAATGCGATTTTATTTGCACTTTGACACCCTATTTTGTTGTGAAGGAAAATTCCTTTGATGTTTTGCAGCAATGGATTTTCACCACCTACGACATCTACAGTCCATCTGTACAAATTGAATCCAGGATTTGTTTGATTCTCTGTTTATAAATTCTTACTAGACAGAAGACCTAGCATGCCTTTTATGTTTTTGTGTCGTAAAGTAAAATAGAACAAAATGTTAATTTGAAAAAAAAAAATGGATTATGATAACTGTATTACTGTATAGAACGGGTATATAAAATATGTAATTTTATCTTTTACAAGACACATAATAAGGATAGAAGACGTCTTAGAAGCTGTCACTACATACCACTTAGCATAATTTTCAACCACGATCCTTAGACTAAACACAGTTGCAAACTAAACTGAAATCATTATCCACATAAGCGTAATTTTCTCCACGTAAGTGCATCCATACAATATTTCCAAGAGCAAAATGCTCAATACGAAATCTAATATCGGAATATTATCCTCTATTGCAACACTTAGTTCGTAGCAATGCAAAATAAATGGTGCTTTCTCCATTGTTATTACATCCATTCGCCCTGCGGCAAGTCGCGAGCGGGCAATGAGCTGCTATCAACGATTCTTTTGTTAGTCGTGTAGGTATTAATATAACTGTTACGTATGTGTGCGTGTGCCTACGCACCTCTAAGCTAATAAACGTCAGTGCATTACTAGCAAGCAGCCGTTTCACTCGTGTGTCCCTCATACTTAACATTGGCGACGAGTACCCACGTAAAATAAAAAAAAAAAGTAAAAAAGAAGAGGAAAAATGTCCGGCTCATTATTTGGTCTTTTATCGGCATTTGACCACAATGTACAGTCGTGGGAGACCTACAAGTGCCGAATTAAGCAATGGTTCCTGGCTAACGACATCACCGGGACGAGTGATCCTACGGGAACAAAGCGACGAGCAGTCTTGCTGAGCGCACTCGCAGATGGCACACATAAGTTGGCAGCGGATCTCGCGTTGCCAAAGCAGCTGCAGGACGTGCCGTACGATGATGTACTCCAGCTTTTGGACGAGCATTTCACTCCAAAGCGGTGCGGGTTCGGCGAACGTTATAAGTTTTACGCGGCCACGCAGCAAGAAGGGGAGACCTACGCACAATGGGCCGCCAGGTTGCGCGGGCTGACGGCGTACTGCGGGTTCTCTAACGTGGAGGAAGCTCTTCGGGACAGATTTGTCATGGGAATGTTGCCTGGACCCGACAGAGAGAAGCTCTTCGCGAAAGATCTCGCGGGTCTAACCTTGAGTAAGGCGATGGAATTGGCGGAGAACGCGCGTAGTGCACGGGCAGCTGCGGGCGCAGGCGTACAAGCCGCGCCCCAGGACCAGCTGTTCAAGATAACGCAGGCGCAGGCGACAGCGACGGCTACGCCGCCGCCTGATCGAGAGGTTGCGTCTAGTTCGGCAGTGAAAGTGCAGTGTCAAGTGTGCGGCTATCGTAATCACGAAACATCCCAGTGTCGGTTCTCTAAGTCTAAATGTAGGAAATGTAATGCTACGGGGCATCTGCGTAGGATGTGTAAAAAAATAAATTATGTTGAATCGGGAGCTGTGGATGAAAGCGATGACGATGGTGAGTGTTTTAATATTCGGTCAGTTAAAGGAGAACCGATGGTTGAAACAATATCTGTAGCGGGGATCGAGTTAAAATTCGAAATAGATAGTGGTTCGGCCGTTACAGCTATATCGGAAAAAACGTATAAAAAATATTTTAGCAATGTACCCTTGTCACCGACTAATAAGCGATTATTTTCATATACGGGTGATAAAATTGGATGTGCGGGTATAACGCAATTACTAATTAGTTATGCGAACGTCTCGCACTTACTTTGTGTTTATGTCGTACGAGACGGCGGTCCACCGATTCTTGGTCGCGATTTTATTTCAAAATTTAAGCTACAATTGTTGCCGATACAGTATTGTAAACAATTAGATGGTGATGATCTGATGGTTACCTTACAATGCCGTTATCCTTCGGTATTTTCAGATAAACTTGGGTTATTCAATAAGTTTAAAGTTAAATTGCAATTAAAAGAAGATGCAAAACCGGTTTTTGTTAGGGCCCGACCGATAGCATTTGCATTGAAAAGTAAAGTAGATAAAGAGATAGATCGTTTAGTAGGGTTAGGAGTTTTAAAACCGGTTGATCACGCGCGGTATGCGTCACCCATTGTACCTGTTTTAAAGCATAATGGATCTATACGCATATGCGCCGACTATTCTACAGGTGTTAACAAACAGTTAGTTATTGATCAATATCCCTTGCCAACTGTGACAGAACTTTTTTCTAAGTTGTATGGAGGGCAGCAATTTACTAAATTGGACCTGTCTAATGCTTACAACCAATTTATGCTGGATGATGAGTCACAAGAAATAACTTGTATAAATACACATAGGGGAATTTTCAAGCACACGCGCCTGTGTTTTGGTATTGCAAGCGCGCCAGCCGTGTTCCAGCGCGCAATGGAAGGCGTGCTGGCTGGCGTGCCCGGCACACTTGTATGCTTGATGATATTTTAATAACCGGGAAAACTAGGTCAGAGCACCTGGATAGATTACATCAAGTGTTATCTAAGTTACAAGACGCGGGACTCACCTTGCAAAAAGAAAAGTGCGTGTTTTTCAAAGACGAAGTTAATTACCTCGGTTACGTGATAAATAAAATGGACTGCATAAATCACAACAGAAAGTAAAAGCTATGATCGAAGCGCCGGTACCGACAATGTTAATCAGCTACAGTCATTTTTAGGGTTGGTTAATTATTATAGAAACTTTGTTCCTAATGCGTCCGCGATTTTAAACCCTTTATATGAATTATTAAAAAAGGGTAATAAGTGGATCTGGACACAGGATCATAACAAAGCGTTCACAACTATTAAAAAATGCTTAGCATCAGAGCAGGTGTTGGCTCATTTTAATCCAGACGCAACCATCGTCATGACTGTTGATGCTTCACCATTGGGGCTCTCTGCAATACTATCGCAAGTAGAACCCGATGGGTCTGAGAGGCCGATTTCTTTTGCGTCACGAACACTTAATGCTGCTGAGAAACGTTACTCTCAGATCCAAAAAGAAGCGACTTCAATTGTTTTTGGTGTTAGGCGTTACCATCAATATTTATATGGTAGGTCGGTCCCGTTTATTCTCCGTACCGATCATAAGCCTTTGTTGTCAATCTTCGGACCGCATCGGGGGGTTCCTGAGGTCTCGGCAAACAGGCTGCAGAGATACGCGTTATTTTTAAGCGGCTATAATTATAAAATAGAATATGTTCGCAGCGCTAATAACAGTGCAGATTTTTTATCGCGCGCTTGTCTGCCTGAGGGGGCAGGGTCGGAAGGGGGCAAGCGTAGCATAGATGCGACGATACCCGATCTCGATCGAGCTTCGTACATCAATTTTGTTATTGACGGTAACCTACCTGTAACGTTAAAATTGTTACGTGAGGCGACGGATACAGATTTGACCTTGCGTAAGGTGGTGAACTTTGTTTTGAATGGGTGGCCTAGAAAAGTCTCCGATGATCGTCTGAAGCCGTACCATTCGTGTAGAACGCAGCTATCATACGAAAATGGCTGTGTTATGAGAGGCCACAAGATTGTAATACCGGAAAAATTACGATGTAAAATTTTAATGGAATTACATCAGTCTCATTTAGGGATCGTGAAGACAAAAGCAGAAGCGCGTTCTCGGGTTTGGTTCCCGGGAATAGATGCCGCCTTAGAGCGATTAATAGGGTCGTGTGACGTGTGCATGCAATTACGGCCATCACCACCGCGGGCGCCGATTGCCCACTGGGAATACCCACCCACGCCATTTTATCGGGTTCATATTGATTTTCTGGGACCTATTAATGGACATAGTTTTTTAGTGGTAGTGGATGCGTATACCAAGTGGGTCGAAGTTTATAATATGAAGTGCAATACTTCTGCTTCGGCAACAATTGATAGGTTATGCGAGTTTATGTCAAGGTTCGGTACTCCACATACGCTTGTTAGTGACAATGGTACATCGTTTACATCGCATGAGTTTGAGGCTTTTTGTAAGTTGAACGGAATTCGCCACGTGACGTCACCAACTTACCACGCGGCTAGCAACGGACAGGCGGAAAGCTTTGTTAAAATAGTCAAAAAGGGCATCAAAACAAGCTTGATTAGTGGTAATGGGGCGCGAAATTTAAATAAAAATCTTCTAAAATACTTATTTGACTATAGAAATTCCGTTCACACAATAACCGGGTTCTCGCCAGCTGAGCTGGTATACGGTCGGAAACTTAGATCACGACTCGATCTTATTAAACCGGAATCGACATCGCCTTCATCCACGGCTCTTGCTGATGTTGTTAAACGGAAACAGTGTTTGCAAAATAAAACGACTGGCCACAACAAGGCTCAAACTTTTACTATCGGCGAGACAGTTTATTATAAACAGCATACTGTAAATGGTAAATTTAATTGGTGCAAAGGAACGATATTAAAAAGAATCGGCAAGGTGTTATATTTAATAAAAAACGTGCTGACTTCAGCGATAGTAAGGAAGCATAAAAATCAAATTATATTGTATAAAGGCGATGATTGCAAAGACGTGGATATAGATCTTGAGGAGCTAAATGGTAGCACAACGTCAGTGACGCAGTCAACGGAAGATGTTTTGAATCGGGACACTGACCAAACTAGTGAGGATACGCCAGTGCCTGCAGGGAGTCCCGAGCTAGTAAGAGCTGAAACTCCTCCAGTTTTACCTATAGTTGGTTCCCAACAGTCACCTGACAATTTAGGGGAGGAGGAGGAATTCCAAGAAGCCTTATCTGGTCCTCCTAACACTAACACTGGCGAAGCACCGCTGCAACAGCAGGCAACTGAGCCTATCAAGACACCACGGTCTAGACGTAATCGGCCTGAGGTCAATTATAGATCGTTTTATTAGAAAGTACATACCCTTTGTTTATTATAAGATAAGATAAGATTATTGTTATTCTGAGCTTAAAATTGATTGTATTTCTAAGCTAAGGGGAGGGATGTTACGTATGTGTGCGTGTGCCTACGCACCTCTAAGCTAATAAACGTCAGTGCATTACTAGCAAGCAGCCGTTTCACTCGTGTGTCCCTCATACTTAACAATAACCAGGTATGTACAAATTACGTGTCTCTTCTATAGAAGATGATGATTCATTCATGATGCTAAATAACATAGCAAATATAAAAGGACAGATTATGTAGTTGGTATAGTCGATGATTGGCAGACAAAAAGTTCGTTCGTAGTGTTAGAATTGTAGTGGAATCTTTGGTACAATAAAATCTAGTTAATGCTTTGCAAATACAACCTAAAGAACACATTATGACATTACCCTCTCCTTTGTGGCTTCACTGCAATCGTGTAAAAAGGTCCTTAAGGCAAATGGTCACGCGTTAATATGCGTATCTGAGCTTACTAAGAATGGTTACAGAACTAATCTAATTAGTTGTGAGTAATTCTTGTAGATAATCAATCCATGGTCTGTAACGAATCAGAACTCAAGGCGTTCTTCCACCTAAAATAAAAAAGAAACACGTACTTAAATGAAATGTAAACGAAATTGAAGTTTATACGGAATGTTCTAAAGTCACGAAATGAATATCGGCTTACCGAATCGTCCCCAGTACGTGTGAACACAAAACTTTGTACAGAATCGTACGAGGGGAAACAATAAAATTCACGGGTCGGTGGCACTCTTGTACCCCGGTCGGGGAAGCGCTCGGCTCCCGGTCGCGGCGATAAATCTGATCGTAAGCCGACCGATCCCGACACTTCCGATAGTGCAGTTTCGATCTTGAACAAACGTAACTACACTTGACAATGACCCCTGACGCTTTGCCTCGCGTTTGCGATGTAAACACGTACTAAATTGTTTACGCTTTACGCGATGGGGAACAGATTTGTAATAAATAGACGCTTCGTAGAACGCGTTTAGATTTCCTGTAGTAGTAAATTGTTCTGCTAACATAAATCATACCCAGATTTGGAAACTATGTTTAGTTTATACAAACTTTAGATTAAACTGGCAGAGACCCCAGACACACTGCTAAAACATTTATGTAGGTCACCCTTTTGTGAAAAAAACCTGAGGGAGCAAAATCTGTTCATTGCTTATTTTTTTTCGTCATTTTGCCACGTGTGTTATGACGAAGTAAATGTGTTTCATAATGAAACGACGTATGTGATATAGTACTGCGAGTAACAACACATGTTGCCGCTTTTATACGGTGGGTTAGCTGTATTATTATTAATCGTATATACTGAAACAGTTTTAGCAGAGATTTAGGTTCAGTATTAAATGAATTTTGTTTTTCTGTATCTTTTAATTAACAAACAGACGGTAGCACATAAAGTGCGATTTGAGTGTGTTATTAAATCCAGAGCTGGATACACTCCGCAATTATTAGCACATTTGTTTCAACTATTGCTGAGTTAAAGCTATTATTAAGCTGAATATGCACCATTAGCATCCGACATTATCCGTATTTATAGGCAAACTGTGGATATTCTGCATTTTCATTTTCCAATACGTTAATGTGTTTCAATTCCCGTTCAGTTTCAGCCGCAGATTTGTTTGATGAACCGTAATGAAACGAAAACACAGTAAATAACGTTCAAATGTAAGCTCACATCATCGCTCCATCATGTGGAAAACGTTTGACCTAAATAGGTTTTGATAAATGTCAACACACTCAGCGAACTCTCATCATAATAAAAATGCAGATAAAAGTGTTCAGTCATCGGTGTTCAGTAAATCGTGGGAGAAAACCAAACAAATATCCTTCGCGCGAAAATGGGTCGCTTTCCAATTGACAACACATGATTAATGGATACCCAAGTTCGCATAAATCACGCGGATGTTGCGGTATCAAATCTGAAGATATTACCGACGTTCTCGTGGTTTCGTAAACGAGAAACGCTCAACAAACTACGTGTACATATGTTACACATAAGTAATGCTCGTTTTAATGAGACATATTTGTCAGTAATTGCGGAATTACTAATGTTTTCGTAACATTTTCTCTTTCATGAAATCCACTGAATTTTGTTGTTTTATCTTGAAAGTTGCTCGCACAGGTAAAAAATACGGTACTAGGATGCCAACTTGATAAGTGAAAATTAGGATTAATAAATTGATATACCTACGGTATTTAAAGTTAATGAATGTAACGAACCAAAAAAATCTAATAATACGATCTGCCATAAAGTTGTACTTCATGTCATCTTCATCTTTTTTTACGTTGAACCGTCTGTTAATTTACATACGCATGCAACATTTACCTATAAACAAACCTCTTTAAGTGAACGTGTTGCAAACAAAACTATTTTGTATCATGTTGTCCAGTAAGACGCTCTTTTATTATTCAACCTATCCGTATTGAATTTTCCCAAGTCCAGCTTGCCTTCTCTCTTTGGCAACGTGATATTAAAAGCTAAACCAGATCCTAGCATTGTCACCAAACTCGTGCCAAAGCCAACGACTATCGACACGACATCAAACACATAACAACGTGTCCAGAGACCGAGATACGCTGCAAAATGAGCAGAGCACCTACGTCGAGGCGGATGTGTTATTGGATTGATCCAAGGATCCCGCAGTCCCGCTACAAAGGCCCAATTACGAGGGGATGGCACAACTACAAGGTCAATCAGGCGACTCACTAACCGTCCGTTCGGTAATGACTCTACCCGGATTTAGCGTCCGTATACTCAAACCCGGGAGTGTGTTTTCCTTTACATGGACACATTTGTATTGGTTGACACATTCCTCGGCGGGCGTGTAGACGATTACAATACGCTACCCTATAAACAAGTCAAGACAATAATATGAAATTATCGCATGCATTTGCTGAGTTGTAATTATAAGGCACGCTTTCTTCTGAAATGTTTGATAAACAGATATTGCGCGCACAAACATTCTGACCGTGACTTTGTTCTCCGTAAAATACAAACTCTTTATGATCATCACCATCGGCACGCTCCATTGTCCATTGTGAGTACAACGAATTCATTCATTTGTGCGAAATGAAGACTGATGCAATGTATCGATATATCAAGCTCCTATTGTCTATTTTCTGGGCAAGAAACGAACTTCGTTGAACCACAAATGAACCCAGTTCATCTTGTATTCTTTATTGCGTTACACAATGCTTGTAGAAAAATATGGATGTCCGCTGCATTGAGCAAACTAAAGGCAGTAATATTTCAAGTGATTGTACGTGACCAATCGTAGCCACGGCCTTTTATAATTATGCATGGGATTACGTGATAATCAGTATAATTTAATGCGCAATGATTTCAGTTCGAACTGTTTAATAGAAGGTTCATAATAATGTAATAAGGGTCACTCACAATAGACTATATCGTAGTTCAGAGGAACAATGTCAGGACCAAATGCCTATGACTTGATAAATAGTAGTGCGGTAAAGGTAATTAGAATTCAAAAAATAAACCATTATTTCAAAATGTTATTGTTTTATTCCCACAAATACACATTATCTTACATAAATAAAACAAAAGAACAGACCTCGCCATACATTTTTTTCATCTCACAAGCATAAGGATGTCAATTTTATCGCCAATGAGACTGCTGAAATGAATTTACATTTACATTAATAAAAAGGTCAAATCATCGTCAATCAAAATGCGACCTTATGACAGCTCCATAAAATATTTAGAATAAATGTTTCATATTCATAAACCAAAAGAGATGTGTAATGAGTAAACAACATGTTGAACTAGTTCTCGTTAAAATATTTTCCCGTATTAAAGTACTATTTTGTTCAGTACAATTTCCCTCCGTACACTTAACCCTGTGACTGCGTAGTACTCTGCGATAACCTAATATTCATGACAGACGCTCGGTGAAGCTAGGAGTACAAGGTCTCCACCGGGTCAATTACTAATCAACTCAAGGAACGGTCGCTCTCAGACACTAATGACCAATTATTCCAATTAACTCTTGACCAAAACATTTTTCTTCGAACCTTTTATAAGCCATGGGCCGTTTCGAAATAGGTGTGGGGATTTTTTTTTCAATTAATTAGGTGATTCATAAACTTATAATTTTATTCAAATGATGTTGGATACATCGCAGAAAAAACATTGACCGAAAATAGTTACGATTCGACACCAAAGTATCGATAAAAAGACATTTTTACCGGGAAAAATAGGAACTTTTTACACTGACTGACACCCACTTAGTGTGATATATTTTTAGATAGATTCTTTGTTTGCGCGGTTAAAGCTGATCCGAGCTTAATCGAGCGAAATGTTCACTCAGTTATACAAAGACCGGTATGTATTATCGGCTGTTTACTACACTTAATGTCTATGGTTATATTATGTCAATGCTTCCTATTAGTTTATTTTATAAATATTGTGTTACTTATATCATATAGTAAGTCGGCGATTTCCTTAAAGTTTCCCTTTTACGATAAAACTAGTGTTAATTGTATGTAATTGTGCATAAATATGTTCATTTATGGCATGCTAAACTGACGTTAGTGCTCTACCGGGTTTAACCTGTTTCTAAACGCAACATAAAAGAAAAATATCTCAATCTAAGTCTTTGTTACTGTCAACATTCTTAAAGGGAGCTATTTTTTCTGACCAGTATTATATTATCCATTTGCATACAAAGTTACGAGTTAAGAGAAGTGGTGGCCCGTAGTATCGGTCCCGACTTACGAGTTGTAGGTTCCAACCCCGTCAGGCGCATTACTTTGTGTAATTTGTTTCATCACCACTGCTCTCAAAATGGTGAGGGAAAACATCGTGAGGAAACCGGCATGTCCCAGAACCAAAAATTCGAAGACATGTGACATCTATCAAACCGCACTGGGCCCGCTTAGTGGATTATGGCCCTCTCACAGAGAGGAGGCCTGTGTCCCAGCTGTGGGAACATTACTTATAGGCTGATGATGATACAAGGTTACATGGTACTTTTAGGTAATATTGTGATGCAATCATCTTAGCTCTCAACTTACATAGCCAACTATAGAGTAGACTACCTCATTATCTAGTAGTCACAACTTCGACTTCTGAGCTAGAGGTCCTGGGTGGGATTTTCCGATCGGAAGAAGTGTTATTGGGTTTTGCCATTCGGAATTTTTCGGCAGCAGCCGGTATAAGACAATAGGACCGCCCGCCGCTAATTACAAAATTAAACATAAAGGGCAACGTGGGTTTACTACTAGATGCACCTCTGCGCAACCCTTTAAGGATAACAGGCTTGATGTTAAGCATGTGAGAAAGAACCGTGTCATAGACAAACTCTATAATATACAAACATAAAAAGAAACTCTAACAAAGACAACGGACCAACAAGCGTTCTCTTTTGTAACCAATATAAAGCTTAGTACATACTAGCAACAGGAGCGCTGTGGACCACGTGCGCGGTTGTACTCGCTGCTTTCCACGGACTGCAATGTCGTGACTCGGTGATTACTTCGCCCCACATACACTACTACACTTTTCCCTTACCATTCTACTTACTTTGTTCCTGTACACGTTACAGTTTTCTTCAAATAAATGGAATTTTCCAGTAAGACCTCAAGAAAAAACTTGAAAGAGGTCTTGATCTAAAACAAAGAACAATATTTGTATTAAATTTAGGGCACTTAGAATTAAGGTCTGCCTTTGTTTCTTCAAATATCAAAACGAATGAATCCTTGACATTTCTAGTTATCTGTGAGTCAACTTAGCTCACCATAATATTGAAAGTTGAAAAAGGGCGAGGTCAGACATGCGCTCGGCGCGACCTGTCAACACTATTCGAGCAGCCTGTACGTCTATAGTCATTTAACACATCAATTGCCGGGATACGGTTGAACCAAACCAGTCATAGTTACTCGAGTCTCGACAACCTGAGTTTTTTCTGCGTACTTCGTTCGAGTAATGGATTCTCCGTCTCGTGCGCCAGTCACCGCTGAGTCGTCCATTCGTACGAGCGTACGGCGCGCGCGCACCCCATAAGCACCGAATTCGAATTTCTAATCGTGACGCAAAGAGTGTTGTGACTTGTGCCAATTCGTGACAGTGTATCGATACCATCTTTGTAGCCAACACAGAATTACCGATATTATAATGACGTGAAGTGACAGATATGTGATTGTTCAATACTGGCATGGAAGACGTTTACATTTCTAAGGTAAGGAAGTATGATTTTATTATTATTGTTTTTATGGGTTCGTTGACATTGTTTCTCAGCATAATAAATTCGCAATGCATTTTTCTTGCGATAAATTAGATGTGAAGTAACTCCAATTATTTAATCTATAAATTAGATTTTAATCATGCTCATTTGCATTGGCATTAATAAATTACAAACGCTCTTGTAGAACCGCATAACCTAGATTAAAAACTAATAAATTATTCAAATAAAGATTTGAGAAGGATACTAAGTACAAACGAAATTCAAATAAGGAAATAATATTTCTAATTGTCATTTCAAAATATATGGTAAACAAAAAAATCCCATAACCGGAGAATTGAAACATACAATAATCCAGTACCAAGGTACTAAACGTTGTAATTAAAAATTGCAAGTTGCAATTAAAATTGCACATATCAAGCCACGCTTCTCTAGTTTCATAATTGTTTAATTTAACAAGAAGCGATATTGAAACTAGAATAAGTAGACTGAATCAGCATAAAGGCGTAACCGCGTAACATCGAGAGTCGTCTCACCTCTCGCACATAGTATTGCCATATGGACTCGATGCATATTAATGTGGACCGCATAACAACTCCTTGCCTCCAACAATGTGGTTACGACACTTCCTGGTACGAGCCACAGCCGCTGCAGGAAACAACATGGCCAACAAGTCAACGGATATTAATTTCGCCTCAAAAGCACCTAAACGTGACTTAAAATCGAACCCTTGAATACATAATCAAGAAACTTTACTACCTACCGTCATCTTTAAAGGTCGATAACGCAAGAATTTAACCACTAGAACTTATATCCGTGATACTCATTTTGATATCAATACTCTTTATAAATGACAAAGTAATGCCGTAGAAAACTATTTTTCAACCCAAACAAGGACACAAATGTTTCCAGACGAACTTGACGCTGTAGTCATACCTACTTGTATTGTTTAATTCCGTCATCAATATTCATTTTGCGCCATGGCCTTGCTGATTCAATATTTCCATACATTTGACACTTACGAAAGTATTGTTTTCATTGAAGCAAACGAATACCATAAGAATAGATAATGGCGTCGTACGCTAAGTGGACCTACGAGTACACAAAGGTTCGGAAGAATTTTGGAAGGCAGCCAATCTTTCAGATGGTTCCAGCTCGAATGCTGGATTCCATAAATCCTAACATAGAAGAACAAAAACAATACATACTCCGAAATCCCGTGCATCGTGAGGTACAAGCAACATACTCAGCTTCTGAACATGAAACGAACACGGCTCATACAAAAACTCAAGAGGAGATCGTAAATCACACGGAAGGCGGCTGGCCGCGTGAAGTCAACCCTTACAACGAGGATCATACACAACGACATCGCCGTAGAATAATGCACGAAGATAATTATGTACAGTCTGTACTAAACCTATCAACATCTTTGTTTCACTACGCAGACCAAAACAATGCAGTTGAAATGTACCAAACATATTATGATGCTATGCCCGCACAGGAACCTGTAGAAAAGTATGGCATCCGAGTCGCCAACGTGTTCAGAGACGAAAGTGAGAGACCAATAACATGCGTTAAATGGACCAATGAAAAAAATACTAAACTAGCCGTAGCTTACTGCTTCAGAACGTGCATGCCAGACACGGAAATAAACAAAATAAACGATTGTTTTATTTGGGATGTACACAGGCAAACAAAGCCAGTTTACACACTACGACCGGATTACCCTTGTTGGCAACTAGCGTGCTCTCCCACGAACCCTGAATTATTAATTTGTGGACTTGAAAAAGGTATTGCTAATGTATTCGATATCCGTGTGGGCGTAAAAGCTGTATCGTCAAGTTCTGTCTACAATTCACATCGTGAAGGAATAACGTCAATACTTTACATTCATTCGCGCACCAACACTGAATTCTTCACTGGATCTTCTGACGGTCAGTGTCTGTGGTGGGATTTACGCGATCTCTCACAACCCTTAGACCATTTGCCGATATCAGTTAGATTCAAACCATCAGAACAACCTAATCTTAGTAATGCTGAAGGTGTGAGCACATTAGAATTTGATTTCGGATTGCCCACGAGATTCCTCTGTGGAACAGACACTGGTCTAGTAATTAATGCAAACCGCATGGGGAGAAGCCATTCTGATATTTTGGTGTCATACTGGAACGCGCACGATGGATCAGTACTAGCAGTGCAAAGAAGTCCTTGTACGTTTAGAATGTTTCTTACGTGCGGCGACTATACAGTTAAAGTGTGGAGCGAGGAGGTTCGTACACAGCCCATCATCATAACGAGCCCATATAAGAACCTTGTGACCGATGCCGCTTGGGCTCCGTTAAGATTTTCCGCCTACATGTCGGTATGTGCAGGGGGAATGTTTTATTTCTGGGACCTACTGCGTAGATATAAGGAGCCCGTCGTTACTCTACAAGTATCTAAGAACGGACTAACAAGAATGTCTCCTCATCCGGAAGGCGAATTAGTTGCTGTTGGTGACTGTAAAGGATCGTTGTATCTTATGACTTTGTCAGAAAATATGGCAATTCCAGGAAGTCGCGATAAGCTGCTGATGGGTCAAATTTATGAACGTGAGACTAAACGAGAGCATATTTTGGATAATCGTTTGAAAGAAATACGGCTAAAATTGCGGAATGAAGAAGAAGCGACTGCGGCGGCCGCTGGTGACGTACCAGACGATGCAACAGACGATGATGATTTAGATATCGCAGCAGCGGAAGAATCTTACTTTAGAATTGTTCAAGAGGAAATGGAAAAATTGGAAATTATTCCGGATAGCGATCAAACTGATTAGCAAATGCTACAAACGGTTGAGTTTTTAGTACAGAATATTCGTTACCTATTCTATTTCATCTTGCTTAGGCACTTGTTCCTCTTAGCCATAGCCACTGGCTGACTTACTAACTGTTAAGTTATCGACCACCGTTAAGTCGACAATAATCAACAGTTATAATTTACAATACCTTTGAGTAGCTAAGATTGTAATAAATCTATGCTCGCGCTTTCATAATTTTTCCATAGGGTTGCTTAGTTCTAACTAGCGATCATATATTATCTCTTTATTATCAAACCACACCTGTATTAATAATAAATGATGAAGGAAATGAATTACTTCACGATCCCGACACTGGTTATCGATAAAGTTTGTTTTATGTTTGTGAAATGTCACAACCTTTATGAAACAACTGATTCACGTGTTATTGTAGTGAGTCGAAGGCTTGCTTGCAGCAACAGTTACAAGGGATAGCAATAAATTATAGTTGAACGCGTATGGCAAAGTGTTGAACATATTATTACAATTAAAGTTTTTATGAGTTGTTGCCAGAATGGCTATTTCCGTAGTACTCTCACATAATTAAATTTATTTTAACCGATTTACCTATAAACAACATTTGTTTTCATCGCCTTCATCCACCTCACCTTTTGCCTCGTGGTGATGTTGCTCCTTCTTATCTCAAAAAGTATTTGAATGTTATATTATGAGCTACATCATTTTCTAAGTATCGGAAACAATTTTCGGCATTTTGTCGAAGTCATGTTTTAAAAGCTATTCACAAGTTTACACAGCATCCATCCCGGATGTTTAGTACAGTCAAGAAGCCCGCATGTCTCTCAACAGATCCGGCGACTAGGCAGCAAGGGCCATGACCGCCGATTTGTACAAAACGACAAATCTAAAGTGAACCGCCAGATTTCAATAGAGATCCCCCTTCGTAAACATGTCTGATGAATTAATAAGAGAGGCGGGGGAGGTCTCATTAGAATGGTGGCGTAAATTACTCGAGCCTCGTGAGTTGCGTGAATACAAAAGTGCGTCACCGGCAACTTTCACCGCAGCGAGGTACCTCCTCTACTTCGGCGCAGTCGGCGTCGCACGCACCGTGTATGCGGCAGCCTCGATTCCATTCAATGTGCTTATTTACTTCTATTTACTGTTTACATTTTCATATTCTTGTTAAAATCTCTGTACGCAAACAAAGAGACCATAACAAATTTTATACCATACAAACAGTCTCGCATGCGATTAGTGAGAAAGCTTTCACAGAATCTCATGAAGAAACTTTCAAGCTAACAATTTCATTAACAACTCCGGGCACTTAATACGCTTAAAGCTAAATTAGATTCCACATTTAGCAAGCCAGTTTCTCAAAGCATATCATAATAAAATGCTAATTAGTAATTAGTTAATCTAGGCAATTAATTACATAAGAACGTATGAACTTTTAACGTTTAGCTAATCTAAAGCCGGGAGCAAGATTTACGAGGAATGCGTTCATAAAGTACCTCTACCAATGTAGGTTAATGTCTGCCACTCCAGATGTAGTACCTACTAATAGTGAACTACATTGTATACCTATAAATTATACCTGTGCATATTTAATTAATAACAAGGATAGATAGACACTGCTGATATATACTTAATCAACATAGTTTATGAAGTTGTATTGAAGTAAGATCGGTTATGATTGGTAGGTTTGTGACTAATATCTGCACAAACAACGGAATAATAGTAGAAATGTCAACGTAATAATACGAGTATAATTATGATAGAAATACTGTACTAAAGCTTTGAAGAAATAATTCATGTTAAGAATTCTAAAAGTAGAGCTTTTGATCAAAGCTTATTTGGGGTAAACCGTAGAAAAAAACATAGGTACGAGTATAATAGACACAATAAAATATAATTGACGGTAACAATAAAATATATCTCATATAATTTATAACCATTTTACGAAATAGCACCTATTCCAACACACATAAAGTACTTATAAGCGAGCACGAAGGTAACAGCTGGCCGTACCTAGTCCTACCTAGTAATGCCTAGTTTAAGGCTGCCGTCTTCTTTTGCACAAAATTGAATAGCGTTCGGCCAGTCGATCGTACGTCAAATTTCGGGCTCCCTTCCCGCAATCCCCCGCATACATCCTGCCCACTGAATTATTATAAAACAATTTTGATGCGGTATGAACATTGCTCTACTAAGGATTTTTTAAAAGGAGTTATAGAATTTTTGCTTAATAAGGAGTTTTAATATGACTTGGTTTCAGGGTTGGAAAAAAACAGTTTTTTTTTTAATTTATAAAACAAACAGTAACAGTTCAAAATGTTTTTGTGATTTTTTTTTAGTTTCTGGTTCTTTTTTAAAATTAATTCCACCTCGTTTGTTGATGTCTAAACGTATATATCAATTATGTTTCATTTCTAGACTACATCTTTTCAAATTCACCCTCTGTAATGATTTTTTTACGAAAAATGATCAATGGAATAAAAACATGTGATGTTTTTTTTCCAAATATTTTAAGCATTATTTCATTACAGTGTCAATAAAAGTTAAAAATATGACATAACAATGGCATTAAACTCAAAAGGTTTTATGTCAAACTTATTTTCATTTTAATATGCATTCATCTGCCTTAAAAAGTAGTTGAAACGGGTAATAAAAAACACTGTTTAATTTCAAACTGTTTTAAAGGGTGAATCCTGAGATTCGGAATATTTAGGCGATTCCCTTGGCGAAATTTATTTAAACAGACTTTTTATAAGTAATAATTTAATATGAAATTTAACTGTATTATAAACACATTTAACGAATTGGCATCACTTTTGGCCGGATGGTTCCCAATATATTGCGTTTTATTTTTTTTTTGACCAGGGGAATCAAAAAAAGGTAGAAGAAAATCAAGTTTTATTACTATTTTAAAGTAGCCTCTATAAAATGCTTATCAGTCTCGTTAACAATTTATCACTTTCAATACCCGACCACAAATCGTTAAATCACAAATTGCATTTGAAAACGTGGTCAGGGTAATCAACGAGCTAGCGAAACCAAAACCAGGGGAATCAAATACTTTTGTTCATAATTTCGTCCTGGACCAACGAGCGGCGTAATCTTTCACAAAGACGTACGAAGCTCCACCAGCAGCGCACATGCGACGGCATGGAGACAATCTTCTATAAAATTCTACTAAGATAAACGAAGATTTCTGACGCGCCAGGGGAATCACTGTTTAGTCCCGGACAAACTTTATATTGTAATTAAAAATAAAACTAACATAAATATACATGATATATCTTTTTTAAATATATCTACAACAATCTTGGTAGCAATTAGAACGCACTGTTTATTTTGTTTACGTTCGTAAGTATGAGTTTTGTTGGTTTTTTGTTTGCAAAATGTGCTGCGGACGCGCCAGGGGTATCAATTTTTAGGCCTTTTGGATTTTTTTTCGACTATTTAGTTCCAAATTAGACACAAAAACTATCGTGCAACAGTAAGATCAGACAACATAGTGGCATAAAAAAAATATTTTGGCTTCTAATTTAAATACTACGGGTAGTTTTTTTCTTCGGACAACGTAAAATGAGCCTCTCAAGATTCACCCTAAACAGGTGTTTTAAAACAACTTGTTTTAATCATGCCAACCCTGCTTGGTTTGTAATAATACGAGTATCACACAAGTGTTTTAATACTATTTAAATACTCTCATAGGTTAAATTCTGTTAGGTTTAATTTGTTAAACACAATCGTGTTTAACTAATTAAACCTAAAAAAAGGTCAGTGCAGCAGTCATGTTGGCAAAGGAAGATGAGGGACGCGTGAGAGAGAGGTCAGCGTAAACCTTACATCCCAGCCGCAGTGGTAAACCCAGAACGTAAAAGGCTATTAAAGAACGCCGTGAATTTAAGTCAGTACAAGTGTGACAGTATCTCCCGCTTGGCCTGGGGAGGACTCATTTGATGATTTTATCATGAAAAAAAAGTCATGGGCCATGCCAGGGTCGACAGCGCGTTGTGTTCTACGAGCGCCTCAAATAGCGTCAGCATAATGACGGGATCCCCCTCTAGAGGGCTAAAGCCTGCTGGCGTCGCGGTACTCATTACCGCGACCCCGGAACATAAAGGGCTATTTGAAGGACACCGTGGATTTTAGTCAGTACAAATCTGACAGTCCCATCCAAGGACTGCACTCCTTGTCATAGGCACAGTCCATTACCACCGGGAGACAGAGAAACCAACGGTTTTGTTACTTGCTGGATTTTAATGAAGGAGCAATGTTAGCGAACGTGAATGTGAGAAAAAACAAAGTAAATTTTAAATGTCAATAATGTCGAAAATCGCTTGAAGCTGTTTTTTAACTTGCTATCGTTAAGTAATTTAGAAAACAGGTTCAAACGATTTTCGACCTTATTGACATTTATACAAAAACCGGAATTTAATGAAGGAGCAATGTTAGCGAACGTGAAAGTGAGAAAAAACAAACTAAATTTTAAATGTCAATAAGGTCGAAAATAGTTTGAACATGTTTTTTAAATTGCTTAACGATAGCAAGTTAAAAAAACAGCTTCAAGCGATTTTCGACCTTATTGACATTTATGCAAAAACCGGATTTTAATGAAGGAGCGATGTTAGCGAACGTGAAAGTGAGAAAAAACAAACAAAATTTTAAATGTCAATAAGGTCGAAAATAGTTTGAACATGTTTTTTAAATTGCTTAACGATAGCAAGTTAAAAAAACAGCTTCAAGCGATTTTCGACCTTATTGACATTTATGCAAAAACCGGATTTTAATGAAGGAGCAATGTTAGCGAACGTGAAAGTGAGAAAAAACAAACAAAATTTTAAATGTCAATAAGGGCGAAAATCGCTTGAAGCTGTTTTTTTAACTTGCTATCGTTAAGTAATTTAAAAAACATGTTCAAACTATTTTCGACCTTACTGACATTTATGCAAACACCGGATTTTATTGAAGGAGCAATGTTAGCGATCGTGAAAGTGAGAAAAAACAAACTAAATTTTAAATGTCAATAAGGTCGGAATTCGCTCCAACTTGTTTAGTTACTTCTCCATATCTTTTAACAATAATCGGTTCACAACTGAAAATTCTGTAGGAAATTTGACGATTAATTCCTCTTTTTCCACCCCTATAGGCCGAGTTTAATTTTGATATTTAAATGGGACCAACTTTCAGATAAACTCTGTCCAACAAAAAAAAAAGATTTTTTGATATTGGACCACCTTAGAGAAAGTAAAGAATGGTCATAAATAAAAAAAAATAAAACATATATACATGTCGAATTGAGAACCTCCTCCTTTTTTTCCGTCGGTTAAAAAATATATTTTAACATAATAAAGTAGAGCAACCTGAGATGCGTAACTGCGCGTCATCACCGTTAGAGCGAGAGAAGGTGCGAGCGAGAGGGACCAACAAAAATTCGTCGTGGACCTCACGTCCGATCGCTCCGGCCGTCCACCGGCCACTAAGGAATTTCTCTTGCAATTCTCGTTTATAAACACTTTTTGAGAGGTTATTTGAGATATTTTTTATTGTTGAAAAAAAGCGCTTTAGGTACAATTTTTTTTTTGAATTTGCCTTATTGATCTGTTGACATCGAGATAATGTAATATTACATACCTACGATGCATAGTTCCTATGAAAAAAAACCATTTATTAAGAGATGAAATCCGAGAATTTTGATGATATTCTGCCATCTTAATCTAGAAAATGAAAGATAAATCTAAAAAACTAATCAGCGCAGTTTGAAGACGAGGATATTGCGGTCATTATGCGCTGATCAGGTTTTTAAATGAATTCTTCATTGTCTCAGATTGAGTGCACCAACGTAACTCGAAATGACGTTGGGCAAGAAAGAGCTGTTTTGAACGCTTGATTTACCTAATATAATCTACTTAAATCAACTTTAAAAAAATAACTAGCTGTTACTTATATTATGGTTATATATGTGCAATAATAATATTTCAAGCTATTGCACTATTTTGTTCAAAAATCACAAACAAAGTTACGCAAATAATTCGGCGCGCGTGAATTTTAGAAGACCTGCCCCTTAAGCCAAGTCGTGCTCGGAGCCATTAGCAGCACCTAGCGTTTCATAACCTTAGCTTAGTCAGACGTGATTATGAGATACGAGCGAGTGTTCGTAAATACGTTGGTAACACGCAAATGAAGGAGATAGATTATATGATTCGATATTTATATCATACTAGCTGTTGCCAGCGGCTTCACCCGCTACAACTCGAAAACTATCCCACGGGAACATAAAATCGGGATAAAACTATCCTATGTGTTAATCCAGGTTATAAACTATCTGTGTACCAAATTTTTGCGGAATCGGTTTAGTGGTTTTTTGCGTGAAAGAGTAACAAACATCCATACTTACAAACTTTCGCCTTTATAATAGTAGTAGGATCTTGATGATTTAATGTAACACGCGTTAAGGGGTCCAGAAGGGTTAAATACAGACGTAGATATCACTGACTTAATCTATGCTAATTTTATAAAGCTAAAATGTTTGTTTGTGTGGTTGAACGCGTTAATCGCAGTAACTACTAGTTCGATTTATAATAATAGTACCTACCGTTGCTCAAAAAGTGGCGTATTGCAGGAACGTATCATCGTGCGAGATGTGGGCTAGCTAAAATCGCGAGCGCTAAAAGCGCTTTACGATAACTTACAATTATTTTGGTTAAATACATAAAATACTGTTTTCTCGCTTATGTGTTAAAACTTTTTCAAAAAAAATATAACCGCCTTCAAAAACAACCACAAAAAAGTGTAAAATAATTTACAAAATAACTTTTCTTCGGAAGTCGGTGCCTTTGTATTTTTTCTTTTCATTGTCTTTTTAGCCACCGACTTCCGAAAGAAAAGTTATTTTGTAAATTATTTTACACTTTTTTGTGGTTGTTTTTGAAGGCGGTTATATTTTTTTTGAAAAAGTTTTTATTTTACTCTTTTTAGTTTAAATATTCAACCCAAATTCTTGTTAAGAACATTATTCTCTTACATGTGCACTAGAATTTTGTAATCCTTCGCACCAGTACTTACATCACTCATGTACACATTAAGCTAATAAAATTCCATATCTCAAAAATTACTGAACCGATTTTGATGAAACTTGCAGTATTCTCTTAGTTAAATGATACCTAGTACAACAAAAAAGAATTACTTAAATCAGACTTGTAGTTCCGGAGATATAAATCAATCTATGCCTACTCCTTACTATTAAGGAGTTGTACCTTCCATCATCAGGTCATCCACCTGAGATGATGATTATCAGATGCAGATACTTGAACAGCTTTAGAAAATATATGAAAATGGTACTATGTGCCTATAAAATTTGAAGGTTGCCCTCAATTTCCCTAGGATCCCATCATCAGATCCTGACCTGGTGATCATGGGACTAATTGGAAAGTATACCCTTTCAAACAAAAGAAAAAAATTCCAAATCGGTCCAGGCGTCTTCGAGAAATCGGGGAACATACATAAAAAAAAAAAAAAAAGATTCCGACGAATTGAGAACCTCCTCCTTTTTTCGAAGTCGGTTAAAAAACATTGTATGACACACGTGCAGAAATTGGTATCTACAAACTCGTGACTATGGTAAGCCCGAGACGAATTTTGTAAAAATCAACTTACAGCACTGGTATCATAAATAACTTTCTAAAAATGTATCGAGGAAAGTTATAGGCTACGACCCACAGGAGCCGAGCAACCGAGGTGAAACCTCTGGGAACACCTATTCAGAATTTTTGAATTATATGTAGAACCAGTAGTTCCTGAGGTTAGCGCGTTTAACCAAACAAACTCTTCAGCTTTATAATCATCATCATCTCAGCCATAGGACGTCCACTGCTGAACATAGGCCTCCCCCTTAGATCTCCACATATACCGGTTGGAAGCGACCTGCATCCAGCGTCTTCCGGCGACCACAGCTACACAGCATTATAATACGTAGTATAAATAAGCTATTTTCAATAAGTTTATGGTAGTTTTTGGTTCATAAGGTTTTAATATTTTAGATAAAAATCATCAAATGAGTCCTCCAACCCCGGGCAGGGCGGGAGGGACTGTCAGACTTCTACTGACTAAAATCCACGGTGTCCTTCATAGCCTGTTATGTTCCGGGGTTACGGTAAGGGAATAATCCCGCGACCCCGGCAGGCTTTGGCCCTCTGAGAGGGGGGGCCCCGTCATTATGCTGACGCTCTATGAGGCGCGCGTGGGACACAACGCGCCGGCTCCAGATGCCTTACCAATTAAGCCATCACAACCACCAATTTCGAAGCTGAATTTTTTAATCCCTTGTTTTTGAACGCTTTACTTTAAAAATATGAGTGATCAACTTTGTCTATCGTTCTTACACCCCTATTAAGATTCCCCCTTATATCTTATTGTATACTACCTACTACCACATCATGGGGGATCCCAATTCAAAAAACCTATTCAATACAATCTCTTAAACAATCTCAAGTCAAGTAATTGGCTGTTGTCATTTCCGACAAGCAATCACCGGAGCTAACGTACGATTTGACATTAGATAAACGGATTAAATATTAATGAACCTAATATGTATTTAATTGGCCTTTTAGTCAGGTCTCACGATTTCCTAAAGTATAACTGCTACAGATTAAAAATAATAAATATTATAAATAACTGCACAATAATTTCATTCATCGTCATCATCATCATCGTCGTCATGTACACACATTTTACCGAAAAATAATTTCATTATTTCTCATTACAAAAATGAGAAATAATTAAATTAATATTAAACATTTATTGTTACTATTAAATTGAGTAATTTAATTGTGGTCGTCGATTGCTGTAGAAACTGAATACATAAAAGTTTTCATAATATTTTACATTACATTATTGACCGGGCGATAGCGAACTTCAGTAGAATATTATTTCTCGGCTAGAGCTCGCGCTCTAGCCCAGCAGCAATAACTTGCTTTACAGAAGGTTTGCATGACATATAATTTGATATTTACGAGCAGGTGGGTGTAAAAATAAAATAACATGTGATTCATCCGCGAAACTAGAGTAATTAGAATAGAAGTAACTATACGATTGGGGCAACTATCCCGGTTTTACCCTAAGTCCCTTGAAATATTCGAGGGGTCGTTACAAGCCTGTGGCCATCAAGCTAGCACAAAAAGCCGAAAAAACCCAATGACTCTACATAATATTGAGTACAATCAGTTCACGATTATTATTAGCACAAAAAATCCTGACCAACTCGAGCCTAATCTTTTTCGGCGCAGACATTATGACTCTGCCATATGGTCAGACGCATAATACTAAAATAATATCTAGACCTACTTCGGGATTTATGGCGACTATAATCTACACGTGTGGTCCTTTTTATTTTGATTGAAGTTCATTCACTTTCTGTCAGTCATTTACTAACCCAGTCGTGATCACCCGGAGGTTTACATAATGTTTTATCACAATTGTATTAGTAAATATAACTTAAAATAATGTTAGTATCACTGAGTTGCACTAATCTTTGCGCGTTCTGGAGGCACTTGACCGCGAAAGCGGCGGAATACCACATCCTGTGGCCAAAAATTTTCTTCCATGACCTGAGGCGCGCCTGAGGCAGGTAGCATGTTGGTACACGTACCACAAACGCCTACAAGTTGACGTTGCGATGGGACTCCAGCAACTGCACTCTCGGCGAGTAATTCAGCCTTAGGCGCGCGTACTTCACGATGACTTCCGCGTCAGTGGTGTAATGGTTTAGCACCTCGCTTTTCATGCATGAGGCTGCCGCCCGGTCCAATCATCGGCAAGTCTTGTACCAATGTGTCTTTTTCAATTCATTATGTACTTTCAAGTTTATCTTGTACTTCACTGACATCTGTGAAGGAAAACATCGTGAGGAAACTTGTTCTTATATAACAAATATTAGCTCTTCTTAGTGATGCTCGTCTCCTATAGGTCGTAGTGTGATGTTATACAGCCTTAGCCTTCCTCGATAAATGGGCCATCAAACAATTTGAACCAGTAGTTCCTGTGATTAGCGCGTTCAACCAAACAACCTCTTGAGCTTTCTCATATTAGTATAGTCCAAAGCCTTAGGAGAGGCTTGTGGTGTGCCCAGAAGCGACTCAAATCAAATCAAATAATTTATTTCAACTAAGCCAATTACAGGCACTTTTGAATTGTCAAGAGACATAAAATAAAACTAGTACTAGAAAATAGTTATGGTGCTACAGTCCCAGTCACAAGACATAAAAACTGTGAAAGTACCGTAGGTGCTCATTCCAAAGCGTAGATCTCTATGGAGAAGAATGAGACTCAACCTGACAACAGAGGATGGCTCCATTGGCTACTTGTGAGATATAGAAAAAAAAAATACATGTATACACGCACACAGCTCTACAGCGTGTAATCAGTTAAAGACAATTAACGCTGAACATCTATCTCCATAGGAATGGCGTTGGTTTTTTAGAAATTGCAATGTTGAATAGCAATTTCTAAAAAACCAATGACAGTCCCGTACAAAACTTCAACACCTACTCGACTCAAATGTATGAAGTAGCTGAATATGTTTACGTAATTCAAAGAAATCAAAGAAAGTCCCACGATGAAAATTCTTCGATGATCTTCGTAAGTAGTTGTCAGATGGTATTCACCACACTTTTGAATACACTCTTTCTGTTACACGCTGTATACACCTATCTGTCCGTAAAATACATAGGTCGTTAGTTCTGCACGCAAGCAAGAAAACTAAAAGAAAGGCTGACACGCGATCGTGACTTAGGCTGACCGCAGACTTGAGTCAAAACAGTTTTAAGACAGACTATTGCTTTACAAAAACCATGAAGATGCGCACACTTGAAACAAAACGTCTCATAGACAATATTGTCTAATAGACACAAGAACTGCACAGCGACAAGTCTGACACTGAACAGTTTTGTTTCAGGTGAGCGGTGTGTCATAGACAAAACAGTTTTGTTTATGTTTTAAGACAGACTTGTCTATGTGAGACAAGACTGTCTTAAAACAGTTGTGACTCAAGTCTGCGCTCAGCCTTACTTCATACATTATGTTACATCATTATTTAACCTTCCACGCCTTACCTGATATAGTGTTAACCCTGAAAACAATGTTTCGGACTTGTAGAACTCGATGTGATGTGCGTGTGTAGAGTTGTAGCAGGTCGCAATTAATGAAAAGGAAAAAGGGCGTGACTTTATGCATGTGTGGTTAAAATAAGTTTCCAAGGGATTATGGCAGCAGTGGTGAACGTCCACGGTAATAGACGTCGCAAAACGATCTCCGGCCACCATAGGTGCGGGCATGCGGGCGGTGAGTAAAGGACAACTCGCCGTCCGACCATGGACCATGCCCGGGTCGACGGCGCGTTGTGTTCCACGCGAGCCTCAAACAGCGTCAGCAAGATGACGGGGCCTCCCTCTAGAGGGCCAAAGCCTGCCCGTGCCGTGATTATTGCAAGCTTCATGTGTTTGATTTTATTATAATTGTCTTATTTAAAGTATCATTATTACATTTAAGATGATGCAGTTGAAGTACACTTGCAAATTATTGAATTGTAGCAACGGCCAGATGGAGGGACGTTATTTAGACTCGCACAGCCTAAGGCATGTCAACATTAGGAGAAATAGGTCTACTAATGAAAATATAGCCTTCTGAGGCCCAGCGCACACCGGTGGAAGCCCAGCGGAGCTCACTTTAAGATACCTAACAATTTAATATAACCCTTTAGTATCTTGACATAGAGTCAATATAAGAATTAATTCGGACACGGTGCTCGGAGCGCCCTCAAGCTACCACAAGAGAATGCGCATAACCGTATATCAAGGTAGATTAAGTTTATAATATTTTTTATCTTAAAATGAACAACAAGCATCGTGACATACACATCTAATATCCACTCACTAGAAATTTTACTGTTAGACATAGAGTCAATTTCCCATAACACATCATACACGTGCGCAGTACTATCGAAACCACAGCAATTGATTGCCCAAGCCTTATCAAATATTCAGACATATTGATCATGGCAATCAAATTATTAGAAAGCGGTTGATTTATGGCGAGCCGAATGTCGATGAATCTCGGTATGAAGACTTCATCGACTCGGCTGGCATCAGACGTAATCTTAAATCGCTATCTAGTATACAATAGGGGTATATAATGTGAACTGAGCCCACCACGTTGGTATCTGTGAAAGTCTAAAAATGCTTAACTTTAATTCTAGTTTCAAGAAGTATTTCGGAGAAGGATTAAAATGCAACTTATTAAATGATAAGTACATCGTAAAAGTGCTACCACTTAACTAGCTGCCTTGTTTGGTATAGTGGACGAAAGAGCTTTGACCACGCTAAAACCAGAATCTCCAGTAAAAATATTACTGATATTTTTCATCACACATATTTATATTTATTTAATAAATAAACAAATCACACTGAATATTTTTCAGTACCTTCGAGACCGGAAGGAATAAAGCTTATATTCATGCTCTTTTCACATGGTTATCGGCTCGCTATCTTAGTAAAATCATCAAATAAGTCCTCTCTATTGAACCGGAAGTCTGTGCTGTCAGACTTGTACTGACTCCAAAGTGTTTCTTCAACAGCCCTTAAAATTCCAGTATCACAGTTACCTATGTAGAAAGTCCCATTATTACCATGTCGATAATCAATAAATAGATGGCCATCCTAAAATTGCTGTACGATCACATGGTACCTATATTCTTACAACTTATGTAGGTACTGAACCAAGGTCAACCTAGGCTACAAACGACTAATTTCGTTGACAAACAAACAAGTAAACAGTACAGAACATAAATATTGCAAACACGTGGCGTGTGGGAGGACTCAGTAGCGGCTGTCGAATGCCAATGTCAACTGATTTGCAAACCCGTCGTACTGTTACAAGACTTACAAGACAGACGAACGAAAGGACAGAGAGACGAGATCGTCTGACCCATATCCCATTATGTCCAAAGAATATAATTAAGACGCAGATTTTTTGCTAAAAAGGGCATTGGCCAAACTCTAATAATACTCTGTGACTCATAACTCTTCGACCAACGCAACGATATAAGGATTTTATTATGTGGTCACCGTTTAACACGTTCACTGCGTTAGCCAAATTTGATGACTTTCAGTTGGTGCGGCATCGGGTCGATTATATCCGAAGCCCGACTTGTCCCTGGTGCGGTGCTGGGTCGAAAAGACCTGTTCGACTTCGGTCTGTTTAGAAGGACTTATCTTAATAGGGATTATGATAAAAGCATATTCCTTTATACCAATATGTTGACAAATAAATACTCAATAAAAGGCTGAAGTCGTAGGTAAATGCACTGAATGGTTTGCTTGTAAATAAAGGTATTGTCTGTCGGATCTTTCCGACCCCATATCCGCACTGGTTAGTTAAAGTGTCGATACATTTTTAGTGTTGTGGATAACTAAAAAAACTTTGATATCGATAAAATGTACTTACAATATATTTTTGAGAACTATTTAATACAAAAACTTAAAATGTCACTTACGGGATTGTCTTCCGTGATTAAAATATTTCCGTGAGAAGATATCCCGTAAGTGACATTTTAAATTTGGAAGCAAACTGTGATAGTTAAAAAAAGTATTTAATACAAATAAAAAGGAATTATACAATCATATTTAGTAGTATGGTTTTCTAGATCGTTTCATGACTGCTACATCGTTTTATGTTTCATACACTTTCTCTTCTCATTTGGATAAAAAATCATCGAACCAGAAGGACCTCACTAGCTCTACTCACATGTAATCTAGTGCGGCTATGGGGTCATCGGGTATCGGGTCCTTTAGATCCGATAAACGCACTAGACGTAAAAAATTTTGCTCCAGTCGGCATCGGGTCCTTTAGACCCGATGCATTTTTTTTATTCCTTTATTATTTATTTAAAGAGGCAATTCCAAAACACTAACTGTCTCATTCATATTCATAGGGAAACCAAATATATCTGTCCCGCACCAGCGGTTGGGACAACATTTTTTACCCCGCACCAGTGGCAAGATGAGCATCGGATATAATCGACCCGATACCGCACCGAACGTGTTAAAGGAAGTTTTGTACAAGGAATAAAAGCGAGTTTTTATTCGTGATGTGCATTTGCAAAATGTGAATGAACCCATTAATGCGGATAATGGACATAAATAATATTATTGATAAAAAAAAGTTGAATGTAAAATGATAATTTATTATACGTTTCTCATAATGATAATTTATTATGTATCTACTTATTCAGTTTGATTGACAACTTGCCCCGTTGTTCTCGGTGCGTCGTGACTGTGTGGGGTCCCAGATTCGATTTTCAAGCTGGACAGAGCACATTTGGTGTTGTCCATTAATTTTTTTTTCGAGCGCAGCGCGAAGTTTGTAGTTTGGAGACAAATCTCAATGGCCTTAAACGGTCAAAAGAATTATAAATATTCAGTTCTTGGTAGAGATAATTCAATTGAATTGAGGCGATTTGTGTCATACATTGTCAAAACTATGGTTACAAACTGTTCATGCTTTCATGTTTATGAACAAGACAATGAAGTGTTAATCAGAATAATTTAATAACTGACATTGTCACTGATATCGATTTCAATAATATTGTCACATTATTTCACGTAGCCGTTGTCATTAAAAAAAAATGGAACAAATATTTATACAGCTCAGGGGAATGTCAAATAAAACACGGATTTCAAGAGAATACAATTACTTTTCATGTTAATGCTGAACATAGATTTTAACAAAAACTGTCGGATCTTTTCCGAAATATGACCTACAAGGAGTTGTTCCGGGTCTGTGTGTTTGTGTATGTGTATTTCAATGTTTGAAAAGGCTCCCCACGACAGCATAAATGAAAAAAAAAAACTGAATTTTCCAATTTTGCAAAACACCGAACTAAACTGATAAGTGTGCTAGACGGCTAACAGGATGCAGTCTTCGCCATTTGCCATATGCCTACCCACAAAAAAGAGATTACTGACAAAGACACTTTAACAACGAACGTAACGTCAAAATATGTATGAGAGTCATCTAAAACCGGTTAGAAATAATGATCACTTTCAAAGTTGCTTTAGATGTGGTCATTGCGAACCGAACATTACATTTTTAATACGTCATAGTGAAAGTTAATAGGTTTCATGTGTACGGAATCTTTTCTGTGAGTTACTTGAATCAGAGGGTGTTCAACTGATCACTGATGATCACATTGATCACCATAGGTCGGAGTTAGGTAGAGTTCTTCATGTTGCTTATACCTACAGCGAAAGAAAAAAGTGGATATGCCCGAAATCCCGGAATTACTTTTAAAGAGCAGCAAAAATCCGTGAATTATTAAATAAAAAAAGTTTTTACTTTCACACTATTTATCTAATCTATCTCTGATGTTTTTTTATTAATATTTATTTATAATACTGTTTCCACACGTGATTGCCTATTAGAGATCCATATTTATATCAACATTTAGATGCAAGGACAAAAATAACTCTACCTATGCTGATCACACTTACCGGCGTGGATTCGACTCGAACCGAACGTGATTTCAATGAAATAAGGCTAAAAAAGTTAAAAGACATGATACACCTCATTAGAGTTTGGACAAGTTTCACAAGTCTGTTGGACACAATTCAACCCGAGTTAGGCAGAAATCGATGAAATAACAACGTAAAGACGTAATCTTATGTGTTTTCGGGCGAGATTCGACGCCATGTCAGTCTATTCCTTGCCATTGTATGGACATTAATTCTTTCTGACCAACTGAAGTCGATTCATATCGAAGAGTGTGATCCTTTCCTTATACCTAAACCATGCATTTCGTTTTTTATTGCCACTAAAGATATTAAAGTTACGTTTACAACATAACTGTTTTATTTTATGTTTGTCTCAAATATTACGAGCTATGTCACAACAAACAAAGAAACTAAATCTGTGGTTTTGTATTACGCATAAAAAGGCACAACATTCAAATTCATGTGACGTTACTTGTTTCTCACAAAAGTGATGTCATGAGTACAGTTATGTTGATGTTTATACTGGTTTTAAAGTTTCCACAAACTTTATCATTACCTCGAATTGTAATAATAACTAGCTTTTCCTGTGACTTCACTTACAACCTACCTCTCATCCATAGTCTGTATGTAACCGTCTCAAATGTTCCTTCTATCGGTTTATTCCGCGTTCAACCCCCAAAATCTTTACCCTCTTCCACGTTCAACCTCTAAACATTTCCATATTCAACCCCTAAGAGGTTGAATGTGGAATTTTATTCTCAGTACCAAAAACCATCAAATCTCTTCACTAACTATTATCGTAAACTACTTTTTCCTTATAATTACCAAGAATAGTGCTGGCCTAGAGGTTTCAAGCGCGACTTACGTTTGATATGTGGTAGTTTCGAACCCGACGAAGCAGTTTACTTTGCGCCAGTTACCTCTTTACTAAGCAAGACAGCTCTGGCTTAAATAAGTGGGAAAACATTGAGGATCGATGCATATACTTACTTACCGTCGCATGTCACATTTCCCATTACCTTAGCAACTACGAGTATGACAGCCCACAACGCCAAGCCACTTGGCACTCCGTGAAAGTTCTGAGCGCTGACTTGAGAAAATGATAATAAGACGCACGTAGGCGCCCGCGTCGATGAAGCAACGCCTTACTACTTATGGCACATAATTAGCTATGAATTTCACACATTAATGCTATCTACTCCTTACCTTAGTGGTAATAAGTCACGAACTGTTTCATTACTTTCGCTACTGCTGTAGGCTTTTAAGTGTGAAAGCTTTCTTCACGTGAATTTAATTTTCATTGAGGCTTTTTAATGTTACTATGTTATAATTCGCCTCGAAGACTCCGTCCACGACTTTGGTCTTAGCAGTGAGCGATGCGACGGGAGGTGCAACTTGGATGTACACTAATTCGCTACTAGTGGCACCTCCTGGCATCTTTCAAACATTTCATTTCAACACATTTATTTTCGTCCCGTTCACAAGGGCAGGGTTGTGAACGGGACGTAAAATATAGCCGATGGTCCCAGATGTCATTAGTACTGCATTGACAGTCAAGGGTAGTCAATGATACGATAGTCTAACAAATAGGTAGTGTTATTGAAGGGTACCTTTCGCAATATCAGTACCTACAAACTAAGTGTGGTGAGCTGCATCTATTTAGAGTAGAGATAATTATAAGGCCCTTTGTACACACGGCGACTCAAGTTTCCGATACCTTACGACTTCGGTATCCAAGCGGCTATCGATCGACAAACCCATAGAGGTTCGAACACAAGCACGCGTCAATGAATACCAAAATCGTAAGGTATCGGAGACTTGCGTCGCCTAGTGTACGAAGGGGCTTATATGTTATGGTGATGAGTGCTTTACTGTAACAATGCATCCTCTTTACACTTTTCCAGAGACAACCACTTTTTTTTCTCTAAATGATTTTGGAAAAAAAGAGCACAGTGGCACAAGCATCTAGGTTTAGGGCAAGCTATAACATACCTTATGCTAGGTCGTCGGCATTTTCATAAGTCTTTAACTTAACGCTCGCCTTCAACTGAGGACGACATAAATCTGCTTGACATTTAGGTCTACAAGAAACCATGTTTTAATCGCTTCCAAGAAATGATTTCTAGAATTCTGAGTCTAGGAAGTTTAGTGTAAGTTCGCCGCAAAACTAATTCCCCTCGAAAAAAAGTATGTTTAAATTAGCCAAAGGTTTTCGTTTTTTTTAAACTGCGATTATTGTACAATCGACAAAGTTGAATCATGACCCATTTTTACAAAAAAATGTTTGAATCTGTCAAATTGACAAAGATCAAAGTCGATACCATGGTTATGTATGTTTACGCGAATGTGAACTTAATTGTATTTGAGTGCCTGTCAGAAAATAAGCTTATGGTGGGTCATAATTCAACTTTGTCGATAGTACATTTGACCCAATTTTTTATCTCACGGGGATACCAGAATAATTAAATTATAAAATCCAGAACAAAACTGCCGTAGTGACCCTGACTGCTATTCCGGAGGTCGTGGGTTCGATTCCCACCCAGGACTAATGTTTGTGTGATGAGCACGACTTTTTTTCCTCACGATGTTTTCCTTCATCGTTTTGAGAGCAGTGCTGATGAAATAAATTACACAAAGTAATGAGCCTGGCTGGGTTCGAATTATTATTTAAATGGTTCGAACCCACGACCTACAATTTGTAAGTCAGAACCGATATCACTGGGCCACCACTGCTCCTTATAATACTTAGACTTAAATAGCTCCCATTGTATGATATAACAGGGAGGACTTCTCTCTATGATGATCTATATCAAGCAGGCCTTGCCTGGTCTTGTCTATATCTTCGATACTTTAGTTTTATCACATGCCGATATCCTACCATTAACTTTTTTCTTTCACTAATCTGTATTCTCCTTTCTTCCACAGTAAAGTCACGATGAGTAGTGGTGTGCGATGAGCGGTGCAGCGCTGGTGGCGATGGCGCTGGCAGCGCTGCTGTCGTGTGCGTGCGCGCAGCTTCGGCCCGCCGACGCCCCACTCGCCATCAACGACACACGTGAGTGAGTCCCAGATTACTACTACCTTTTAAGACCTTGTGGTTATGGTGATGATGGTGATTCTTGATGTCCGTCTGCTTGTTCCCCGCTGGTGGACGAGGTTATTTATTTGATCATCTGTTTAGTTATATATCATTATCATCGTCTTATAGCCCCTAATTTAGGTGATATTATTAAACCTTCAAAACCCCCCTGAGTTAGATACTTACCCACATCGCGATGCTCAGTATATTTCTGCTATAGAACGTGTAACGTTAATAGCGCAAAACCTCTCGTGGGGTAACTCAGCCCATGTTACTGAACAATTCATGTTCCAAGACTTTTGGAAATTCGCAAAAAAAAATTGCTTTTTCATACAAAATGAGAAATTAATCGGGCCCATCATGTGTGAAAAATCTTTTTCATTTCTCATACTCGGAAAGTAGTGTTTGTTTGATCCGAGCAGCGGGTCGAAAACGATGCTTCCCTCTCTTGCGGGAAAGACTCATAGTAATTGCTTCCCTCCCTAGGGCGGGAATGAATTTTAAAAATAGAACTAAAATTGGTTATTTAGTCAGCTATAATTTTTTTTTCATCCCACCTATTCGAAAAGGACGACTTGGTTCGCCTTTAAGTGCGCCCAAAACTGGTGTTTTCTATAGGGAATTTTTAGCAGGCAGAAATGAGTTTTTAATCCTCTTTATAAGTGCGCCGCAAAGAACATTGCCGCGCACTTTTTGAATTTGGAACATCTTAGTGCTCGACACCAAAGAAATCCAACGCAAATAATGTTTGAATATAGGCTGGCTGGAATGACGGCCCATAGTCCCGCCACGTCACTGGCTGAATAAAAATTGTAGATTGTTTTTTTTTTCGGACAGTGGCATGGATGTATTAACTGTAGGTTGTAATTTAATGTTTTCCACGATGCGTTCACATGTTTTCGCCTCGCTCGCGCAATGAAATCTTCTATATAATTTTCATAATTGCGAAAATGTCTCAAATGTAAATATATGTTTTTAGTTGTTTTATTATTAGATAATTTCAATTTGACGGCGCGTTGTGTCCCACGCGCGCCTCAAAGAGTGTCAGCATAATGACGGGGCCCCCCTCTCAGAGGGCCAAAGCCTGCCGGGGTCGCGGGATTATTTCCTTACCGTGACCCCGGAACAGAAAGGGCTATTGAAGGACACCGTGGATTTTAGTCAGTAGAAGTCTGACAGTCCCTCCCGCCCTGCCCGGGGTGGGAGGATCCATTTGATGATTTTACCAAGCTAAAAAAAAAAAGATAATTTCAATTTAGTTGTTACTCTATGTTTTATTAACCCGTATAATAATATTAAAATAAAATACGAGACGCTTTTTATTTTCTCATAGTGGGTGATGAACGGTAGAGTGTATCACTCGGGCGCAAAATATATTTTTGGCTCGGGCGGCGTACTTTGAATCCCTCGCTACGTTCGGGATTCTACTGTAGAATCCTGAGCGTAGCGAGGGATTCTTTGGTAGAATCCCGAACAGTAAAAATATTACTTTGCTCCCTTGTCATACAATCTTACATAATTAAGAAAAATATCGATTAAAAAAAAATGCTGCGGTCTTGTGAGTGTATACGGCCAATGTGAATGAAAAAAAATACCTATTAAAGTGGGATGGCCCGCGGCGGTGACGCGGGCGGTGTGTTCCATATTTGAAATATAAATAGGTACTACTCATGTTATTACTATCAATAAATATTTTAGAAAAACTACTATTTTTTACTTTCCTTATATTTGAAATGAAAAGTAGAGTGTTTAACACGGGTGAAAGTCATCAATACCCACTCGGATTATAGCCGCCACTCGGATTATAGCGTCTAAATACCTCGTATGGGAATTGATTTCTTTCCACCCTTGTATAACAATCTACTATTTTTTTTGCAAATTTGCAAAAATCTTGGAACAAAACATTGTTCAGTAACATGGGCTGGTGTGGTCTCTTGACGATTTCTATAGAACGATGTAATGAGAAATATCGTGCTATAATGTAGGTACATCTTTACATTATAGCTACTGTGTGTGAAGTACTTTACACGTTGTATAAACAACACTTTATCTTTAGATTACCAGCTCACCTATCTTACCTTTTATATATTAATTGAGCCTCCATCAGTATCCAATTTCTAATACTAGGTATCCATCCTTAAGACCTTTACCTTATACAATATAACACCGAAATGAAATATGAACTGAGGACTAACCCCTCATCATTAATCACTTCAGAATTAATGAACCTAAAATACTAACTAACGATTTATTAAGTTTAGATTCATTTATGACAGGCAAAGTTAAAGGACGACGTCCATTTATTTGACAATCAATGATGGTTCTTAACATTACGAGTATTTCTATTTTAATTTCGGACAAATATAATCCGTGTCATTCAAAAACTAGTTTTCACTCTAAACTTTTGAGCAAGTTTTTCATGATTATTTGGAACTATCTTTTAGTGGTACAGTCAGCATCAAAAGTTGCTGACCACATTCAGATTTTCAAAATCACTGTACGCCCTAATAATACGTAACAATACGGTGTACAGTGATTTTGAAAATCTGAATGTGGTCAGCAACTTTTGATGCTGACTGTACCTATTTAAGTTTTTTGTATTGCACAACGTAGAAAAAAAATGTAAGTAATTTATTCTAAAAAGTTATAAAACAAAAGACTTTTTATTTATCATTATTTAACTAATAATTACCGATTTATTTAATTACTAGCTGTTGCCAGCGGATTCACCCGCTACAACTCGAAAATTATCCCACGGGAACATAAAATCGGGATAAAAGCTATCCTATGTGTTAATCCAGGTTATAAACTATCTGTGTACCAAATTTTAGCCAAATCCGTTCAGTGGTTTTTGCGTGAAAGAGTAACAAACATCCATACATCCATACTTACAAACTTTCGCCTTTATACCTAACTAGCTGTTGCCAGCGGCTTCACCCGCTACAACTCGAAAAATATCCCACGGGAACATAAAATCGGGATAAAAACTATCCTATGTGTTAATCCAGGTTATAAACTAACTGTGTACCAAGTTTTAGCCAAATCCGTTCAGCGGTTTTTGCGTGAAAGAGTAACAAACATCCATACATCCATACTTACAAACTTTCGCCTTTATAATAGTAGTAGGATAGTATTAGGATTTTACGCACCTAGATGACATGACACATAATTATACCTACATTTTTAAAATATATTTTTGTTTAATATTTTCTACCGAGCTTTAGACGGTCAGCGAAAGCGTTCGTTGGCCCGGTGTGTACTACGCGGTATTAAACCTGCTTAGCAAGACAAGACAAACTTCCTTTTTAATAAAGCCGTGTATTATGTCTAGTAGGACAATCCACCAATGCAAATTAATTAAGACATGGTACTAAGTGCGTTAATAGGCATGCAATCAGACAAAGGTAATTAAACCCAGTTTCTCTGATTAAATGTTAGGGAAAAAAACTGTTAATTTTTCCTGTTTTCCAACATGTGTATACGTTACTGGATTTTAGTCTTGCAGAATTAAAATTATTATTTTTTCCTAACATCAAGTGTCATACTGTACTTATTTCCGCAAATTAACGCCTGATTTAATAACTTAACCAGTTTCTCTGGTTAACTAAGTAATGAGGATACATCGCTTTCTCCGGCAACTTACAATTTTAATTAAGTATCATTATGAACGGTTAACACCTTTTACTCAAATATTCGTGGATTCCTGACACGATTATAGAACACGCGATATTCGTATTCTTCTTAAAATTATTTTTTGTGATTGTTTAAATTACAACTAATAAGTCGCTAGCGGAAATGTCTAACGTTTTCATACGTAAAGTGAATTCTTAGTATTTTTATCAAGAAGCGTATTCTTCATGAATAAGTATTAAATGTAAACCCGTAACATTGAGGAAATACATGGGGAGTAAACAAGTATTTCCAATTTTTAAATCGAAAAGCGCGTGATCTCGAACGTCGAGTAAACATTTTACTACGAGTATTACTGGGCTAGCGCCTCTGCAATATTGCATACCTACATCATTTATTCATTTTCGTATTGTAATACTACTCAACTACATAAGTAACGTTTAAAACACTACAATTGGACGATAACAGCGTAGGTAACTGCAACAAAATCAAAGAGATTGAACAAATTTTTTTTAGCTTTCACACAGAAATGTCACATTCAGCTTTTCTCCCACGAACAACTCAATTACGGATAATCGAAGCAAAAATGACATCATTCCAATTTATTTATAGACTAAGTAGAAGATATTTTAACTTTCGAAACATTGTGATGCAAACAGTCGATGAGAACTAAAACACTACAAGAAAAGTAGATTTCTGTTTTCTACCGCACGTTGCAACTTGTACTGGTGTCAATATTCTCATATCTTTTCAATTGTGCTTGAGTATGCTGCACCCAGGCCTCAATCATCGAGAAAGCATTTCCGTGAAGAAAAGTGTGATTACCTGGAATAGAAAATAACACTTAGGTACTTCTTGTTGTTGTAAGTGGTTAATAAAAAGCTTCTCTAAAACATACCTATCCCTAGAATTCAAATTACAACTTCACCTGCCTGGTAACCCTGCAAAGATTTCTACGGTAAATAAAAAATAAATATAAGTAAAAGGGAAAACAGCTGATGTGATTACAGAAACATGAATAATAGAAAACAAAAAAACGGAAAATGTTTGTTAAAAACTCTGTACATTTCAATAAATAAAACCAATGAATTTATTAACCTAAATGAATACAACGATCAATCATTCAGTCCAAAATAAATAAAGCAACAGTCGGTAATTTGATGGATCGTTGTACATGGCCTCGTCAATACTATTTCAATTTCAAATAAATAGTATAGATCTATTAAATATCAAAGATTGTGTCAATGTCCGGCCTTTCTTCTTCGTATTTGAATGTAGAAGCTTAAAATTTTTGATTGCTGGTCCGAAGTGGCACTTGAAAAGAGCACTTGGAAAGATAATATTTTTTTTTTTTTTGAAGTGAAAACTTCTTTAGCGGCGTTGTACACTTTTTCTGTAATGGGTAAAAAATTTAAAACTCGCGTCAGGGTCACGTGACCAAAACTCGCGTCAGGGTCACGTGACCCTGTTGAAGTGAAAACTTCTTTAGCGGCGTTGTACACTTTTTCTGTAATGGGTAAAAAATTTAAAACTCGCGTCAGGGTCACGTGACCAAAACTCGCGTCAGGGTCACGTGACCCTGATCGAAAATGAGTAAGACGTCATTCAAATTAAAAATAAAACATAGTAACAAAAAAGTTTTCACTTCTACCGGCACTCCTGGAGTGCAACCTTTTTTTTTTTTTTAGCGTGGTAAAATCATCAAATGAGTCCTCCAACCCCGGGCAGGGCGGGAGGGACTGTCAGACTTTTACTGACTAAAATCCACGGTGTCCTTCATAGCCTGTTATGTTCCGGGGTTACGGTAAGGGAATAATCCCGCGACCCCGGCAGGCTTTGGCCCTCTGAGAGGGGGGCCCCGTCATTATGCTGACGCTCTTTGAGGCGCGCGTGGGACACGACGCGCCGTCGACCCGGGCATGGTCCTTGGTCGGGCAGCGAGTTGCCCTTTACTCGCTGCCCGCATGCCCGCGCCTACGGTGGCCGGAGATCGTCTCGCGACGTCCGTCGCCGTGGGCGTCCTACACCGCGGTTGGGGCGGAGGGAGGACTCTGTCCTCTCTCGCTCGCGGTGCGCCTCCTCCTTCGCGAGCATTACTGCTTCGCAGAAGGAGGCGACCGCTTCCCACTCCGTCTCGCCCCGCAGCATGGCCGAAACCAATTCCGGGCGCGAGAGGTCTCCGCCTATGGAAAGATAATAATGGGGAGGCCTATGCCCACCCCAAAATTTTGACAGTCTGAGGCCGTGTGGCCCTAGATATAATATATGCATTGACTTTCCCCTTTTTTGTGTCGTAAAGTAAACAGAAACGTTATGATGGAAAAAAATGTTCCTTATTCGTACACTGGTGGTACTTTTTTTATTTTCCACGCAATAAACACAGCAAATAGCTAAAATACGCTGTAAATAAAACACAAAAATGTAGAGATAAAGCCTCAGTCTGACCAAACAGTATCGTATCACTCAGTATAACTGGGCGATAGTGTAGGTAATTTAGCCAGCTGTGCAGGAGTCGCTTAAAAAATGGTATTCAGCAGCATCCAGTTAAACAGGAACCTGATTGCACTCTGGGTCTGAAAAACCTAGCCAAAATTATGACTAAAGGCAGTAAGAGTCACCTAGACTTCGTTTTTTAATTCAACTATAAGGCTTCGTCCATCAAAATGATAAAAAGGCATAGTCTTTACTATGCCTTTTTATCATTTTGATGGACGAAGCCTTATAGTTTGAATAGGATGTGTTACTTATGATTTTCAATTTAGCTTTCACAATAACCACTCTAGTCACATTACCTCTTGACCTTCCTCGAACACCCACACAATGTCGAAATGCCTCCTACAAAATATACATTAACCGCTTTCTAGGTAATAAAGGGCCGAACCTTTTCAAAGAAAATGAATACGGTAACAAATTTCTGTCAGAAAAATACTGATGCACGCGGGAAAGCACTCGCTGCATACATTTTGTATTAGATGCCGCACATTCTAAGAAAATTCTGACAGATCATCTGGCATTCTAATGCTCGCGAGAAGGCACAATTTGTATTGAAAAATATGCCCTATTCAAATACAAAATATTTTATTTTGGGACAAATGGAACCACGGGTTAGTGATATAACAAAAAAAAAATAAAAAAGGTTGCACTCCAGGAGTGCCGGTAGAAGTGAAAACTTTTTTGTTACTATGTTTTATTTTTAATTTGAATGACGTCTTACTCATTTTCGATCAGGGTCACGTGACCCTGACGCGAGTTTTGGTCACGTGACCCTGACGCGAGTTTTAAATTTTTTACCCATTACAGAAAAAGTGTACAACGCCGCTAAAGAAGTTTTCACTTCAAAAACTTACAAAACTATTGTTATTATCAAAATTACATAAACAAAAGAACATCCATTACATTACACAAATAAAAAACAACTAAACAAAAAGAGAACATAAGTAATAATATGCCTCTGTTCTGAGACATCCCGCCCTCCAGATTAACCAACAGGGAAATACCTCCATAATAGATCACCAGACGGACGAAATGCCTCATATAATTATTATGGTCATAATTTCTGATAGCATGCGGGATGCATCAGAATTTTTCTGACAGAATTTTCTTATGCCCAGTATGGAAACACCGGCTAAAGACAAATAGGATTATAATCCGGCAACAAACAACATCCAGCATCCTAACTACTAGTCAAAACGAAAATTGGTACCGTAAACTGTGTCGATCGCTCGAAATTGCCTATCATCATTTGCGCTGTTTTGCACACTAGCCGGATTATGCACGTAATGCTGAACGCAAAGTAAACAAAACACAGTAATGTGTCTACTCGTCCGGTCAGTACCGTTAATTGAACAGCGCACTAATCGCATATTGCGCGCGCTTTCCCTTTGGAAAGTATCGAAATACGATCCAAATCACTGAAGTTGAATATAAATCGATTTCCAAAGTCATTGCTTCAGAAACGGGGAATTAAGTGAACCCGGACGCGTAAATACAAACGTGTATGCAACACAGACCTACATAGACTGTGTTGCATTGTCTCGCGGATGGCTGAATGCAGTTATAGTCTGACCAAACCCTGCCGCAACACAGCGCTCAGTTGTGCAGCCGCATTTGTTTATTTATTTTTTGGAAATTAGTATAATTATTATAGTAGTGAATTTGTGCCACGTGTCGTTTCGAAGTAACTCGTAGTGAGCTGTCTGCTTTTTATTGCACACGGTTTTGTTAATCCAATGTTTTACTAAACCTATCGCAGTGCAAACGCTTTCCAAACGTCTGTGGTACAGTCGTGGTTGTAACTATTTCAATTCACAAATCCGGCTGTGCTACAGAACAGCTACTGTGGGCGTGCATCTGCTTTTTGTATATACGCAACCCGGACCGTAAGTTGCTTTCGTATAATGTACCAGTAAGCAGTAAGATTCTGAACTTTACGCCAAGAGCGAGCTTTAAAGCTTGACATTAATACGCTGACGAGCTTTGTTTCATTTGCTCCAAAGCAAGCGGGAACTTTTTAATGTTCTACTAAATTTTAAGTAACCGCTCGTAAACTCATTTCGAGTCATTTTAATATGCAAATTAATGCGCTTTTAAGTCCTACTTTTGAAACGTAACCAAATATTAATGATTTCTTACATAAGTTCCGCATCTGCTGGTTGATTTTGACGTTTTACGGTCACCGTTGTGGATTGACCCCCTACCGACATAAATTATTAAAATTAATGACTTTGTACGATGTCGTGTAGGAGAGGTGAAATTTTACATTCACCAATCTGCGTTTGAATCGAGCAGTCGAATGCACGTCGTGCATCGCCATGAATACATTACGCCCAAACATGGTACCATTTATTAGCATAGAAATTCGAAATATTCCAATGATATCTTCAATTAACATAGACCTCGTTTGTATACAAAAAGACCTTCCAAGTCTTAAAAAACTGGATGCACTAAGTACTCAGACAAGCAAGAAAATGAAAGGTTACATTGCTTGACTATTGAAAACTTGGGTTACTATATCGAATCCGGCGTCAATGCCACAGCAAAATTATATCAGTTGAACATTTAAAGTTTTTCAAAGATTATATCAGTTTAACCTGCATCCTCAGATTTCATTGGTAAGAGTGTAAAAATGTTCGTAGCGATGATGCGATAGTTGGCTATGTTCGATGTTCTGTTTGACATGGTTAAAAGCGTCTAGTGCTCACAAGCGAATGCTCATGTCTTCAACCTTTAAGCTATGTATATATTACACACTATATTGCAAGGTTTGTCAAACTCACGAGCACGACCACTGTTTTATAGATTCTAAAAGAGGAATTAAGTTGGTTCACAAGTGCACACCGATTAAGGCTGGCCGCATACACACGTTTTACGTATTCGATTTCCGAATTCGTTTTCTATCCGTACACAGTGAATTCTACAAATGTGTGTGCATGTTTTGTGTATGTTGTTCAATTTCATTCATCATTTCGAATTCCGAACGGAAAAAAAACTGATGTATGCGGCCGCCCTTAAGTGTAGTCCTTGCTTCGAGAGGAGGTAGTAGGCTTAGGTTGTTTCTTGCAAAACTATATGACTGTACAAAAATAGCTGATGCCGATTTGAGAATGATGCCGATTCGAAGACGTCGGATTGGCTTGACTTCTTATCTCACTGGCTCATCAGTATTTTACCAGACTCTCTATCTGAATATCTATGCAGTAAAGCATTAAATGTCTGGATTTCCTGTAACATTTGTAAAAACTACCAGCACATACACAGTCACAAAACCTGTTCGACGAGCTTTTCGATGCAAGAGGAAGCCTCAAAATGTATTGAAGACTGGCCGTTTATACGATCGACCATTGCTAGACCACCTGTGTCTGACCACCCACCTTCAACATTTGCTTTATTTCCAGGCTGTGGTACGGAATGCGTGCGGTGCGCTGCAGACGGGTGCGTTAAATGCGCTCGTTTGCTGGTCTGGCCGGGAGGAACCTGTGCCCACGACTGTCCTGCCGGCAGCCGCGAGGCCTGGGCCCACGATGACCACCTCATGGGCCGAGTGTGCTACCCGGCGCAGACTTATAACGAGGTTAGTCAAACTTATTGAATGATCTTTCTTGACTTCTTGTGAGAGTCGATTTCACTCATATATTCAACCAGTACCTACTATTTTAACTACATGCATACCTTATCATTGTTTGAGGAAACTGCTATAGCGTTCGTGCAGATTTGTGACCTCTTGAATATATTGGATAGGCGTGCAAAACTGTTCGTCTTTAGTGCAGCTGATTGTGATGATATTTACTTACATCATTTATGTTCAATCTTAGATCTATATTTTACTCAACTCAAAAAATTAACTAGAATGCAGGCAGCACAAAACGTGCCGGAAGCTGGGCCTGGCATAATTATTGTAGCATTCTGATAAACTAGTCGCCTTGGTAATCAATCTCTCAAGCTAATCGCATCTACCCTCTAAACATGAGTCAAATTCTTAGTAGGTACATTCGTCTTAAATAGGCAAGTTAAAGATATCAATATGCGGTAGGTGTGTTGCATCTATTAGCCTAATTTATCAAATGCCAGAACACGAAAGTTCAACGTCTTGTAGATTAAAATACTATGATGCAACGGCTTTGATGCGCGGTACAGATGTGGCACATGGAGGTAGCTACAGACATTCAACATAAATCATTTTGAATGGTAAATCCAATAATGATTCTGCACTTAGAATTTTTATGGTGTCTGTTCAACGGACGAAAATAATTTAATGGTATTTATTAAAAGGTAGATAGATAGTCATTTCAGTGAAGTTTCAATCTCAGTGATCTCAGGGCTGATAGTATCATGAAAATGTTGAAAATAACGTTAGTAAAGTTTGTTTGAAAGTTAATTATAGTTTCAGCTTTGGTATAATGAAGTTTCTTACCCTCGTTTCTCTGCCCTTTACAGACATGACTGTGTACATGTATGCCTAGTGTATACCATATAGGCGAACATTGTACCTACTAAATAAATAAACGGCTCTATTGTAGCAGGTACTATTACGTAACTCCTCAGTAGCGTCAATTGAAAATAACCACTAGTAAATAACAGTAGTGCTATTCTGTAACGTTTACTTACTCACTTCGCTATAGTGAATGAGTGCACAATCGAACTCGTTTTAAAAAGTAAATCATCGCAGATTCTGAACGAATTGAAAAGAATTTCTCTAAACATTACGTCCGAAATTCGAACTCAGCGTCTCATTAAGAATCTGAGATGATTTCTATAAAAAAATATATTTCGATTATGCGCTGATTGAATTGAGCCCGCAAATGTTTCACAAAAGCACTGGAGTTGGCGAATACGCTTCTTATGGCATAGACCGCCAAAACTGAATCGTGACTCTCATTGTTTTGCTGCATTCAAGTCAATATTTACAGAATATCAAAATAGCTATTATGATTTTGGCAGTTTTTTCCTGCATGTGGAATCCAGATACAGGTAAATAACTCCAATTAGATATTCAAACATCCACCTGATCAGAAATTATTTCGCCACAAAAACATGAGTCTGGAAACTTTTACGCTACATTTATCTCAACTTCTAAACGTTTTTTTTTACATTCACTTCTTATGAGACAGTTGTTTTGCGGAAAGAAACAATAACGAATTACATTGTATTTTTTTAATACAACCGTATATCCCTTGAGTGGTAAAGTGGTTGTAATTACTGCTTCCAACAGCTGCTACTGCTGCCATTTTACTCCGACTGTTAGATGTTTCAAATTTACACGTATTTCTTATTTTGGAGTCATTGATTCTGACTCCAGTGATGAACCTGCAAAATAAGAGTTATTTTGATAGTGGTTATCACCAACATAATTTAGTATGCTCATATGCTGCATGCATGTTGAGCTATGTACGTTTAGTTCTGTTCGGTTGCTCCTAAGATCCAAGATGACCTCGCCCCCTTACAATTTGAAAAGGTCCCTAGCGATTGGCAAATTGTTGGTTTGAAGAATCAAGTAGACAATCGAACGTCGACTTACCTGTATTATGCCGATGTCGGGCTCACGATTTTGGTCGTGGTAGAGCTAATGAAGCAATAAATTGTATCAGGTGCCCGGCTATTGTAAAACTGTATTGTTGATGAGGTTATTAAATCGTAAGTTGCATTGTTTTGTAGTTTTTGTAGCTATGCAGGATATAGACTGCCAACATCATCATAATCATTTATATGGACATACGCCTCGCCCCCATTGATACACGCTAAGGCCTCATGTACACAGTACGATTTTCGACCGTGAAAATCTACGGATAATTCGCCGTGTGTAGGCACGGTCGTCAGTGTTGTATGGAACGCAATGGGAGCTTGTACACACACGTCTTTTCAGCCGCGAAAATCTACGGTTAATTCGCCGTGTGTAGGCACGGTTGCGTCTACTAGGCCTGTAGCTTGCATCCAGCGCGATCCTGAGGTCTTCATCAGATCGCCCTTCTTCCCTGGGTGGATGTCCCTCGCTGCGTTTGTCGGTACCTTACCTCCCCACCGACTTTCAGTTCTGAGTGCTATGTGGTCTGTCACTTCAACTTGATAATTCGCTGGGCTATGTTGGCAACTTTGGTTCGTCTACAAATCTCCTAATTTCTGATTCTATCCCGCAGATACACTCCGAGGATAGAATAGAATAGAATAGAATAGAAAAAAAAATATTTGATATAGGACACGCACACACAGAAATAATAAAAAAATAAAGTTAAAAATACTATAGGAATTTTGCTGAGCATGTCCACACCAAAAGGGTGACCAACTCAGCATTTTCTGGGTGAAAGACACCCAGCGCTGGTTTTCAGTTGGCACCACGCAGTGACACACGGACGAGGGTAGGCAAAGAAAATAAATAAATAAGTAATAATATAGTAAAATAAAATAAAGAATAAGAACTCTCCATAGCTCGTGGAGCTATCTTGAGCTTACTAATGAAGCCCATAGCAAAAAATAAAGGTGCTATAGAGAGTAGCCTAATACTAACTCCTTTCTCCTCTTTAGTTTTATTCTAGAACAGAACATTTGCGCTCATACCAGCTGATTAGGTATGCCCGTTGAGGAAGAAAGTCGAGTTTAAAAAAATACCACTTAAAATAGCAATAGGTAGACGTTAGGTGTAGTTATTTGTTCTGGATATGATTTAGAATGCTTGTACAAGTTGAGGACGTCCATAGAAAAAAAAATGCAAAATACCATCCTTACCTCATTGCTATACCACTAATTCGCACTAAAGCATTTTACAAACGTCTTTAATGCTGACTGCGAAGGAGTGGAACTCTCTGCTTAAGTCTGTGTTTCCGAACACATACAACCCCAATCTCTTCAAAGTTAGAGTGAACAGGCTTCTTCTGGGTAAGCTCGTTCCATCGTCTACCTTGTCTTAGTCATTCCTGTCATACGTAGTATCTCAAGTAGTCTGTGCTCCTGACCTCGACTAAGTTCAAGAGCAAACCCATAAAAAAAAAATTAAAGATGATGGGGCTCGAAAGATGATGATGACTGAGTGCGATTTATACTAGCATGGAAGAAAATCCAATACTTACACCTCCGCTCCGCCTCAACGAATTGAAATAATTATAGAAGAAGAATAACGATGCTTACAAATAGTTATTTGTTATACAAGAGTGCAAAGTTGCTTTTTAACCGCGTGCTCAATTTTGATGACCGAGCAAGCGAATGATTCTAAAATTGAATCACGAGTGCAACGAGTGATTCAAAAATAAGAATCATGAGCGGTAGCGAGGGAATCAAAAGAGCACAAGGTGAAAAATCTTTGCACTCGAGTGCAACACGTAACTTTTCATCCCACCTCAGCGAGGAAATGAGTAGATGCAAAAAAAGTTTAGGTAATAACTACTTACTACGTTATTATAGGTAAGTATTACAGAAAATAAAATATAGTTTAGTATGTTTTTAAGTTTCTTATTTTTATCTTGATTTTTCTTAACAATAAGTAGGACGTGAAAAGAAAACCGCAAAAGAAAAGTTCTGAGTCAAGAAGGTTCCGAGTCTGAGATTTTATTTTTTATTATGTCTGTGTGTGTGTCCATTTAAAATAAATGTTTTCTATTCTATTCTATTCTATTCTTTTTAGATTGTAATAAATTAATAGTAGATTACGCACCAAAGGATTCTGGTTCGGGATTCAAGTTAGCCCAATGGGCACCACAACAAGCGATCAGCTGTAGGGGTCAGCAGCCGCTTTTACTGGCACAACTCTTTAGTGCACGTGCATGTTCCAAATTCAATTTACTTTATCCACTAGAGGATAAAAACGGCTTTTACCCTCAGATATCGAAGAGGAAAAATAGTGTTTCTGAGATGGGGGGATGAAATAGTTATTTGTTATACAAGAGTGCAAAGTTGCTTTTTAACCGCGTGCTCAATTTTGATGACCGAGCAAGCGAATGATTCTAAAATTGAATCACGAGTGCAACGAGTGATTCAAAAATTAGAATCACGAGCGGTAGCGAGGGAATCAAAAGAGCACAAGGTGAAAAATCTTTGCACTCGAGTGCAACACGTAACTTTTCATCCCACCTCAGCGAGGACATGAGTAGATGCAAAATAAAACAGACGTACATTGTACAAACACAAAATAGATAGTTTTATTAAAGTTTAGGTATTAATAGCTACTATATTATTATAGGTAAGTATTACAGAATAATTTGTAAATTATTTTACCTTGGTTTGTTTTAACAATAAGTATGACGTGAATAAGAAAACCGCACAAAGCAAATTAAAAAAAAAGTTCTGTGTCAAGAAGGTTCCGAGTCTGAGGTTGTAACAAAATAATATTATGTTACGCACCAAAGGATTTTGGTTCGGGATTCAAGTTAGCCCAAGGCAACGCAGCTTTACTCCCGAGGACCGTACTCTGCTTTTCACACTCAATGCGAGGAAACGAATTCTATTTTTGAAATTTAATGTGGTACGACAACCTTCGAACGTGAAATGGGCACCACATCAAGCGATCAGCTGTAGGGGTAGGGGTCAGCAGCCGCCTTTACTGGTACAAGTCTTTACTGCACGTGCATGTTCTAAATTCAATTTACTTTATCCACTAGAGGATAAAAACGGCTTTTACGCTCAGATATCGAAGAGGAAAAATAGCCTTTCCGAGATGGGGGGATGAAAAATTTATTTTTACTCTGTTTCTCAGGTGATAGTGGGCGGTGCCTGCGGAGTGGCAGCGTGCATCGCGCTGATTGCAGCTGCAGCGGCGTATGCACGGTGTCGCAACAAAGCTCGTGCCCAACCCCAACCACTGCCTCAGCGGACCCACCACGACGACGACACACGACTTCGGGAGTTCCACAAACAATTAGACTGTTTGCGAGTAAGTTATTCATTTTGCCACAGATTCATGGACTAGAACTTGCATCGCAGTGATTGGTTGCAGAATTATTTTATTTTATTTTATTTATTTGGTTCTACAACAATTGTACACACTATTGCAAGCAAATAAAACAGTTAACTATAAATAGGAATAAAGTGTAACAATCACTTACAGGTAAACTCTGCATGCACACAAAAAGTTGTCGTAACATACTAAAAATATTTATTATGTTAAAAGTAATAGCAACTAATGGCTTATCTACTATACTTAAACTTAGAATTCGAAAACAACAAAATTTTAAAAGTATTAATCAACCAAAAGATGCTTCTTTTGGTATACCTAATATAGCTCTGCAGCGAATTATTTAATAAGTGGTGACAGAATGAATAAATGCTGGCACACAAAACTTGTCTTTTGAGTAAAATAGCATCGATCTCATTCAAAAACTAAGTAGGTAAGTACAAAAACGAGCTTTTAAGAGTGAGAACAACTTTGAAACGCGTCGCATTTGAATATAAATCACAGTCGTTAGAAATGTTAAACTCATCAGCGCCAATTAAAAAGTAGTTTACACAAAATATAACTCAGATATAATTGTTTACTAACGTTGTTGTAATGCCTTGGCAGTTGTTTCTTTGATGTGCCATTGTTTTTCACTCTTGTCGAGTGTTGTTGGGTTGAGTGGAGTCCGCGCCACCATTTCGAAAATTTGAGATACTTGCTTCATAACATTTCTTTACTCCAATTTAATGTAATCACAGATAGCCACTAATAGCGCTGCGTCAAAAAGGTGATGGCGCGGACTCAACACCAACATGCACCCAGTTATTTTTAAGCTCCTGTAATGGTGGACTTGTCTTATTGCCTATGCCATCAACACCACATACTCAGTCTATGAAATTCTTGCTGGACAAACCCAACAACACATAAGAAATCAAACTTAGAAGAGGATCTGCCGAAGAAGTCAAACTCAATAGTAGTATCTACTGGCGATTAACGAGGTATTATTTGCAGAAATAAGTTGCAGATGAATTAATAAAGATTGCAGTATTTCCAAAGCTTTCAAAGTTGATGTAGGCTTCCAAATCAATAAATGATATAATCACAGTACGAGCCAGCAACCCAATCCACGATAAAAAAATAATGAACCTAGTTAGCTCAAACGTTAAGTAATCAAGAGATTTATCAACACCCACATCATGATCACACGATATTTCTTAAGATACTACTTTTCTTTCTAACATTTCATAATTCGCTCTAGTTGAGGATTACAAATGGCCGACATACGAGTAACTTGGCATACTGTGGATTATAAAACCCGATTGAGATGAACTTTAGATACATACAAGCAACTAAGGTATCAAATATACTGGACAATTTTGTATTTAAAAGGAAACAGCAAGGGCTGGAGAATTGAAAAATAGGTATTTGTAAAATCTATTGCTGTCGCACAGTGCCCACAACAGAGTTACAGAGCGCGAAGGAGACAACTGCAACTTGGACCGAAAATATCTTAAAAATGGCACAAAATCAACGATTCGTAGTCCCCTGATTACTCCTCCAAAACTTAACCGATTTCACTACTTTTTCCTTTAAAAAATAAAGAAAGGCATTGGCCGTGTTTCTATGTTTTCCTTTTTTTATATAATATCGTCAATTTTTTTTACTGATTATTTGAACACAGCGGAAAATCTGGCTATTTTTTTAGGATTTTGAATATTCATATCTCTTTTCATAATTAATTTATGGGAAAAAGGAAAACATATAGACATGCCAATAGTGGTCATATATTTTTTGTAAAAAAATTATTGCTCTACTGGCATTATCCAGGGAGAAAACAGGCCGTCCTCTTAAGCAAGCAAATGATAAGACTGTTGTTATCATTACAGCCTCACGCTTACACTTTGCTGGCGATCCTGAATCACACACGGAATCAAGTGCGCGAGCTTTATCAACTTGGCAACAATGATGCTGCAATGGCTTACAGGTGTGTAACCTTTTTAATAAGGGACTTTTATGAGGTTACAGAGAAACTTTATTGGTGTGTCGGGACCGTTGCTTGTGGGTTTACAATGTAGATTCTGGGTTTAGGAGAATATGATTGTACTAACTTTATTCAATAACTCTAAGAAAAACTTATTTTTTAATCGACTTAAAAAAAAGGAGGAGGTTCTCAATACGTCGGAATCTTTTTTTTTTAAATGATGTTCCCCGATTTTTGTCGTAATAATCTTCGAGGGCCTCGAAAAAATCGAGATCATTAGGTTCGACTACTAATGCAAAATATGTATCACATGGTGACATAAACAGTGTTATTTAGAATCAAACATGCTTATCCGAGAATAGAAAGTATATCGTATCTACAGACACAACCGACATTAAGAAAGCAATAAATAATTACATTATGCATAACATAAACAAAAGAAGGTCTACGTGGGAACATGTCTTTTTAGACCTACCACAGCTTCTTTCCAAGAATGCAATCCATGCAATAGTACTTCATACTATCGTAACAAAGGCAAAGCAGTCAACAGACCGATATAAAAGAGGTTTCAACACTGCTTGTTGTCAGAGCTACCAACCTAACTTACAAAAACATTCCAACCAAACAGTCCCTCAACACTGCGGTGCGGTGTTTATTTACGTTAGATAGGTACTCGAGATAGTGGGGTCTAATATTAGCTTCTGTTACAGTTGCATCCTGAGCGATCTAGCAAAGTTGCTGATATTGTTGAACAAGCAGCAGGTGCCTGTGGTTCCGGATGAGTGGCCAAGACTCGCTAGTTGGGCTGAAAGGTGGGTTAACTTATTTTATATTTTAAACAGAAATTGCATTATGGCAATACCTTAAATCAAATGTAACTTCTGTCTACTGTCTAAGAAAATCTGTAATCATTAGACCAGTGCACGTGTGGAGGATTAAAACCCACTCCCTCTCACAGAGAGGAGGCCTGTGTCCTAGCCGTGAGAACATTACATAGGTACCTGGCTCAATCTTCAATTTTGGGACTTCCGTTGAGGATAATGAAGAATATAAATTATTTTAATTTCATTCAAGTTTAATGTAAAAATAATTTATATTTTTGTTTTTTGTCCATAGATGGTTGCACTAGCATTAAAAGTATCGGCGTCATTATCTTCTACGGAAGTCCCAAAATTGAAGATTGAGCCAGGCACTGATATTGTGTGACGAGTGTCTAACCCCGGCCACTCACATTCGCGCGAATACGCGAACCCGCATGTGTAGGACGACATTTGCGAATGACTTCGCGAAGTTTTCGTGGCATTCGTGCTTTTCCAAGCTGTGTCGGTTTTATGTGCGCGAACCTTCGCGTAGTCTCCTACACATTCGTGTGACCAGTTGCGCACACGATTGCGAAGCAAATGGTTGTGTCGTTGTTATATTTTGTGTGAGGAAATACTGATCAGTATAAGTACCTATTCATACACCGTTAAATTTTGGTCCTTAGTTTAAAGTTATTAGTTTTAATTTGATTATGCGAACCCATTTGCAAATATGCAAAGTTCGCGAATGTATGTCTGACGGCCCTCCACATGCGCGCAAAGATTCGTACAATGTACGAATCTTCGCGCGCATGTGAGTGGCCGGGGTAAGAAAAAGTAGTGATGGTGCGAGGGCTGTCAGAAGTAAAAAAAACTGTTACGCCAACCCAAGGAAGTTAATATAGGTTTAAGATGATGGTTTGTTGTACGCCCTTATATTAAACGTAACGTACCTTTAACATTTTTTTACATAGATTTTTTTTTTCAGAATTCTGAAGCGCTACAGCCGCACGACCGTAGGCCCACAGCAAGAAGGCCAGCTAGTTAATTTCCTCCCCGCCCCACCGAGCCAGGGCTCCGACTCGGAGACTACCCAGCAATCCTTCTCAACGTTCAAACCTCCTTCGTACTCCCCCACGTCATACGACAGCAATATCATAGACAAGGAGATTGAGTGCGAGTGGAGTGACGCGGGCAGACCACCCAGCTATTCCCAAGTAGAGAGAGAAAGAGAGACTATCGTCCTCTCCGACCCATGGGAGAGAAGACCGATAGTTAGGAGGGAGAGCGTCTGGCTTGAAGATGAATTCTTCGAAATGTCAAGGCGGCCCCAAGACGAACTGACCACTGAACTTTAACTGTGTAATATTATTTTTATAAGCATTTGGTTCACCATTCCAAGTCTGACAAGTACAAAATACAGATTACTAATATTTAATATTGTGTAAGTTTGTAGTGGTGCTTTGAACCTTGTAAATAAGTGCCTACCCAGCTAGCTGAAAACAGAAATAGAAGATTAAAAAAAAGTAAAATGATGCAGCAACATGTTACTAAAGTTACTTACATTTTGTTAGTTCATTTAATTACAGGTACTTTAACAAAATAACATCTACAGAACACGTGTTAAGTGAAAGCACATTTTTTTTTACTTCCTAATCAATTATTGTAGTATGCTTTATGTAGATAATGCAGAAATAACATTATTTCTAAACAGTTTAAAACCAAAGTAAAATGTAAAAAAATAGTTATCTAGTCTAATAAATAAATTCAACATGTATTTTATGATTCTAAAAATAATTGAATACGATGTCGTATGTTGTACGTTTCTTAAAAATTGTAATTAAAATAATTATTTTTCACCACCTGTTTAAACTAGGAAATATTTGCCTATGTCTAGGTAAACTTAGCTGTACCATGAAACAGTATTTTTGTAGAAGGAGATTCGTTACCTCGACTAAGGTAAGACCTTCGTAGGTAACCAAACAAACAAGACAGGATAAAAAAAGCTAGGGGACGAAAGCCTGGTGGTATAACTGTATGACAAGGCGCAGCAAGTTGTGCGTATATAACCATAGACTTTAAGAGGATGGACTGCGCGTTGACTAGCCAACTTACAGACAAAATTGGCTTCTCTAGAAAGAGAGGAAAACAATTATTTGCTTAGACTTAGAAGTCAATGCTCTTTCTCAATTTTAGTCAGCTATTGCTCAGTCCCTCCTTTTAAGTCTGTATAATATGTATCTAAGGCCCGGAAGCCCAGAAAACGGAGACGAGCGAAACGTTGCAGTTTCGACCAATCACAGGATAGCCAGCTCTTGCGCTAATCTACAGGGTTTTCAGTAAACGTGATTGGTTAATTCATCCAACGTCTCCTCTCCGATCCACTCATCTCATCACTTCTAATTAGATCTTGGGCGTCACTGCGCATGCTTCCACAAAAGACAATAGGCGTTTTTAACCTGGGAATCCGTCTATGTAAATACTGAAATAACTAATAAATTAGAATTAGTGCCTAAAATATTGTAGTAAAGACAACGAAATATCTTTTTGTTAAAATAGTGTAGAGTATTTTTATGGTTGATAAATTAATAAAGATGAATATATATTCTTGTTCAAGATTTATTTTTATAAACCCATAACCCCTCTTTACCAACTAGTCACTGCTGTGCATTAGTCACCAATAACAAGTTGTACTTTATGAAGCGTTCGTGAGTTCGTCTTGCAAAACTCTGAAGTCGAGATAAGATTAAAATATTGTGTTATTATTTGCACATTTAATATAAAGATAATGCTTAAATGCGGTACCCAAATTAGTTTTTAATTAATTCGTGCCAATTTGTAGTAATTTAACTTTAAAAAACACCGATTTTATGTAAAGTGACATTTTTTACCGATCACACTACGACGAATAGGAGCCGAGAAACAAGTGAAACCACGAGACGACAGTAAGTTGGATTATAACAGACTAGCTGTTTCCCGCGGTTACACCCTTGCTACTTGAAAGAACATGGTGAATTTTAATCAGTCCAATTCTCACAATCCCTACCGCTCCACCCAGCAGGGCTATTGGCTAACTTGATAGTCACTAATTCAACTACAACTCAACTCATTTGGTGATTCCATTTTGGTCATCCATCAATACACAGATGTTTAAAGAAAGTTTTAATAATTTGAAATACAACGTTTAAGTCTGCCATCCTCCAAAAAGAGAAAAATACAAATTGTTGGCTCAGTGACTGAGTAATCGACTGCTGCTGCTGCGCTACGTGACGCGGGTTCGATCCCCCCGCACGGAATTTTATTGTGATTGTGAATTTCAAAAATGTCGTATCCTCGCCAATAAAAAAAAAACAAATGGTTTTTTGACGCTGTCACCAACTGTCACTCGTTCTTGACAGTTTAAATATTTAAGTTGGCAACATTTATTGAGATTGAGACTGTCAAATTGGCTTAAAGGCCTCGAAGCCATGCCAAAAACATTAAAAAAAAAGAGTCTGTCAAAGTGTCACTGTCAAACTCACAGCAGAAGAGAAGAGATTTCTCGTCGTTGTTTCGTATAAATTCAGTCAGTCGCAATAGTTAAAATAAGTAATTTAATGATTTTATCAATATTTGTTAATTGAATTGTGGATCAAAGTGAATTCCCATAAATCGAATCTTAGTTGCTTACATCAATTACCGGCTATTGATAGATAAATTAAGAAAAATGTAGTGCAAAAGACTGCATAACGGTAAAGTTTTATATAAAGCCTAATTATTACAATATTGCATGCGAACAATTGTGTTGCTGACCTGATATAATTTTGGAGGTGACCTTTACCCGTCGCTCTATATTCATCTTTAAATTACGAGTTACGAAATGGTCCCAAAATGATGTTGTATATCACTTGCTTGTTGACATACAGCTGTTCAAACAGCCTTTGTTCGATGAATTGAAGCGCTTATTAGTTATGGAAATAATGTTTCGTTTTCAGATATCTTTAAATAAACTTGGATTTTGATTTTTCACTGAAATATTCCACTATCAATCCGCCATCAATAGGACAAATGGTGAGTACAGTTAGTCAGTCACTTATCTTGACTCCAATCTGTTTGTTATTGGTGTAAATTGTGGAGCGATTCAATTAATAATCAATTAATAAAACTTGAAATCATTAGGGTAGATGTGTAAATTATTAACTTGCCTATTAATTTCTTTCAAAACTTGTTCTATTGTATTAAATAAAAATTATTAACTAGATAATTTATAAGATTGTTTCTTTTCAATATTACATATTATAGTTTCATTATAATATACAGAGTCTAGATTATATAACTATTTATCATAGACTTAGATTTTCCAACAATCAGTTTACTAGAGGTATTTAAGTGAAACTTCAAGAGTGCTATAAAATGAACTTGTGATTGAATTGCAAATGCTTGTAAAACATTCAGGAATGTTTTACTAATAATTGAATATTCTAAAAACAAGTAGGGATAGTGGTGAAGAAAGTTTTTTCAATGTTAATAATTTTTTCAGCGTTCAAGTACTATCAAAGTGAAGTTTTTAGAAACGTCTTCCAGTTTCTCAGCTCATCATGAAGCAATTAGCAGCATGGTAAGTATTTTTTTATCTTATCAGTAATGCCATAGTCATAAGTTTGGCGGCGATACCTATAAAATCATGCACCGATGATACCTCTTCTATATAAAACTGCTTCAGAACAAATTATCACCTTTACTAAATACAAGTGTCTTTCCAACACATACAGCAAGACACTATAGAAAAGTGATTTTTCAATGAAAGAAAAAATAAAATTACAAAATGTGGAAAAATTTCTATTATTTTAAAAAGTATTCTTACTTGGGCAATAAAAATGTCTAATTGCTTGTCAACTCTTGGTAAAATAGAGACTGACTTGGTTATGCTATGCATGCAGAGTAGTGTTAAAATGAAATTTAGCTACAAAATGCATTCGTTACTGTAACAAGGAAAGGCAGCTATCTAAAAGGCTCAATATTATGGCTAATAACAATGATTCAACATATTATATTAAATTAACAAGCTTATTACACTAGTTCTTTTTTCCTTATTTTTTACACTCACATATAATTTTATCAATTGCTTTATGAGGCAATATACTATCATGAAAAAATTTTTGCAAACCTAGTTTATTTTTCCTAGAAATATTAATAAAAGATATCACTCATTATTTTATATGATAAGCTGATTAGGCAAGGCTTGTAAAGGCAGGGGATTTCTACTTTTTTTTTATCGTGATAAAATCAACAAATAAGCCTGCCCACCCAGGGCAGGGCGGGAGGTACTGTTAGACTTGTACTGACTAAAATCCATGGTGTCCTTCAATAGCCCTTTACATTCCCCGGCAGGCTTTGAGGGGATTTCTACTTGATACATGTTTCATCAGTTTTATCTTTTATTGCAAGTAGTAATTTTAGGCTAAAGTTAATGTTACTTTAAATTGGTTAAGCGTAATGTCTTTACATAGTCTTCAATGTAATAATATACTTAACCCGGGCAATGTTGAACCGACCATTTGGGCGTTTAAAACCGGTTTTTTGATACAATTCCAAATGGCCCACATTACATGATTTAATATAGGAAAATGAAAGAAATGCATGTAACTAAGCTTATACCAACAACCTTTGAAGGGGCTTATATCTTCAGATTATTCTATGCTATCGCCATCCAAAATTATTTTTTAAGATTGTAAAAGTGTAACGCCAATTAACGAATTTCCAAAACTCTTAGAACAAAAATTGTTCAGTAACATGGGCTGAGTGACCCCACGAGAGTTTTTGCGCTTTTGGCGTTACACGTTGTATATTTAAATTAATTCTAATAGGTTATTTTTTTTATGTCGCCCCACACTGGAAATTTCTCTTGTATCGTGGGTGCGTTTACAAACATAGAAACTCACATACACAAACACCCAGACCCGAAACAACTACTTGAAGGTCATACAAATATTTGTTCTGTGCGGGAATCGAACCAGGGACACGCTGCGCAGCAGTCCAATCGCTCAGCCACCGCGCCGTTAATTGAAACATGGAAACAAATTAAAATCAATGCTATAACTCTTCCAACAGGTATCAGAAGAAAATAAGTTCTTACGACAAAGAGGAATGGGAGACAATGGTGGAACAGTTACTGATGCGCGGTACTTACCGCCGACGCATCGTCGACTTCTCCTCGCATGCCCGCTCCTACCTCATTGATGTGGACTTAGTCAGAGGTACACCTTCATTTGTCTGCTAGTATTAGTTCTTTTACAAGACTGAGGAATGGCAGACGATGGCGAATCAGCTTCTGATGCACGGCAGTAGTCGCTAGCCGCCGACGCATCATCCACTTCTCGCATGCAAATACATGTAATAATCATCCAAAAAAGGCGGTGGTTGTCTCTGGACAGCTAGTCTCGTGACGCGAAGGATAAGCGTTGAGATTTGTTATTTAGCTATTGTATATTAACTAATAGACCGGTTAGAATTATTTTATTTATATTCGGACTGGTTTGAGAATTCACCACAAGTTTCTCTCCTACTTAAAATTATTTGATAATTTAAAAGCAAACTATCCAGTTTTAAAAATATGTTTCGGTTTTATTATTAGTATTTAATTGTGAACTTATACTCATTCTGTATCAGCAACTGTACCTGCGAGACTAAAACGGCTTTTAAAAATATTTCTAATGATTCAATTGGCAACATCATTATCAATTCTTGAAATAAAAAATGGCACAAGCAGAATTGCTTTTCATTTTAAATATCTAAGCATAAACTTATAGCATGTTTTTTTTAAATTCCTCAAATTGAAAAAGATTTTATTCATGTCGTTCAGGAAAAAGATAAATGGTTCCACAATTTAGTTAAATGCTCTTTATGACATACTCTCTGTATGTCAATTTAAATCAGTTTATAATTCTATGTTCGTATGCTATAAGCCTATGTTCAGATATGGCAAGCAATTCTGTTGCCCTAGGTTGAGTGACAGAGACTGTCGGGCTTGTACTCACTAAAATCCACGATGTTATTTCAATAGCCCTTTAAAATTAAATGATGATTATTTTGCAAGTAAGTTCAAAAACGTTACGTTCTCAGATCACCGTTTCCTCGCGTCCGTTGCCGTGGGCTTCCTCTCCCTCACGCTTTCCGCCTTCTACTAGCATGACTGCTTTGCAGGAGAAGGTGATTGCTTCCCATTCCGTTTGGCCCCGCAGCATGGCTTCAACCAATACCGGACGCGAATGTCCGCCGCTGCCTGTCGCTTTCTTGAGGACACGGCGGGGTAGATCCCAATCATGTCCTCCGGGCGATCCGCACAGTGGTGAAATCCAGGGGTTTCTTCGCACCCAAAAGAAACATTCATGTCCGGTGATGACCTGCGGCAGACGGAAATTGGGTTGCGCTTGCGACTACTCCCCTAAACAACCGATTAAATGAAGTTTTTTTTTTAATTAACAGGGTCATCATTCCCAAAAGCAAAGCCCACTCTGAGCATGCGTCGTGTGATATGGTACGCTCTAGTCCGACTATTGTTCCTACCCGCGCTTTACCAATGGTGGATCCAGCAGACCTCACCAGCATGCGCCAAGTTCCTCCTCACGCTCTGGCTCATGCAGGTCCTCAATATGACCATATACTTCATGACTCCTGATTTGGTTGAAAGTGATGTAAGTTACTATTCCATTGTAAACTGTAACACTAAGTTTTAAAGTTTATTTTCAATTGCATGTTGTTGTAGTTTATTTATGCACTTCAGTTTTTTAATATCGCTATCGGCGTGTTAATATGGATTGAAAGACAAAGGGTAGGTATCTAAAATTAACTCGAATTACAATACGTAGATGGTGCATGCTACACTTCTTTTGGAATACTACTAATACAATATTATATACACATTCCAAATGCGTCATGGTCAACGCCAATAGAGATAAGAATTGAAACTTGATACATTTTAATGGGAATTATGTTCAGATATTTGTTGCTATATCGAAATGATTTTTGATCTTTCATGATTCACGGTCTCGACCCTTAGTTGAAGGTTTTTCAAAGAAAACCAAAAGCTTGAATTTATTCGGCATCATCGACACTCTCAGTACAACCGGAAGCATGAATATAATATTAAATTTTGGCGCCCAACCTGGGACCCATTTGTGTAATTAGGTTGTTTTTTTTTTTTCAGCCAAACTGTTGGTTAGTGCCTCTAGGTTTGATGCTGGTACTTAGCGTGGTTCACTCACAATAGTGAGCACGACTGAAATGGAACTCGCTCGAGTACGGCCTCGTACCACATTCCGCCGCAAATTGCCTAGATATTTCAGGTAAGACCGAACACAGCGTTAGGTTATTTTTATTCCTCTTTTTTACATATTCTTTTACATTTTGTATGTAAACCAGAATCGGGAACAGGGTTCAAGCTACAGGTGGTTTATTTTTTGATTATTATAGTTTCAAATGTAGGCACAATTTTGTATTAAAATAAAAGTTCCCTAAACTTCGATTTTCACTATATCGTGAGCCTAAAACAATCATAAATTCACATGTACAGTCGACAAAGTGGAATCATGATCCATTTTGACAATAAATCGTTTGAATCTGTCAAATTGCGAAAGATCAAAGTCGTTACCATGGATATGTATGTTTACGCGAATGTGGACCTAATTATATTTGAATGTCTCTGGGAAAATAAGCTTATGGTGGGTCATAATTCCACTTGGTCGATTGTACAAGCAACATGTTTTGTGTATGCTTCGGGAATGATTGTACCAATATTTTTGGATATTCATGTAGCACATACTTTTCCTAAGAGATCTATACTACTTCAACCTTCGACGGCGGATATATCTGACAAATATTTTAGGGGCTCATTACGCCACAGTCCGATAGATAGAGGATATTCACGATTTCTGTTGTTTTATTTCATTGTTTGCATTTTATTGGAACTTGTATTTCACCGATTCGTACCCTGGTGCTGGGGGCACGACAATTGATATGAAGTTTGGCGGTTAAAGTTAAGTTTATAATTTTATAATTATACTTGTAAAAAGGCGTGGCAGATCGGACTGCGATGGTGGCAGCGGTGGCGGTTCTGCCGAGAGTGGGGCTTCCAGTCAGAGCAAGACACCCACGACCAAACCCGCCAAGTTCAGACGGAGACAATCACGCACTGATATCACTGAGAATGGACTGAGGTCAGTGCTCATTTCAATTTTCTGTTAAATTCCTTTTATCTTGTATTAAACGGACCCATTATTTTATATGGAAATATTTTTGAAGCTAGCACAAACTAATTTCATTTTAAAGTTGGTTTATTTAAATATTCATTCAAATTAAAAAAAAAGTTCCTTTCTTGAATTACAGAAAACGTAAGAAGGATCTCACAAAAGAGAACCTTATCAAAAATTGTGAGCCTGTTAAAAACAAAACTATTGTAAAAGTCAAAGCGAAAGATTCTGATGACGAAGACTACATGGTTTGGAAGAAGCCTGATCTCACCGCACCTATTGTGACGTTCACCCCACCGCCCGACGACGCTATTCCCAGCACCTCGTTTAGATATAAACCTAATGTACTAACAAAGAAACAACTGGAATCATTTAATGTGAGACAGAATCAACAAGCACACATTTCTAGAGCACTTGCTGATGGAGACGATGGCTTTGAGAGCCTAAATGGATACAATTCTAACGGCAGCGAAGGAGAAAGACTTAAAAATGAGACTGAAATTCTAATACAAAAAGAAGCAACAAGCTCTAAGGAAAATGGATCTCCTGCAGAGCCAAATACAGCAGAAAATACAATGGCTGAAACTCCTAAAGCTAGTACCAAAAATGAAGAACCAAAAAATACTGAACCTACTAAAGTATTTGTTAAATCTAACATAATGAAGAAAGACGAAGATGAGAAATCTTTGGATGCTGATTCTGATGGCGTTGCTCCAACCAGCAGTCCGAGTACTGGGAAGAGAGTTGGAGTCAGATTTAGAAGTTCCTGGGCCCAAGAAGGCATACGTATACAAGAATCAAGCGACGACGACTTTGCTTCTGTTACTAAGAAAAAAGATAAGGTAAATGTTTTTCATCATCTCAGCATGTTTTCTATTGAAAATTCTATGAAAATTGGCAAAAGCACAAGAATAAATTAACTTATCCTATCTTTTAACATTAGGTGATTCATGGAAGGAATGTACCGCACGAGAATAAAGGTACCTATTGGCTGTTTGGAACTGTGACAGCATGTCAATAACACTACGCTCGTTACAATCGCTGCTAATACCTTGTTTGATGTCTTTATCATTGGAAATATAGGATATGCAATTCAATGTATGAAAAAATTGTTTAAAAGTATCGTGAATGATGTTTTTGGGAATAATTGCCCTGTCTAGATGTTGATACATGTATCGAATAAATAGAGAAGCAGACAGGAGTGAAACAGAACAAAACTTTGAAAGAGATTTTAACGTTGAACTAACGTGATTATGTTGCCAACACATTACTCTATTTACTTTTTTTTTTTTTTTTTTTTTTTTTTAGCGTGGTAAAATCATCAAATGAGTCCTCCAACCCCGGGCAGGGCGGGAGGGACTGTCAGACTTCTACTGACTAAAATCCACGGTGTCCTTCATAGCCTGTTACGTTCCGGGGTTACGGTTAGGGAATAATCCCGCGACCCCGGCAGGCTTTGGCCCTCTCTGAGAGGGGGGCCCCGTCATTATGCTGACGCTCTTTGAGGCGCGCGTGGGACACAACGCGCCGTCGACCCGGGCATGGTCCTTGGTCGGGCAGCGAGTTGCCCTTTACTCGCTGCCCGCATGCCCGCGCCTACGGTGGCCGGAGATCATCTTGCGACGTCCGTCGCCGTGGGCGCCTACCACTGCGGCTGGGGCGGAGGGAGGACGCTGTCCTCTCTCGCTCGCGGCCTGCCTCCTCCTTGACGAGCATTACTGCCTCGCAGAAGGAGCTGACCGCTTCCCACTCCGTCTCGCCCCGCAGCATGGCCGCAACCAATGCCGGGCGCGAGAGGTCTCCGCCTATCGCAGCCGTGAGGACACGTCGGTGCTCCGCCCAAGCTGGGCAGTCTTGCACCGTATGCTCCACCGTGTCCTCCGGGCGATCTTCGCAGTGGTGGCACCCAGGCGTCTCCTCCTTTCGCATCAGACACAGGTACCTCCCGAAACTTCCGTGTCCGGTGAGGACCTGCGTCAAGCGGTAGGTCAGGACGCCATGACTTCTCTCCAGCCACTCCTCAAAGAGGGGTCTTACCGCCGCAATTGCGGCGTGCCCGGCCGTCGGTCGCGACAGTCGTTCCTTCCATACTGCCCTGAGATCGCGCCGGAGGTCTTCGCGCCGCGCCTCGACTTCGCGAGGCAGCGGGCTCACGCCCCGGCGCTGCGCCTCCACGCGCCACTCATAGACGCGCTGGAGGGCAGTCGCCTCCAGATCCCAAGGCAGGTTACTCTATTTACTTAAGATTTTTTAGAAATCACGAAGAAAATATAATCGTAACAAATAAACGTTAAATTTCCTTTAAAGTTTTATCTCATCTGCCTCTGAGTCACTCAGTTTTATGACTTAACATTTTGATCTTTAATAAAGAAGAGGGGTCTCCACCGATTTTTGTACATAAATACAGAGAGAGATGGTGGTGAACTTAGTCACAAGCAATCGTATAAGAGTAATTTACTCCTTCAAAACAACAACATGCTGGTTTATAATAATAAAACAGGTCCACCATGCATCAGAACAGTATTTTATATCCTTTTATTTTTAATTTTCAAGACATGTTAGAGATTCGTAAATGAGTTAAAATAACCCATTAAATCACCCTAATAAAGATTGTGAATGGCTAAATCGCCACTCTGAACAAACAATATCCGTCTTACTCGTACTACAAAAAGTTGAAAATCCCTTGAAAACTTGTCTAAAAAAACTTTCAACTGCAAAACGGCATTTGACGTTGATTTAGGGGTCGTTTTACAGTGACACTTTTTTAGACATGTGTTCAACAGATGTTTAACTTTTTGTAGTAAGAAAGAATATATTTATTCATTATAATTAAAATACTGAATGAATTTCCATAGAAATTAGACAATTACCAGTCATCGTCATCGGACGGGGAATGTTCGGCCTCCGCTCCATCCATCGCCCTCCCATCCCACCATACCATGTCTGATTGGGTTGGGCAAACTACTAACAGTAAGCATCAATTATGTATGTTAACTATCTATCTACGCTAATATAATGAGACTAAATTAACAAAGAAAGTGACGCCATATTGTAGCGAAAATTAAGTTAAAAAAATATATCTACCATTTCATAACAACAAAGATAAACATTTGTTGAACACATGTCTAAAAAAACTGTCAACGATATTTCACTTTGATATAAGGGTCGTTTTGAAGTAACTTACACTTTTTTCAGACAATCGTTCAACAGATGTTTATTTATGGTGAGGCGGATAATAATTATTATCTCTATTAGTTAGGTATCTTGTTAGTTGTTGTCACATGCTTATTGTTCATAAAGTGTATGATTGTTAGAGAAACGTGCATGTTGTCTCAATATGGCGTCAACAATTCTTCCTTACGAGGAAAATTTACGAATTTGAGGGTTCTGTATTTGTACTCATTATTATCAACTCAATCCTATAGTTTTAACTTAAAAAGGATTATTCTACATGTTTATTATTTCTTTTAAGTTTCCGATATTTCGATCCTGTTTCAAGTGCCAAAGCAACAACAATGCCGAAATATCGTGATCACAAAAACAAAAAATAAACATAATTATGTAAATATGGGGTATTTACGTATGTTTACGTAAATACCCCATATTAAATTACTATAACGAGTTTTCAGTATTTGAGACGTAAAGTAAACTGGGTGTTATAGAATACCTATGTTAGAAGAAGAGAGATACCATACTTCCGATTCAGTTCATTTTGGGCCAGCCATATTTTTCGCATTTCGTATAACGACACGGTCTACAACGAGGCCTATAACATTTTATTGCATGACTAACATTAGTTAAGCGATTCGCGTCGATAAATATGGATACACCCAAAAATCAAGCAGATCTGTAAAGGCCATCGAGCATGCTGGTATTATTGAATGCGATTTGTTCTTTTAATATAAACTGCACGTGTTGACAGGTGAAGAAAGCAGTTATTGTTCCCAATCGGAAGGAGAACACTCGGATGTGGGCTTTCCATACACTGCTGACAGCTCATGGGACCCTTTTGCCATTCTCAATCCGACTAGTGATACAGGTAACTGTGATTTTAATTGTACATCTCTCAAACCATAGGTAAATGAAGATTTGTGTGTCTTTTTAACCGACCTCAAAAAAAGGAGGAGGTTCTCAATTCGTCGGAATCTTTTTTTTTTTTTTTTTATGTATGTTCCCCGATTTCTCGAAGACGCCTGGACCGATTTGGAATTTTTTTCTTTTGTTTGAAAGGGTATACTTTCCAATTGGTCCCATGATCACCAGGTCAGGATCTGATGATGGGATCCTAGGGAAATCGAGGGCAACCTTCAAATTTTATAGGCACATAGTACCATTTTCATATATTTTCTAAAGCTGTTCAAGTATTTGCATCTGATAATCATCATCTCAGGTGGATGACCTGATGATGGAAGGTACAACTCCTTAACAGTAAGGAGTAGGCATCGATTGATTTACTTTGTGTTCGCATATCTCCGGAACTACAAGTCCGATTTAAGTAATTCTTTTTTTGTTGTACTAGGTATCATTTAACTTAGAGAATACTGCAAGTTTCATCAAAATCGGTTTAGTAATTTTTGAGATATGGAATTTTATTAGCTTAATGTGTACATGAGTGATGTAAGTACTGGTGCGAAGGATTACAAAATATAGTGCACATGTAAGAGAATAATGTTCTTGACAAGAATTCGGGTTGAATATTTAAACTAAAAAGAGTAAAATAAAAACTTTTTCAAAAAAAATGTAACCGCCTTCAAAAACAACCACAAAAAAGTGTAAAATAATCTACAAAATAACTTTTTTTTCGGAAGTCGGTGGCTAAAAAGACAATGAAAAGAAAAAAAACAAAGGCACCGACTTCCGAAAGAAAAGTTATTTTGTAGATTATTTTACACTTTTTTGTGGTTGTTTTTGAAGGCGGTTACATTTTTTTTGAAAAAGTTTTTTTCAAAACATTGTTATTTACTAGTTGGTACGAGTACTATCTTGTTAGGCGAATCATGCAAGGCGTGTATTCTTAATTTGAATTCTCAGGTCAATTGTGGCGTTATTTTGACTTTTTCGTCTCGTTAAAATTTTCTTAATAGTAGGATAATTCGAAGATGTTCTAGGGTGTACTACGGTAGTTCGATAAACGAATGTGCGATTCATAGTACGATAAAACTGTATTATGAAGCCCTCGCTGCGCTCCGGATTCTACGCTAGGATCCTTCGATCCGCTCAGGATTCTAAAAACACTAGCCTTTAAAATAGTTGTTTAATCCCTTGATAAACCATCTACTATGTTGCGAGAGAGTGAAAGTTCCATCACACAATTGAAGCACAAGGTCGTGGTTTCGAACAATGTCAGGCGCATTTCTTTGTGTAATTCATTTCATCAGCACTGCTCTCAAAACGGTGAAGGAAAACATCGTGAGGAAACCGGCATGTCCTAGAACCAAAAATTCGAAGACATTTGTGACATCCACCAACCCGCACTGGGCCGCGTGGTAGATTATGGCCCACTCCCTCTCACAGAGAAGCCTATGTCCTAGCAGGCTTATAGGCTGATGATGAATAACACAATTTCTGATTGGCCTGTTGGTCTAGTAGTTAGTGACCGTGACTGCTATGCCGGGGGTCGTGGGTTCGATTCCCACCCAGGACAAATGTTAGTGTGATGAGCATGATCATTTGTTCTGTGTTTCGGTGTAATCTATAATATGTATATATTTAAAAATATATAAGTATGTTTATCAGTTGTCTAGTACCCATAACACAAGCTCTGCTTAGCTTGGGACTAGATGGCGTTGTGTGATAGTTGTGGAACATAAAAAAAAACTGTTTTGTTTGTATCCCTTAGTAAAATGCACGATGTGGGAGCGTGGCTCGACTCTCCGCGCGGAGCTGTCCGCGGTGGACATCAGCTGGTACGTGGTGGCGCGCGCCGAGCGGGCCATGGCGGCGGATGGCTGTCTGTGGGCCGGACTGGCCATGGCTGCCGCCGTCGCTATCATCAAGCCTCTCATACGATTTGCTCAGGTAAAAATTAAATTTATTAAATAATTTTTTATCGTGATAAAATCATCAAGCGAGTCCTCCCAGGCCAGAGCAAGGCGGGAGGAACTGTCAGATTTATAATAATAATAATTATTATTATTATTTATTCATAAAAACGTTATTACAAAAATGGGTGTAAACAAAGCCATGGAAATATAATATAGTTATGTCTTTTATCCTAGTATAATTAATGCATAAATAAAAACAAGTGTATAATTAAAGAACATTAGTACAAGATATTTAACTAGGGGATTAAATTAAATGTAGCGACCTGCCTGAACTAAGTTACTAAAATCTGTGTTTCAGGCCATCACTTCAACCACATTAAATTGGGGCTAATTTGTGTAAACAAGATCAATATATTAAACATACATTCGCCTACTATAATAAAAATAAACTTACATTTAAGACTACACTAAACAATTACGCAAAAGAATACCAGCGCTGTGACTTTTTTTTAGGTCACAGCATATGCTGAGATAGTGGCCTTTTGGCCTCGCACAGGACGCATCTTTGCAGCATTCTGTGGTTTTTATTTTTCTTTTATGTTTTCTGTTTTATTTTTTTTTATTTTTTATTAAGTATTCATTTGTTGTTGTTCTGTCCTGTGTAAGTCCAATAAAAACTTTTTCTTTCTTTCTTTCAAAACAATTAATAAATACTTGCATCGTTTATTGTTTCAAGGTTGCACACATGCAATTTTAATAAGGTGAAGAAATGTGCAATCTAACAAAAAAATAAGAGAGAGACAGAAACATGCGCACGCCGCAATGCGACAAGAGTCACGTGGAACTGGGGTTGGGTGAGGGGTACGAAGCACGGGGGCGGGGAAGTGTCATGACAACTTTCCGTCTTAATTTTTTCCACCTAGCCCCCTTTCGCAACGCGCGATCAAAAAAAAGGATAGAAACAAACAGATGAATTGAGAATCTCCTTGTTTTAGCCGATTCACATAGATTGTAAATCCATCTACGTAAATGATACATCGAATTCGAGTTATTCAGAGCCTCGTGTAACATTTTTTTCAGTTTTGTATGTTTTATTATTATGTTCCGTCCCCTATAGGTTGCTGCAGAACAGGACACAAGAACGGAAGAAGAACTGCAAGCGCTGTCCGTTCTCACTTACTTCCCGACGCTCATGGCCAGCTACAAGGGATCTCTGCTCTCTATCTTTATCGGTGCTTTTGGTGATAATATTTGGTAAGTTTTTTTTTATCGTGATAAAATCAAACGATTATTCCCACTTAGAGCAGAGCGAGAGGGACTGTCAGACTCATACTGACTAAAATCCACGGTGTCCTTCAATAGCCCTTTACGTTCCGGGGTCACAGTAATTTGTAGGTTCTACGACCATGTTTGGTAAGATCAAAATATTAAATGGCTTATTCATGATTTTAAGGACAAACTTAGTCAAACACTTGTATTTAGGTACTAATAGTAACTGATATTCTGACTTATATTTTTTGTTTTGACTTCTGTATTGCACGAAACCACTGAACAAGACATTATCAAAATGTTTTATGATCGCGGTTGAACACGCACTGGCTCGTGGTGCTGACGATATTTCTGAGTCAGAAACTCGCCATCCCAGACACTACCCCTTGCCACTTCTCCTGTTTATAAGACGTCTGTGGTAAAGACTGCATACAATGAAATAATTCAAAAATGATTCAATCTACATGTGACTGAAAAATTCAATCATTAAGTCTGTCTCTACCATATAAAGTGTTGCGAATACCGTGATGAAATTTTCCGAGTATTTGCTGCAAGAGTAAGTCCGATTAAAATAAAAGTTAATCACCAATATTTTGATCCTACCTTTGTGTCTCCTAAAACATGCAAATGAGTCCAGCAATATTACAAAGTTGGCTTTTTCTTTTCATCCTCCAGGCTAGTATCAACAAACCTGCTATCCTGCTTGCTACGCTTCGCTCTCGGCGCTCTCGTATTCTTCCTACTGGCGGTAGCGGAGCGCGCGTTCAAGCAACGTTTCCTATACGCCAAGCTGTTTTCCCATCTGACGTCAGCACGAAGAGCCCGAAAGTCAGAACTGCCGCACTTTAGGCTGAACACTGTGAGGAATATCAAGACTTGGCTGTCGACGAGGTCGTATTTGCGAGTAAGTGTTTATTCAACAACGCAACATAATTATTTTTGGCATAATTATTATGGCTTTTGCCAGAAGTTCTTGCAAATCTGCAATATCCATTATCTGCCTAGCCTCTTCCCAACTATATTGGGGTCGGCTTCCAGTCGAACGTAGCAGCTGGATTGGCTGGTATTTTACATGGATCGGATCTCCACAACCCAGTAACTGGGAAATACAAAATTACCCCATGGTAAGACTGTCGACTGGTTATCAGACTTTTAGAGCTCTGACAGTCTGACTAATAGTAACAACTGTCAAAGATCTACAAATGACAGCCGGGACCAACGACTTTACGTGCTTTCCGAGACACGGAGGAAACTCGCTATCACAGATGGTCACCTCACCTATCCACAGACCAACCTCTGTGCAGCTGTAATTATTTAGCTCTTCAAAAAACTGCAATAACCATCCATCCATATTGAAAACTGAAACATACACCTTAAATTAAGTCTATCCTAGTCCGCGATTATTTCGTGAAATACTGGCTTCTGCTTTGAAATAAGACAATAAGATTGAAATAAAAAGTTAATCAATATTGTAGGAGAACATCGCTTTTGAACTGTTGAGTGTATACATACATAGTCATACTATTGGTAGTTACTGTACATGTATGTTATTTCAAAGATTTTCTTAGGAAAGAAAAAATCAATCCGCGGGCAGGATTCGAACCTGCGGCCTTCGGATTCAGTACATCCGACGCTCATTTCCAACCGAACCACCGAGGATCCTACCTGCCGCGGCGAATTCTTCCTTCCATTTCTAACGTCTCATGGTGACGAATCCGAAGGCCGCAGGTTCGAATACTGCCCGCGGATTGAATTTTTCTTTCCTAAGAAAATCTTTGAAATTCGCTACGCATGCGTTAATGCGTTTAATATTTAAAAATATTATGTTTTACCAAATACCAATAATATCGAAATATGTCTGATTATATCTTTATCATCAGACAAATATTCGATATGATGTTATTTATTCTTTATGTGTTACCTTTTAGCGTCGGGGTCCTCAGAGGTCAGTGGAGGTCATCGTGTCAGCAGCATTCATGCTAATAGTTGTATTACTAGGCTGCGTTAGTACTCACCTACTGAGAGTAAGTGCTGTGAAATATTCTCTTTTATTATCTACAATGTATATGTATGCATAATATGTAAACAAACAGGAACTTACTTTGGGTACCAGGCAACCTGCTCTGGTCTTTACCATCATACCTTATAACAGCAAATAATACTTTTTAGATATGGTATTTGGACCTAAGAATTGATGTTATTTAATGATTTTAAGAATCCCCCTGAAATCCCTATCAAATAAATGTTTTTTTTTTCTATTGTATTCCGGTTAATTGTGTTAATAAATTCAATCATTCCATGAGATAGGTATATGATTTGTCACCAAATAGTAGCAATCTGATTGAACCCCACTAGATGACACTCAACTTAAAACATTATAATTATATCTATGTATTTATGTGTGCAAGTTCAGAAAATAAATAAGACTAATAACAGTGTAATAATACTCAGGACTCAGTGACGTTAGAAAGCGGCTGGCTGCTCGAAGTTTTACTGTGGAGCTTCTGCATCGGAATATACCTGTTACGACTGGGAACTTTGGGCAGTAACGTGAACAAGAAGTACCGAGGTTGCCTGTCCGCCATTTTAACCGAACAGATCAACTTACACCTGGCCATAGAGCAGAGACCAGAGAGTAAAGAACAACTGACTGTCGCTAATAATGTACTCAAACTGGCAGCTGATTTACTTAAGGTATGTTTACACAACAAATAAATAGTTAGGTTTCCAATTTTTTCCAGAGTCAGATAATTCAGAATCAAACATTTATTGTCACATATCATAATAACAAACTTTTCCACTAAAACATATTATGTAAATAATGTACAAAAAAAAAAGGGAAACAGATTAAAAACGTGTCAAAAATCCATTTATATCGCTAAAATTCGTCACGATTATATTTGACGTGTTTGACGACAAGGCTCTTTTTTTTTCAGGAATTGGACGCGCCGTTCAAAATATCTGCGTTATGCGCCAATCACTACCTCTACACCATAACTAAAGTGGTCATACTGTCGGCGCTATCGGGGGTGCTCTCAGAGATGCTAGGATTCAAACTAAAACTACACAAAATTAAAATCAAGTAAAGCTGAACTTTGAAGTCCAGTTACTAGTCTCAGAGGCCATTTAGTTATTATGACGACATCAATTTCTGTGCGCAAGTATCACAAATAATTAGACACGTAAGAATAAATTATTCAACATCATTGTTAATATGCGCATAATACATAATAACAAAAAAAACATGTTTGAATCTGAACTTCGAAAGCATATTTTTTCCATCTAAATGTAATAAATAGGAAACTGCACGTAGTATAATTAAAAATGTTATTCTACTAGATTTCAATAGCGTAGTTAGTAATGTGTTAAATTTATATAAACAGGGATATATTATGTAAGTAAATGAAATATTTTAATTAATAGTCTTTCTATCATAATTATGTATCTAGAAAAGTGTTATAATTTCAATTTATTTGTATAAAAATAATGAAATATTGTTTTGATATAGGTACAAGCAATATTAAAAAAAATTATTGCCCAAGTTCATCAGTAGTACTCAGTGCCAAAATTATTTAATTTTTGGGAAATCTACTTAAAATCCTTAATTTAGCAGGTGTGCAGACGCAATCTGGGGTCATATTAATTCTATCGACATAGGTTGCCTTTTTTTTAACATAATGACTTCCCTAACAACTCTATGTTACCATATTTTCACGCACACATCAGCATTTCCTTTTATTTTCCGTTTTGTCACATAAAAGTACATTTTACTTAAGTGGGAACTCCAATTTGCACGTTAAAGTACTTCAAGTTAGAGTACCCATAAAAGCTGGGTACTCACTTAGCAGTGTTGCATGTAATGTATCAGATACTGTATCTACCTGCAAGTGGGTACGGCTCGTCCGAGCACACTGCGAGCCGTCTTTGTGTTCGCCGTGATACCGCAACTTACAGCGCTCCACACGCGAGCAGTTCGCATCGGGCTCGTGCCTAGTGACTTGATACCGTATTTGATACGTTACATGCAACACTACTAAGTGAGTACCCAGCTTATGAGATAATCAAAAATGCTGATCTGGGCATGCAAAACGTGATTTCTCCAACCGTAAGTACTTTTTCTTATGGCAAGTACAGTTTCATCATTTTCTCGTTACTAAATTATGACTACTATATTTTGATCTCATTATAACTCATAGTTTTATTTTATCTCTTAATGAACTGTAGCTAAATATATATGAATATTTTTTTTTTATTTTAACCTCTGAATTGAGAGCCTCCTTTTTTTTTGAAGCGTTGAGATGAGGAATTTATCCTGTGTCTTGGATGAGTTCACAAACATAGAAATTTACTTACACAAACAACCAGGCCTGGAACAACTACTTGTAGGTCTACAAATATTTTTTCTTCTATATTATTAAATTTTTCTTCTTTTATTAAATATCTGTTTGAAATTGTTTTGTTTGAACACCTCCTAGTACTGACTTACATTTAATAAAATGTACTATAGCAGTAAGTTATTTAGAAGCTATGTTAGCATATAAAAATACTTGTGAAAGACCTGCATAATGCACCTCAACTATTCAGATTGTGTTAAATCTAAGTGAAAAGTCAGTTTGTTCAATAGTTAAAATAACTATAGTTAAAATTCCGTTTTTTTTTTTAAACTGGTTAAAAATTTTGGGTAGTTATAAAGAAATATCAAAAAGCATAATTTACTAGTTACAGTGAACATATTACCTATGCTGTAATAGTGAGGCTATACCGATTGAGCACTTATTTTGTCTACAATTTAAATTATATATGACGTTATTTAGATTCCAAACACTTTTGAATCTATCGTTCTGTTGCTATAGGTCTTAATCATATGTTACGAATAAAAACTCAGGTAGCAATTATAATCATGTTCTAGCGAACGCTATAATACTATAGGCACTAAGAAACTGATAAGAAAATTGACGTAAGTTTCCATTTTCTTGGTATATTTCTACAGTATAGGAGGTATTTTATTATTTTCACACAAATTCTATAAATAAATCATGTTTTGTAAGTGAAGCAAGTAGCGGACAACTGAATGTATAAGGGGTCAGCTCAGACCAAGACGAGACGCTGCACGCACATTTCAATAGACCTATTCAAAATCTAACTTTATTTCCTACACGAAACGATACACCTTTCGCACATTGCATTTTAATAGCGACTCAAAATTGAACTTTATTCACTACACGAAAAGATACAAAGTTTGCAGTACCGATGTGTCACGTCAGGACGCGTCGCGTCTCGATGTGTGTGAACTGACCGTTAGTCTTTAGTTAAAATGCCATTATTTTTATACTTTTACCTACTATTATGTTCCTAATTGAGGTCTTTAAATATTCTCAAAAAGACATTATTATTAGTAGAGATACTTGTATTAGATCCATTCATTTAGTAGATAATATCTAGTAGTGCGTATGTTCAATGAAACACTAGTTGCGACAAATGACCGCGTCCTAGCACAGTATTGCTATAGTGATTACAATAGAAAAATTAAAGTATGTATTCTACAATGGAGAAATATTGTTGATTTCAGGCCCTATAGCCAAATGGCAAGCGATATTCAATAAAGTTCAGCAGTCGCTGATACATTTTCAACTTTCAGTCTTTATTCGATTTTCAACTTTATGCGATGCGTTATAAAGTTGAAAATGTATTAGCGACTGCTAAACGTTAATGATTGTCGCTTGCCGTTTGGCTACAGGCTCTGTACAGTCAGTTATAAGTCAACTTACCGCAATTTTTCATATATCCGAATGCGCGTATGCAATTCGATACCATACTTATACCCGAACACTGCATTTGTTTGATTGTAATATTGAATCTACTAGTACAAAGCATGAAGATTTCTCGCAATTGGTTTCAAGTACGTCCGTTTAAAAGCCGGCTATGGGTCAGCTCAGACAGAGACGTGACGCTGCGCGCACATTTCAATAGAGTTATTCAAAATGTAACTCTATTTTCTACACGAAAAGATACACCTTTCGCAACGCAGTGCGACGTAGCTCGGCGCCGCGCTGCGTTTTAATAGCGATTCAAAATCTGACTTTATTTACTACAAGAAAAGATACTATCGTTGCGTCACGTCACGTCTCGGTGTGAACTGACCGTATGGTGTATGTAATTAGTTCATGGCCGCGCCATTGAAATGGACGTATTATTTTGGAATGAACACTTAAACTATACCTACTTATTTTAACTGGCTACAACTAAGCCAAAATTACACAGTGTTAAGTAGGCCGAAAAGAAAAAAAAGACATTTTGTTATAAATACCTAGAATAGTTTGTAAAATCAAAAAATCTGTCGAACGTTTCTAAAATAAGTATTGGTTTCTTAAATAAGTCGTAGTCTGAAAATTTGTAAATGATAAAACGTAGGTGCTTTCTTAAATTGCTGACAGGTATTTTTTTAAATACCAAGTAGGTATCGTTGTTAGAACTAATTTTAAATGTGTAATACTTCTGTGAGCATGAAATGCTTAACAGTAAGTGAAAAAAATAAATGAACTATGCATACTTATGATCGTTTTTTTTTAAGTTTACCGCCTAATAACTGAAAAATCGGTAGGTTTCGGTATAACCAAATTCAATAACCAAAACTACCAATTCATAATGTGTTAAAATATATATCGCTATCAGTTATTTTTATGCGATTTTACAGTATACATTGCGAACGCACGCAATTTCAACACCAACAATCACCACCACCAATGTCAGGGCCCTAGGGGTAGCAATTCGAAGGAGCATGGTGGAGTTCGAGTCAGTAAGTCTCATTCCTTTTACGCGAATTCTGAAGAATGCGGCGAAGAAATCATAGTGAATAATATTATCGCGTTAACACCCCCAAAGTTAAGGTTTAGAATCAATGATTATGTCAGCAGTTTTAAAAATCGCTTCGATGCGCTTTTCGACTCTGCGCAAGTAGTAAATCGACCTTATACGGTAAATCATCAGAGTACGATCTCCAGCAAAGGGGTAGTATATAACGTCTTCCGAATCGTCCCCAGCTAAAGCACAAAATTACTCTAACCTAGAGCCGCCGTGACCGGTGACTTGACGGCACAGAGCGGCAAGCGGTATGATGATGTATGATCAAATGCCTGAGTTCGAAACACGCCACGAGGCGCCGCCAGCGGCGAACTCGAGTACTTACAAAGTTATTGATGTCTCAACATCGTCAACGATCTTTACAACTTGTCTATTATGTTCTTGCACTAAAGGCAAACTGTAGGTTAGCTGCTAAGTATTTACACAGAATAGCACTACTGATGTAATCCTTTCCTAATTTCTAGAATTCGGATCCTTCCTCTATACATTAATTTCTTTTTGGACATCGAATTGGGCAAACTCGGGAGGGAGGCAGCTGCCCCCGCCCCCCACTTGGTACGGCCTTGCGACCACGACTTAATCAAGCGTTGATAAAAAAAAAACAAGAAAGTCAATTATAATGGTTTTAATTTTAACAAACGAAAAGCACTAAACTACACGTTACATCATGCCTTCATATTGAAAACGATGCAATGTTTTTCTGACTTGTTCCTGAAATATTGACCTTTTTAACACTTCAAAAATAAATCCTTCATATAACTAGCGCAAACGTTAACATAGTTAACATAAACCGACACGAAATATACTGATAATATTACATTAAAACCTAAAAAGACTTACTTAAAATCTAAAACTAAACTATAACTTTTCTTTATATTATGTCCTATACTAACACCTGAACAATCTAGCGAAGAAGTCAGTTCCGTATCTACTACATGCATTGTAGTTTATGTATATCTTTTATATATAGAACCGATTCTTAAAAGTATTGCATGACCGTCCAAGTTAAGGCATATTCAAACTTGAGCGGTATCCACTACAATGTAGGGAAAACCGAGTGGGTATGTGGTAACTCACAAACAAAGCGTCATTCGCTGCCCGTATGAGTACAATACCAAGTTCGAGTGTCCACAGGTGCATTCGGCGGTAGCGAATACCGCTTAGGTTTCAATTGGCCTTATTACAGAATATTATTATACATACAGACTGGAACATTATTTTAGTTACATCGTCAGTCAAAAACATTGTGTCAATTAGGGACAGTATCCACGAAGTTGAAAAACCTCGCGCGTGAATCAAGCATCCTCTTTATCGTTATTATGATAAATACACATCAAGCCAAGGGCACTAATGCTTTTCGAAATGTGACATCGTGCTACGAAGGAACTGAATGCCGCTATGCGGTGAAACCTGTTGGGGTTATTCTGGTTGGTGGAAACTGACCCTTAGAATGAAAATAAACTTTAAGAGGCATTACAATACATTGCTCCTTGTCGGCAGTGCTAGTTATAATTATTCATACTAACTCATAATGTTTTTCAGAGAAAATATAAGTATAACCTCACTAGAAATAAAAAATATACACCATGGTGAGAAAACTGTTTCTACGTTAAATTAAAACAAGAAATAAAACTAATTTTACACACAGCTATTGGTGATGAAAACGCATTAGTTATATAAAATTCTAAAACAAAGAATATAAGTGCATATTTATGATTCAAATATTTGTATTGCGTAAACCTTTTTTAGTATAGTCATATTGCGATTAAGTAAATAGTCATAAAACTCAGTTGCGTTCAAGATAACGCTAATAAGCATACAAGCATATTCCTCGTTAGTTCGAGTAATCAATTTATAAATGAGAAAGTACAATTGATTGCAAGTGTAATAAAAAGTGTGGGATAACATTAACCACACTGTAATCTTGAGAGAGGGGATCATAAACATAATTCATAATTATTGATAAAGAATAAACAGTAATGGCAACGGCTAGTCCCGCCTGCGTTCTTTAGACGAGGAGCGATGAGAGCGGCTGCGGCGAGACTCGCGGTCACGTTCGCGGTCGCGGTCACGTCCTCGAGACCGCTCGCGCGAACCCTCGCGTTTGCTTCTACTGCGTGACCGGCTCCGTCTGTTATGAAAATAATGTAAATTTAAGATGAAACGGCACACCACTCTATTTCTTCTTCTCTATTTCTCAAAAATCTTATTAATGATAATCTTAATTACTAACATTTATAATTATTTTACATCAACCTATGTCACAACTTTTTACATTAATAAAAAATAATATCTGACTTTTTCTGATTCTGATTGATCTGATTTATTTATTTTCTTAATTCAAATTAAGCGTATCGGTATCGCCGATATTTTTAAGTATCGGTATCGTATCGGCGTAAAGGCGTATCGATGCATCCATAATTTGTACAGTTCCGTCTGTCACCAGACTGTATCTCATGACTGCGATAGTTGGACAGATGACAATTTTAACAGATTTCTGTTGAAGGGGGATCCCATTTTTTTGCCGTTTTTATCGTGCACGAGTTTGACTTCCTCTTGACCAGTTTGTTTTTTAATTTACATTTTAATTTGGCAATGAGGATAAAGAACTAATAATATTGTCCAAAATTAAACAATACTAATATTCTGAGTTTTCATCACAATAAAAGGCGCTAGACCCTGCCATAAAAAGAGGGTTTACCTGCGTTCACGTTCACGTTCTCGTTCGCCCTCCCGACGATCCCTGTCCTTGCGATCACGGTCACGGTCGGACTCCTTGTTGCGGTCACGATCCCTCGCAGACTCGCGGTGGCGACGAGCTCGCCGGTCTAACTCGCGACCGCCGACGTAGTGGCGACGACCGCCTGTACGCTCACGCTCCGAAGCGCCACGCTCTTCACGACGTTTATCGACGGTTCTCTAAAGAATCAGATGAAGATTAGTTAGATAAATTGATATCATAAGGTAGTTAATAAGTGTTGTTACATTGTACATCCTAGAAACAATCTATATATATAAAATTCAAAACTGACTGACTGATCGGACAACGCACAGCCCAAACCGCTGGGCCTAGAAACTTGAAATTTAGCATAAGCCCTCCTTATACCACGTAGGTGAGCACTAAGAACGGATTTTGCGAAATTCGGCCCCTAAGGGGTTGTTTTTGGGGTTGATAGTTTGTATGAAACTTCGTCATTACAGGTGCTAGGAATTTCAAGTTTTGCATGAGGTTTCTTTTTAGGACGTAGATGGTCACCATGACGGGATTTTGCGAAATTCGACCCCTAAGGGGTTTGTTTTTGGGGTTAATAGTTTGTATGAAACTTTTTAAGTACAAGTGCTAGGTGTCTCAAATCTTGCATGGTGGTACTTTTTAAGATGTAAATGCTCACCAAGGTGGAAATTTTGAGAAATTCGACCCATATGGGGTTGTTTTTGGGGTTGATAATTTTGAGATTCAAATTTTTACATAGGGGTTCTAGTTTATAAGTAGATGGTCACCATGACGGGATTTTGCGAAATTCGACCCCTAAAGGGTTTGTTTCTGGGGTTGATATTTTGTATGAAACTTTTTTAGTACAAGTGCTAGGCGTCTCAAATCTTGCAAGGTGGTACTTTTTAAGATGTTAATGCTCACCAAGGTAGAAATTTTTCGAAATTCGATCCCTAAGAGGTTGTTTTTGGAGTTGACAGTTTGTATGAAACTCGATATGTTACTACAAGTACGAGGAGTCTCATATTTTGCACCGGGTTCCTATAGGATTTAGATGCACACCATGGCGGGATTTTGCGAAATTCGACCCCAAAGAGGTTTGTTTTTGTGTTTGATAGTTTGTGCGATACTTTTTACTACAAGTGCTTGGCCTCTCGTTTGCGAGGGTTTCTTTTTAAGATGTAAATGCTCACTAAGAATGTTTTGCGAAATTCGACCCCTAAGGGGCTTTTCAGTTTTGTTGAATGTTGATTTAGTTTTGCCAACAGTATCCCGTATAGAGGGTGACCGGGACTAGAAATTCACAAAGGCAACGTTCGAAAATCACGCGGACGAAGTCGCGGGCGTAGTGCTAGTAATTAATATAATACATTTCAGGCATTACCTTCAATTCAGATAGTTTCTCACGAATAGTAATGAATCCAAGATGAAGTTTTCCTCCAAAATGATCAGCTAAACGTCTGTCATTGTCGTGTATACCCAGGTACGCGGAGCACACTTCACAAACTCGCAACTTCTGTTGCTGATAAGAAGAAGCAGGCATGGAATTGCGGTATTCCTGCTCAGCTACAGCTTTCTTTTTGCGAAGTTCATCAATCTGGAATATTTAACGTATAAATAATGAAGATAATTCATTGATTATGCATACCCTGGTCAAATAAATTTTACACATCTCACCTCTCCCATAAGTTTAACACTCTCTTCTACCATGCCTTCTTCCCCCAGTGCTTCAGCTCGGGCCAGCTTCTGTCCAATCTGTTCGGCCAGCTCATGAACTGCATTAGCTTTTTCTGTGACTTCAGCTGAGAGTTCTTCCTGAGTTTCAGCTAGGCGTTGTTTGGCCGCTGTGGTACGCCGATCGCAGTCGGCTATAAATGCCTCTAAATGTTCTGTTGCCTAGGCATTATAAATTAAATTTAAATTGCTATTCTGTTATAACATATTTTTTGTTCAGGCACTTACGTACCTGTTTTACCTCACTTGAAAATAATAACAAATACAATCATTAATTAATAATAATCTGTGCAATTGCTTGCACAAAACTAAAAATTAGGCACCTGTTGATTGAAGTATATATTACTAGAATCCACATTTGCAATTTTTAGTGGTTAGTTCCAAAATGTGAAAAGTTAGATTGCTATAACTGAATCATACTTACATCAATGTCATAGAAATAGTCTTTGGTTTTTGAAGCTAATTCGTAATCCGCACGCAGAGCCAAATCATGTATTTTTGGACACTCACCTAAATCCATTCGCTGTAAAAAAAAATTAAAGCCACATAAATACTAAGTGCCCATCAATTTGTACAAAACTTTAGGTGACACATGTGAGATTTTACATTTTAATTTTTTCTCTGCTTTTATCAATAATACTATATATAAACATTCCCTAACAGACACAAATGATATTTATAAATTAATAATATTTTCAATACACAAAAATCTGCCATAAAATATTTTAAAGAAATACATACTAAATCACCACAGCTCACACAGCCCAGGTTCACGCACAGGATATTTATTGTAATTTATTATAAATACTTACAAATGTTAGAGGAAACACCCGAATATCCTAACTAGGCCGAAGATATGTTTATTTAGAAACAACAGAACAAATAAAAAGTTAGAAATCTTGAAATACAATATAAAATAAATAAAATACCAATTATTAGCTATTTTAGTTATATTTTTTTCTCTGTACATTTGTTTTTCTTCTATATTTGCAGATTTTAATATATCAGTCAAATATTTAATGCTTACATTTATTTTTTTCATAAAATTATGTAGTGTTTTTGATAAATGAAAAATGTTAAACACATGATTATAAATTATCAAGATAAATTTGTATAAAAAAACACATTATACTTTTTTTGCTATAATTATTCAGGATATCAAACATTATGTATTTTTAAATTGTTGATAGATTATTTCAATCTAGATTCACAATTGAGTACATTTTGAACTAAAACACTCAACAATTTCTATTTGTTTGAATTTTTTTCTTGCTCATGCAATACTTTGTTGGATATGCTAGCCATTTAAACAGCACAGTACGTACCCAATGTAGTTAGAATGTATGACACCAAATTGCTCTCACCCGGGCTTATGTTTTTCATGTTCCTAAAATTTTCTCATGTACTCACCGAAGCAGCATTAGTAACCGTTGGAAAATTTAATTATTTCATGAGCCTTATTAAATTAAATACTGCATAGCAGTAATAATACAATCAGCTAACTATAAATGTTTTTATACGTACATCTTGGTACTTACAGAACAGCCTAACTCATACAATCTATCCCTCATCTGTTAAGTATTGTGATGAGCAATAAAGACTAGTGTTGGGCATTTTCTGAAAAGCATATTTCACCACAGTTAATGCCACTCCGATGTAACAATTCTCCAGCGATACTAAATACATAAGATCATTCGACAAGAGATGTGAGAGTGAAAATACAACACATACATTAAGATCAATACCTCGAGGGTAGTTCAAATTAATCAAAGCAATAAATTGGTTGTAACAAATGTTTTTAATATCTTAATGTATGTGGACCAAAAAAAGCACTCCAATTCCCAATTTAAAATTAAATTACTGAGATTTCATTATTAATTCTCAAAGAAAATACTGAATATTTTTTTAGCATTATCTTCTTGCTACATTGCAAAACCATGAAAAAAATATATCAGAATCTAATGAAAACTCAGAATTCATTACGAAGTTGTAATCACAACAGAACATCTTACCGTGGAAGATAGGATTTCGTGAGGACAACATTGCAATAAAAACGATTTACAAACTGTATCGTCATAAAATTTAACCCCATGTCTGTCTGTTTCACCTGAAACAAATTTTAGATGTATATTTTTTCAGTACCATGCTCATTACAATTTACAAGCTTCGTTTTGTAATCAAAAGGGAGGAATACGAAAACCTGAGGACCAAAATGATGCTATTAAAAAACGACTTACCATTACGAGCAGTGCCCATCAGTTGGTCTAACATTGCCCTCATTTGCTCGTGTGCTGACATATTGAATTAGAAACTTAGCCTTCTCTGATTCACAAATTCCTATTTCTAAATAAATATTGAATTCCTGCTTATCTGGCAAGAATATCCTTTAATCCTGTGTCTTTAAAACTGGTTCATATTTCATTATAATTATATCAAAACTTCCAGTAGCCACTGCAAGCCAACAAATCAATCAAATTACGAAACTAAAATGGCGACAAAAGTTTTATTTACTTTTTAAATCCATAGATAAAGTTGCCAGTTCTAAAACAATGTCATTTTGCATCAGTCTTAAACCCCTTCTACACGATCAACCCGACCGGCTGACAGAGGTGACCTTGGTCGTGTCAACAGTACCCCACCGTCTGGAACGCTGTCGGTTGACGGTCGGGCCCCACCGCGGACGCAGCCTGTCGGGACGGCTGCGTTCCCGATTGACTCCGCCCATATTTGGTCGCCCGTCCGACGTCTACACGGTAGATTTTCAAACCCACCTGACCAAGGTCACCTCTGTCAGGCGGTCGTGTCTGACCGTGTAGAAGGGGTTTTATGGTGGCTCCACATTAGTGCCGTGAATTCACGCCGTGAATTCTGGGCACAATACCGACACTTATCGGGGAACAGGCACGAACTCGCGTGAAGCCTGCTAAAACCAACCACGAACGCTTTTTTTGCCATTCCCATAAAGAATGTCAGCGCTTTTGTACTGTATTTGATTTCCAGGTGCAGAATGATACATGTAATATATTTCTTTAGGGGATATGTTTCAACTCGGCATTTTTGATTCTGCACGTACGTATTTACTTATTGAAGCAAGATACGGGATAAGAGTGATTTTATAGTCAGTGCTCAAAAGTGTCAAGGTTCTTTTTGAAGCGATTCGCATAGCTTTGACGCGAGCCAAAAACCAATACTGATGAACCCAGACTCGTTTCCGAATTTTCTGGACACAGAACAAAACGTGCCGCGAGTGTAGAGCCAGGTTTATGGGCGTAGTTTCGATGGGGCATGAAGTGGGCACTACTTGCCAATTGTCCCGACGTATGCTTTATTATTTTAACAATATCGTGAATTCTCTCAAGCAATGGCAAGCGTGAAACCACCGTATAAGCATGCCCACAAAACAGCCGTGAGACTTGTAATTCACAGAGGTAGTCCTAATGAAAAAAATAAATAAACATGTCAATGAAAATATGTGAGTGACCTAGCCGTGGGTCTGGGTTCATCTATTTCCTGCACCATGACAATTATAAATTAATTGATTGAGCTCATCATCAATGTTCTATGTCTGGGTATAAAAGTTATCTGGTGTACGTAGAGTAAAACCTATATAAGTAACATTCCATCAGAAATTGTTGTTTAGTACCATTTACACAAGCTTTTTAGCTAGGGAACTAGATGACGTTGTGCAATTTAGTTGTGGCATGATAATGGATTATCCTGTTACATTGGGTAGTAGTCATGTTAACACAGAGTGCCCACAACAAAAAATATGTAATCACTCAAAGCGTCATCATTGTGTGTGAGCAGCTTAGGCATAGTACGATGCATAAGTTATGCATCGTTAAAACTGCGTTATGCAGCATAACGCAGTTTTAACGATAATCGTCGATAAAAAAGTTTTCAAGTTTATGACATTGACAGTGACAGGTGTCACTGTCAATTTGGGTTTTGGGATGTTTTGATTTTGTTGTTAACAATCACTCTGTGCAATAATTATTATCAATAAAGAATCGAAGATTTGTGTTCAATTCAAACTTTAAGTTCAAATGTGCAATACTTACAAATAACAAATGCCTACTACGATAAGAATATTGCTGCCTTTATTTCCACAGAACACTAAGGAAATATATTTCAGGGGACATGTTAATAACTTTGATGATTCTCGTATTATTTACATTACCAAATACACAACAAATAATGAGCTATGGGCCGAAAAACAACAAGAAAATGAAATATATGGATACTGTGGGGATAATTTACCAAAAAAGTTGCCCAGAAGGTTTCCGAATTTTCTGGACACAGAACAAAACGTGACGCTAAAAATCAACAAATTGCTGATAAATGGGAATGAAGTAAACACTACTTCCAATTGTATTCTTATGCTTTATGATTATAACAATATTAAAGACTCTCAAGCTATAACTGATACCAAGAATAATTATTTTACAAGACTGGTGAATTTAATTCAAGAGGAGCATGGGAGAAACATTGATAAGCATGTCAAGGAAAATATTGAAAACCAGCAGTGGCTAGCTTCATCTATGTTCCTACAACATGTTTACAATTATTGGAAATTAATTAATTGGCTCATATCAAGTATTAAAAGGGACAAAAAAGTAAGTTATGTAGAGTAAAATCTTAACACTATTTAAAACATTTAACAATATTTGTAAAACATTTAACAATATTTTTATAGGTAACTGTTAAACAAGGCAATTTAATTCTGGCAGTGATAATGGATATCCTGTTAGGATACCTAGCTCTACAGTTGCTTACAGAAGACAAAACAGATATCACCGTAACACTAATGGGAATTCTAGAGGTAAAAATGTAGTTCCAGACACTAGTTTAAGTCATAATAATGTTTTACAATGTCTGTCTCCCGTAAACCCATTCACGGCCACCACTGCCACTCAAGATTTCTATGATCACTGTTTAATATATTCGTCCAAGTAAATACAGATTTAATATAAATAAACTAAGACAGATTGATTGATCAGATTGGCCCTTGGGGAGATACATAGAAGCCCATTCCCCTTCAATTTGAATTGCTTGCGGCTATATTATCAGAGGCAACTGTGTGAGTCTGTTTTTGTTTAAATAAACTATGATAACTGAATATTTTTTGGACTGAATATTTTAGAAACAGAAATTTGCAAAATTGAATATATAGTCCACTCGGTGAAGACCTTCTGGCGGGTAGGACTGTACAATAAGCAATACAACAAGGTCTGAATAACCACAACAAGACAACCCAAACTACAAAGAAGTAAGTTTTAACAGTTTAAACGAAGCACATTTTCATTTAATTGCTGTGGGTTTTTCAGACTTTGTTTATTGCTTATTGTAGAGTCCTACCCACCAGACGGTCTTCCGAGTTGACCTTAATAATATAATGTATAACATTGTGCTTCAACCATAACTTCAAATAAATTAAAGATTTTAATTGTATTTTTCAAAACATCTTCAATAAGTAACACTTGAGTTACTTAATTAAAAGATTTAATATATGATTAACATTTTTTTTTGTCTATTTCCACATTTCGTTTTGTAATAAACCTTCCCAAACACAACTGTATTTTCTGTTTCAGAAATTAATAAATTCTCTTTACTCTCTACTAAAGTGGTTGATGGGTGCACCAGTTGGATTAAAACTCAATAATGCATTCAATAAAATGTTGGGAAAATACTTCTCTTATCATGTGCAACTATGGTGGTTATTTTTAGGTAAAATATAATTTTGAAAACTTCGACATTGATGGCGCAATTACACATAGTTGTTTATCTAAATTCGATTGTGTATTGAATTCGGACAATCTAACAGATATCAATGAACCGGGTTGAGAACGCTAATATTCAGACAATCCTATTCAGCTTTCTTTTTTTTTTATAAATGCAAAGTACATATTTTTATATTTCGTATTTCTTTAGTTTTTCTCACATCATAAATATCCAGACCCCGAACTGCGACACGCTGCTTTACAGTTGATTGCTCAGCCACTGCGCCAACTGTGTCCTCGAAAGTCGAGTACACTACAGTAGTTATTTGAAATATAGGGCTAACGACCAAGTGTAATCGCGCCTTTATTACATTGAGCCAAGTCAGTAGGCCAGCTTATTGGGCCAAAAACCGAAAACATTCGGTTGGCCGGCACACCGCCAAGTAGCTGTACACGCTTGCCCAATACGCTGGCCCACTGCTTTGGCCCAATGTGTACAGTGTGTAGTGGCCTAATGAATTAATTGAAACTAAAAGTGTTACATTTATTTATATTCCAGATGTGTCAGGCGAGAAGATGGATACTATTCTCCACATATACCACTACATTGGATATTTGGGATTCACATTCCAAACTGCTATAGTGTCTGATCTAATATGCATTGCCACATTCCACTCTTATTGCATTTATGTGTATGCAGCCAGGTAATTAAAATGTACAGGGGAATTTTCTAACTAGGTGTGGTTGTGGATGGCTAAATCCGAAAATATGTGGGATAGCAAATAATAATGGAAGGAGTTCCGAGGCTGATTTTGATGAAAACTAAAACAGCATTTTTGTATTTTTCAAAAATCTGTACCCTTGCTTAACACGAATTTTCACTCTTTTACTTTACAGTATTTACAGCGTTTCATAAATGAAAAAATGGAACAGCGCCTCTGGTGTGCGAAGAAGGAACTAATTTTTTCCTTGAAAATTGTCAATTTGAAATTGCCTAAGTCTCAAATACTGTAAATTCATGCTAAGGGTCGCATGCAGTATACCTACCTCTCCAAGTATCGAAACCAGTAATCTATTGAGGAAACTCAGTATTGCTATTGAGGATCAAACCGATAAGTAGATAATGATAGACTTCCTGCAACGTTTTTCGCTATTCTTCAGTTTCAGATTCGGCCATCCACTCCAACCAACATGACGAACCTATTTCTTATCAATGGGGATGGCAACTGGGAAACGAATGGCGCTAGTATAGCTTGTGCCAAGCATCGTCATTGGTTCAAATAATCACCAAATCTTATAGTACTTCAAAATAGTACTACCTCATTGGTCGGATTAGGACTTAACTATTGGCCTTCCCCATTATAATACCTTGTTAAACTAAAGTTTAACATTAGTCACATTATGTATATGTTACATTGACAAGCTTTCAAAGGCTTTTAGCAGGTTGTGAACTCTATTTGAAAATCATAGTAATCCTCAAGTGAATGCTGTCATACGAATTTCAACTCTAGTTGTTTTCTATTGTTCTGTAAGATGCACGTAGCTTAGCTGATGTAATAATGCATCTGCCCTAGCAGTTGTAGGTAACTGCATAATTATTTGAATGTTTTACAATAATCACGCTGTAATTTTTTTTTTCAGATTATTCAACATTCAAATATCTGGACTAATTGCACTACTACGACTATTTGTTGGAAGAAAATATAATCCACTGCGCGGTGGCATTGATTCCTGTGAATATACAAACCAAGAGCTTTTTGTGGGCACTGTAGCATTTACTATATTGCTGTTATTATTACCTACAACAACTCTTTACTACATCGTATTTACAGTGGTAAGCTTAGGGACAATGCTTATCGACACGGAATCGCCTTAAACCCCAAGGGTCGATATAAACTAGCGCAGAGTCGAAGCGCATCGAAGCGTCTTTCCAAAATTGAACATAACAATTTCAACCATAACTCCAACAGTGTAACGCACACATTACCTCTGAGATTTTACGATTCACGATCAGCGTTGTCCACGCGCTGACGCACGAATTCTGAAGAATGCGCGCGACTTTTTAAAATCTTAGAAATAATGTGTGCGTTACGCTGTGGAGTTAGGCCCCTCGCCCACGGTCGACTTTTTGTAGCGATGCAGTCGCGATGCTGTCGCGCGTAGCATCGATACAGTCGCGATGCTAACGCGCCACTCTAATCGCGACACTCCCTCCCCCCTCCGACCTCTCTACCGATGTCGTCCCACGCGGTCGCGCGTTTGTATCGATACAATCGCGATGCAGTAGCGCGTTGCAAATGCGACTAACTCGCGTTAGAACACAGCATCGCTGCAAAAAGTCGCCGCGGGCGAGGGGCCTTACAGTTGGAATTGTTATGTTCAGTTTTAGAAAGACGCTTCGATGCGCTTCGACTCTGCGCTAGTATAAATTAACCCCAATAGGTCAAAAAGAACACTGAATATAATCGTACAAGATTATATCGAAAGCCTCCATTTGTTCAGGTGACTGGACATCACACGTGGCCAAATGCGACAATCATGCTGCACGTAACTCAATGCGATCGATCATGTAGTTGTGCGTCCTTATGTGTGGTCATTGTCTAAGATTTAATGACTAGAAAATTGCTCGCCATTAAACCGACCGTGATAACATTGTGAAAAGCATCATTTGTACTAGTGTCTTCACATTCGCTAGCATTATATATACCTTGACCTAAAATTGTGCCTTACGCGTATCACCTTTAAGCATTATACTAATAAGAGAAATTTTCAAACTCACACATGCATTATGAATTGCCTTTATTTAATATAATTTTTAGCCTATCGCACTAACATAATTATTTTTATTTATTTTGCAGTTTAGAGTATTATCTCTGTCGGTCCAGTTTTTATTAGCCAAATTGATCTACATGATACAAACATTGCCTTTGTATGTAGTGACCTTATGGCTTACTCATTCTCCTAAAGTTACAGGTACGTGTATCGTTTCATAGAAAATATTATAAAAACTCTAAAGAACCTCCTCCTTTTTGAAGCCCATGTTTAATAATGGATGTGGTAGTGCTGTCATATTTAAAAAAAGAAACTCTATTTACAGGTAACATTCTTATGGAGGTGATAAGCCAAGAAGAGAATACGCCTTTAATACTCAGGATAAAATTATTGAAAAAAACTATCCCTGAATTGGTAAATATATTTAAACCTCCAGTTGAAGTTCCCAATCAAGTGGAATGGACCAATTTGGTGTCAAATGTGCTTGTTGGAAAGCAAATCGTTTAGAGGACTGTACCACTGTGTTAGTCATTTAAGAAAGTGTATTACCTATTATGTAAATAAAAGGAACGTTTAAGAAAAGAACCAATCTGTTTTGACTTACTTTATTATCCTTCGATATTTCATATTGCGTAAAAAATAAAAGTTGTTTGGTCACCACACGCGTGAACGTATAAATGCTAGAATGATACTTAAAACTATTTGCAGCAAACTGGGCAAATACATTTGAGTAATTTACGCAAATAACAAACCATATTGACCAAAAATTTAGATATTACTAGAACAATTTTCAATACTTTATTAATTATATATAGACATCACACAAATTGTTGAGAGGTATGTTACATTGTGAGTTTCTAAATTACTATTTTGTTTGGGGCTATTTTATAAGTATGTTATAATTATATATAAAACGCAGTGTTTTAATAGCAAAATATATAGATACAAATTCTACCTACAGTCAATTGTTTTCATTTCAGTTTCTCTCATTAGTTATTTAATAATGCGGGGCCACATAAAAGAAAATGCCGTACATTTTCGCGATAATATACTTTGTTCGTACAAACGTCCATCATCACGATAATTAACGACATTTCCCGTTAGTGTGATCCTACATAAGCTAATAATTATAGAATGTAATGTAACTTAATGATAATTAAATTACTGCCACTCACTAACAAGAGTTGATAAGGCAAGATACGACCCGCTCGTCATAATGTTAAATTATAAAATTATTTTGTACCAAGCTTGTAGCCCTACAAAAAATATTTAAGAAGAGCACAATTATTTTCTAACTTGGTAATGAGAATTGACGAATGTTTAAAAACAAGATACTTACATATAATAAACATTATGGGAATGACAAACGCATAACAAAATATTATTAGTGCATGCTAAGAACAATGTAGTGATACACTCATGCAATTATTGCCCAATAGTACTAACGGTTAGTCACGAATTTATATCTGCAACACCTAGAGAGTTTCCAAAATCTAAAATCATACTAAATCTTAATATTATTATTGAATCTGTTTCAGTTCTAAATATTTAACTAATTGTGTATTGAGCACCTGATTATATTATTATTATAGTGGTGTTATAAAATAATTCTTGTCGCAAAAAAAACCTTCAATATAAATAATTATATCATGATGACAACACATTAATGGAGAAATCTAACTTAAAACATTTATTGCTATAATAATATTCTCATCCCAATGTATTGTCGAATACACAGATCTGATTGTATCTACATAAATATGTAACTATTATGCAAGTACAAAATACATTAATAATTTATACATGTCATTGCAATTTTTGCTGATAAATTTTAACCTTTAATTTTAACAATTTCATACATACCTCTTTACCTACTATTTACATAAATATCATTCGAAAATATTTTTGTCCACCAATAGACTAAAGTATCTTAAGTATTTATTTATTGTAGTAATGTAAAGGTGAGTCCAATACTCCTAAAATTTACACCGAGAATCGTGCACTCAAGTGATAAGTGTACTAATAACTGAATATTATAACAATTACTTATGTTCGGAGTTAATCCGAAACATAGATCTAAATTACCGCTAATTGCGGTAGGCAAAACTACCTTTAATAGTTTTTTTTTAAAGATGGACGCTTTATTATATTTTTTAAAGTATTATCTTCTATAGAAACAACAGATGTTTCATGAAGCTAATAACTATATGATGTGCGGCATTTGATTCACACAGTGCTAGTTCTCCGGTGGGTAGGCCAAAACCGTTCACATAGATAGATATACCGATACTTAACTATTTCATTATCATCACAGATATTAATAAAATTAGGAAAAATGTGATTACGATCACAGTTGAATTATTTACGATCAGCAAGATTAACTTGAAGCGATGTTTAGAGGTTCGCTTGATATTATCACACTATGATAAAAGCTACGCAGCGGCGGCACGTCACGATATAGATGTGATGATATGAGGGACGTTTCTAGTTCTTGAGTACACACCTGTAGTCCTTATTGACATCCGAAGCTGAATTTGGTGAATGTTCTTTAGGTCTAACAGTACCGCGACACGACGCTAACTTTGATTCCAAAGCCTACAATGAAGAAAAGTACACAGTAAATGATGATGTTAATATTAGTAGGTGACAGGAAGATATGTGCGGTGATAACCAACATCTATTATTTCAAGCTAACTGTACATAATATGTACTATACAATGATGCGGATGAAAAGCTGTAAATATACTCGTAAATAATTAAATAAAAATTAAGTGCAATATAATACAGATAATTATATTATTAATGATGCAGCAGTCGGTTTAGTTTTGGTTGTATAATCCTAATTTACAGATTAACATTATAAAATGTTCTATTACAAACTAATTAATTTCAACTAGTTATTACATTACATTGCAAAGTTGTGAGTTAATAAATTTACGTATCACAATTAAATAGAAAAAAAAACATTATCTCTAATAAAGCTACCAAATGCATTGAAAAAAAATCTATTCATATGCATTGAACAATTTTCTATTTAAGTATTAAAAATAGTTAAATAGGTACTAAAATCTTGTTGTTTTTGTACTTTTTGATCATGCCCTTTTCTGATGGAAGCAAAACTTAGAAGGTTTTCTAATCCCTCTCGGGAGCGCACGACAAATGATCTTCTCAACTTTCCGTTTCCTGCTTGTGCAGAGCGCACAAACGGTTGCTCTGAAGCGCGTTGTGTTACAACAGGAGGTTTCCTCGCTGAGGAATCGTGTTCAGATCCTGAACTCGAGCGTACATATACTCTTGGGTTTCTGTACTCTACAGAGTTATCTAAATCTTTGTCATTCAATCCATTCTCTGTTGCAGTGGAGTCGCTCGGTGTTGTTATTTGAGAAGCAGCTGGAGGCGTTGCACAGGAGCATTTAACCTTACCACATTCACGGCAAAGAAACCTTTCAAGCTGTAAGCATAAATTACATGCATACTACACAACACAACCATGCAAATACAAAAAAAAAAAAACTACTATTAATTTATAAATCTACTGCTACTAATATTTTATTTGACTGTGATATATATTTATGATGACCAGAAAAAACTTGTCCAATAACAAAATCATAGGTAGGTATTAAAGATGATGTATCAAAATTCAAGCACATCCTACAGCAATGAGAAGTATCTCAAAAAGTCGTAAAAAATCAGTTATGTAGTTATGTTAGACAGAATCAATATTGATACTTTGCTGATTGCTGTCTTTAAGCCTAGCTTGGCATCTAATATAATGCCAACCTAGGCTTTATTTTTTATTTGTTTGACTGCCGAACACAGATCACTGATCACCGACGACCGTCCATCATTCACCGAACAGCGAACTAGTCGGAACGAGACGTGTGAATTATAACTTGTTTGATCATTAGCACCAACAACAGTTGTTAAAAACTCGAGTCTATCCAATCTACTACTGGATAGACTCGAGTACCCTTTGTCAAATCACAAAGTATTAGAGTAACTGTTTTTTTTAAATTCTTATGTTATTTATTTTTTGTTGATAAATTAGTATAAGGAGAGTCCACTTTTTTGAAGACAATGTAACTTCCTTTGTTTTATTATAAATATAATTTTAAAATTTCTATATTTTATATAATAATAACACAAGGGAACAAAATAAACCTTTTTTTTGTTGCATGAAATTTTATGCCTGTTTTTTACTAATTGGGGGTCGCTGATTTCAAATCTACTTTCAGTTTTTTTCTAGCAGCTCTAGTTTTTGAGATACAGGTATCAGTCATATTTTAGTACTAGTCACATTTAAATTTCAAATCTTCCGAGATGTTCTATAAAACAAATTTTTTGTTTAACAATTTCCAAGTCGACAAAGATCTGTAAAAACGATCCCAACTACTTTTGTAACATCTGTGGTGAATTAAAAAATCGTGGACTAAGTGTGTCGGATTTCATAAAACAGGTGTATTTTTATTACTTTGGATTCCCTTTGGACATCCGTGACAAGTACTAGGTTTCTCCTTGGGCAAGTAAAATATGTGTGTAGTCTTTCAGATTATGGGGGAATAGGAAAAGACCCCATTGTGTGTATCAAACACCAATGATGTGGTATTAACTTGCCAATCATCAAGATGATTGCTATTCTGCTGTGGTTGATTTATACAGGACTAGCACTTCCCCCGCGACTTCGTCCGCGCTTATTTCGAACTTTGCTTCTGTGAATTTCTTCTCCGCGCACCATGGAATACTTTTAGAAAATCTAAATCAATATGCAACTAAAATTCTATCGTCCACAAAACAACCGGTTCCGACCGGTTTTCGCAACATCTCATCTTAATAAGCATCTACATCCTAAAAATATACCCCATGGAAAATTTGAGACTCGTAGCACTTGTAGTAACGACGTTTCATACAAACTACGTCTTAGGGGTGGAATTTCGCAAAATCCCGTCTTAGTGCTCACTAGGGACGTAGGTGCTCACCTACGTCCCTAAAAGAATCCCCATGCAAAATTTGAAACCTGTATCTATCAACATCAATAACAACCCCTTCGAGTCCGAATTTCGAATCACCCCGTCATAGTGGGCATCTAAATCCTAAAAATAAACCCCATGCAAAATTTGAAACTTCTAGTACTTGTAATAAGAAAGTTTCATACAACCTATCAACCCCAAGAACAACCCCTTAGGGGTGGAATTTCGCAAAATCCCGTCTTAGTGAGCACCTACGTCCCTAAAACAATCCCCATGCAAAATTTGAAACCTGTATCTATCAACATCAATAACAACCCTTTAGGGTTCGAATTTCGAATCACCCCGTCATAGTGAGCATCTAAGTCCTAAAAACAACCCCCATGAAAAATTTGAGACTCCTAGCACGTGTAATAACGAAGTTTTAAACAAACTTTTAATACCAAAAACAACCCCTTAGGGGTCGAATTTCGAATAACCCTTTTCTAAAGTAGCACCTACGTCCTAAAAAAAACCCGCATGCAAAATTTGAAACTCCTAGTACTTGTAGAAAAAAAGTTTCATACAAACTGTCAACCCCAAAAACAACCCCTTAGGGGCGTAATATCGCAAAATCCGTTCTTAGCGGGTACCTACGTCCTAAAAAGAAACCCTGTGCAAAATTTTGAATCCTTAGCACTGATAGTTTCCGAGCTTTCGTGTCCTATGAGTGAGTGACCTTTTGCTTTTATATATATAGATTTACAAAAGAAACCGTCCGAAGCGGTTTTACCCTAATTTGTTATCTGTTACTCGACCAGCCTTGTACTCCGTCAATGCTCCAGTTTCCCAAGCTTCTTCATCTATACAATATAATTAACTGATGTTGTCACACTTCTAGCAGCTTGTTTGTGATATGAGCATCAAGGTACACTTCCTCCAAAGCCATTTAGACCGTTTCCTTGAAAATCATGGTCAATTGAGTGAAAAACAAGAGGAACGGTTCCATCGAAGACATTCGGACTATGGAGGCACGTTTCCAGGGTCACTGGAATGCTCCAAGATTGCGGATTATAGCTGGAGCTTCAAAAACAGCCCTCGTGAACCAAGTCAAGCAAGAAAATCTTGTAAAAGATTTTTTTTTAATAAGTTGTGGTTGGTTTTGTAAGAGTTTTCATAAAAAATAGATTTTTCTTAAAAACGCGTTTTAAAATATCTCAAAAACTAAAGCTGATACAAACAATCTGACTTCTAGATCAGAAATCAGCACCCCGAGAAAGTATAATATTAGTCATAATATTTCATGCAACAAAAATGCTGTTCCCTTGTGTAATAGATGTGCTGTAAGGATGGAATTACCATTTTTTAATTTTTTTTTAGATACTGCTCTTTGCTGTAGAACGTGCGTTTTTGTATACAAAACTCTTCGAACCCCTTTTGTACCCGAACGCAAAATACGCGCATATGACGTGGAGTTGCGGATACCAGCCCGTTATACAATACAATACCCCTTTTGTATGTCCGTGCACCTTCTACTTTCTCTAAACATGAGATGTGATAGGAAAGAAAAAGTAAAGAGGTTCAATTTAGTGTTTATCTCAACACTATGAACTGGCGCAAATTGTCTCATTTTCTATACAAAATATTTTATTGAGGTCATTCTATAAAATATATATATTATATAATAAGGCCCTTTGCCCACGGCGACTTTTAATGGCGAAACTGCCAGGCGTTTCGTAAATGCGAGACACAAGTGTCGCATTTAAAAACCGCAAAAAATTAGGCAAATGTGTGACTTATTTTTGACGACATTGGGGAAGCGAATAGTAGAGAATGGTGTTACTAAATGGATGCCGAATGACATTTGAATCGCCGTTTTAGATACATAATCAGCGACCGCTTCGTAACTGCACCGCAGGGAAAGTCGTGATGAGAGAGGGCGCTAATGCTATATAATAATTAATATGATTATGTATAGACTAAATATTTGTAAGGTCAAAATCCTGCCGTAAGTAAGAAAATTGAGATGACTCTGATAATGTATTTGCTTTTACGAATTCTAAATAAATAAATAAATAATAGGAGCCACTTAAGTTTACTTTATTTGTAATCCATACTTACATCTATCGAAGATTTAACTGTATACATAAAAATAAATATGTATTATAAATAAAATTGAGGCATTTGTGATTTCTACAGCTTAATAAATACATATATAAGCATAAATAACACGATTGTAATATACATACATAAATTAAATAAATACATTAGATAAATATGATAATTTTCCTTGGCTTATCCCCAGCTATCTAGTGCATTCTAAAGTGACTAGTGCTACTATTAAGACTAATACAGCTTTGAATAATGTAAATATATCTAGTTGACTCACCCCCACTTTACGCAGTAAATCGCCGACTATATTTATGGCGGTTACTCGAGACGATGGTGTCATAGCATTGCCGTTAATTTCACCTGCAATCATAGTGTTCCGATTGTTATTGTTGCAACTCAATATGCTCATGAAGATGCGACATTAAAATGGGACTGGGCAATTGATCAAAAGACGTCACAGCTCGAATATCGCAAAGACAAAGCCATAATTTTTTACTAACACTAGATAATAAGTTGTTTTAATGCTTAAGTACTAACACTATATGAATTTTGTAGTCCGAAATAAATGAATTTAATTAATTAATTAATAATGCCAAAAAGGTGGGAAAAAAACTGGAACCAATTTAGAAAACAAATACACATAATATCAAAATAACAAAGCCACAGACTTCCGAAAGAGAAGTTATTTTAGTAATTTCTTTTTCAGAAGTCTGTCTGTGTTTGCCACCGACAATCGAAAGATTTAATTTACACGGAAGTCGTTTAAAAATGGCATGTACAGTTTGGTTTTAACTTCCGCCTGCATTAAGAGACAACAACAGTTTTATGGTTAAGGAGGTCAGATGACAAATGCAGTTTTACATAAAACAGATATTCAGTAACTACTGCATTTAAATGAGTTATATCAAAATCTCTAAAGAAAAACATTATTATGACACAACATATTATGTAAAATATTACTCAAGTATCTTTACATTTGTTTAGGGGACAAAAGGGGTAATAAATAGTAATTTAATTGGAAATGCCATCCCCTACATGTCCTGTATGTCCCCTACGTAATAACCCTGTTTATAATTGTATATGGACATGTTAAACTTACGTTTTTGTGGTGACATCAGAGATGTTTGTGTTTCTATCTCAACTTGAGTCCGAGCCGGGTTTGGAATATGTCCATTGACTAATGAGCTTTCAATTGTACTGTCATCTCCTGCCTTCGGTTTTGGAACCTTCTCCATTACTCTCAGTTCATGCTTCAGATCTGAAATTATTATTTGAAACTAGCTATTACCCATGTTCCCAACTCTGCTTCTTAGCTCCTATTGGTCATAGGTTGATGTTTTATAACCTTCTTCAATAAATGGACCAGTATTTCCTGAGATTAGAATGTTCAACTAAACTTTTCAGTTTAGTATAAGTATAGATATGAAGACTTCTTTTATATCAAGTCAAAGAGGTTCTACCCACGTTGTTATGGTTATTACAAATGTTTAAATAAATGAATCATTTAGTGTTTCAAAACTGCCTTACTGATAACCAACGTTAAAAGCTTATATTTCAGGAGCAAGTACCATCAATGCTGGTTTCTCTGAATTGAGTTAGTATTGAGCTAGTTTGAAACAAGTAACAAGTTAGTAGTAGAGCAGTGGTGGCTCAGTGGTAACGGTCCCGACGTATGAGTTGTAGGTCATGGGTTCGAACCCCTCCAGGCGCATTACTTTGTGTAATTTATTTCATCACCATTGCTCTCAAAACGGTGAAGAAAAACAGTATGAGGAAACCGGCATGTCCTAGAACCAAAAATTTGAAGACATGTGACATCCACCAACCCGCACTGGGCCCGCGTGGTGGATTATGGCCCACTTCCTCTCACAGAGAGGAGGCCTGCGTCCCAGCAGTGGGAACATTATAGGCTGATGATGAACAAGTTTATAATGTAATATTTTCATACCTCTGGCTTCATCTGTTGCTCTTTGCAACCTGATCCTCAAGTTCTCAACTTCATCCACTTCACTCTCCAGTACAGCATTCCTTTCATATGCTTGATTTAGCATTGATTCAATGCATGACACAGATTCTGATATAACTCTGTAAATAAACTTATATGTGTTAATTCTTTACATCATACTCTCCTATCTAGATTAGTGATGTCATCAATAAGGCCAAGTATTATTATAGAGACACAATTTTATAGAAAATCAATTGTTACAAGACTCCTTAAAAACTTGCAAATAATCATAGTTTAATTTAATGAATATACATAACTCGCCAATGATTATAGGTGCAATGACCTATGCCTAATTTTTAGGACATCATCTATCTAAGTAGAGAAGAGTAACATGATAGCAATTTCTTTCAGACTCTAAATTGTTAAGAGGTTAAGATCAACCTAGAGACAAATCATGAAATAATAACTATAATTTAAAAAATTCAAACAATTTGTAACCTCCATGCAATTCTGTAGTATCTTACATCAAGAATAATAAAAATAAAAGCTTATGTAACCTCTTACCTCTGACCTCTCTCTAAATCATCGTTTTTTTGCTCCAACTCTCTGATGTATATTCCTTGTTTGTCTTTATCTATTTTTAATGCTTGCAGTTCATTCTCTAAAGCATTTGTTTCATGCTGACTTCTTTCCAATTTGCTCTGGAAATAGGGAATGTTGTAGAGATTTATAATAGTAGATTACGCACCAAGGGAATAAAGCAGTGCCTTACGTCACGGGCGTATTGGATCCCGAGGCGACACTAAGGATTCTGGGGGTGAACCTCCGGAGCGCAGCGAGGAGGTTCAAGTGTTAATTCCCGAGTGAAACGAGGGAATTAAGATAAGAATCCTTAGTGTGGCGAGGGATTTAAGTTAGCCCAAGACAAAGGCAGCTTTATTCCTGAGGTGAGTACTCTGCTTTTCACACCACCTGCGAGGAAATAAATTCGAATGTTGAAATTTAATGTGGTACGACAACCTTCGACCGTGAGCATGCTGTGGTGCCCCCCTCACTCCTCAGCAAGCGATCAGCTGTGTCAGTGGGGACTGCCGGGGGGCAGCCGCCGCTGCTTCAATTCCTTCGTTCAAAGTTTTCATACTATGTTCTGTTTGAGGTTCCAAATTCAAATCACATTATTCCCACGGGAATAATGGAATTCAGTACATATATTATTCCCGGCTCGAGCGGGCGGGAACAATGCCTTGCTTTACGGCCGGTTAGCAGACATATAATGTGACATTTACGAGCAGGTGGTGTGAAAAAATACAAAAAAATTATGATATATATATATATTATTTTAATACAATTTAATTTTACTTACCCTTAACATTTCAATTTCATTTTTCAGCCGTTGATTCTGATGTTCCAGATCTCTGTTTTGTTTCTCAACTTGTACTAATGAAGCTTCTAATTCTTTTTCAAGTTGTGCTGAGTTTTCTGTGTATTCATCTAATTCTTGTTGTATATCGATAACCCTAAAAAACAATCAAGAAATTATGAATCATGTCAATTAGCAAAACAGTTGTTTTCACATTTCTTTTAAGGCCTAGTGATGGTGACTTACTTTTGTTCATAATACTTGGCTTGTTTCTTCCAATACTCAACCGTATCAGAATCTGACTGTCTTGGAGATTCCATGTTTGCAAAAACTTTCAGTAAAAGAGATTCCAAGGATGTCTAACGAATCATAATAAAATAACGTTACAGGGGTTCTTTACACTACTGCACAGATACTGTTATTGCTACTTTTTCGTATCGAAGTCGTTGTGATCAATAATTTTCACGTTTTGCTAGACATCAGCCGTTAAAACACAAAAACTGACACAACTTCGTCGTCAAAAAATCCAAAACAGTAAAATCCAATGAAATTAAAATGGCTGCGAAAAGACAATGACAAATTACTAACATGAAAAAAAAGAAACGTCACATATTACTAGGATTGAATATAGGGATTTTGACACACGTGAAAATCACCAACTTATGCCTTGCCCCATACTTGAGTTTAAAACATACTTAAAATAAAATTAAAAAAAAAAGAGAAAGGAAAGGTCGAAAAAAGCGCTGCGCTGTTAAGGTGAACGCACATTGAGCCGCACGCAGTCTCCGCAGTACCCGCACTCATCGCATTTTGTTAATGGCCTCGCACACTGAGCCGCACCGCAGTCTCCGCAGTCGCCGCACGCATTTTGTAGTGTTGCCGACTTATTGGATTTTTCACTAATTAAAATTGTTGGTTTTGACTCCTCTTTTAGTAGCGTAATATTGCTTTTAGTGGCTGGGGCTTTTTTCTAGTTGTTTAGTAGAATTTACTTACAGTTATTAAAATGCTATCACTTAAACAAAGCTATTGAAACGTTACGAAGTATATTATTTTTACTTCATTTAATTGTCAGGAGAACTTTTATTGATACATAAGCTGTAGTTTTTAAGAATTGAAGAAAAATACTGCAAAGATTATGAAATTCCAATAAAAGTTACAGACGACGAAGCAGACAAAAAATGCGGATGACGTCATCCGCACCGCGCTAGCCGCAGCGTCCGCTGCGTGCGGGCCGACGTTGGTGACGTCATCAGCTGCGGCTGGGGAATTCGGTCGTCTCAAATGCGTGCGGCGACTGCGGAGACTGCGGTGCGGCTCAGTGTGCGAGGTTTCATAGAATTTCATACAAAGAATTCGAAATGCGGGGACTGCGGAGACTGCGGTGCGGCTCAATGTGCGTTCACCATTAAGGTGAACGCACATTGAGCCGCACGCAGTCTCCGCAGTACCCGCACTCATCGCATTTTGTTAATGGCCTCGCACACAGCCGCACCGCAGTCTCCGCAGTCGCCGCACGCATTTTGTAGTGTTGCCAACTTAGTGGATTTTTCACTAATTAAAATTGTTGGTTTTGACTCCTCTTTTAGTAGCGTAATATTGCTTTTAGTGGCTGGGGCTTTTTTCTAGTTGTTTAGTAGAATTTACTTACAGTTATTAAAATGCTATCACTTAAACAAAGCTATTGAAACGTTACGAAGTATATTATTTTTACTTCATTTAATTGTCAGGAGAACTTTTATTGATACATAAGCTGTAGTTTTTAAGAATTGAAGAAAAATACTGCAAAGATTATGAAATTCCAATAAAAGTTACAGACGACGAGGCAGACAAAAAATGCGGATGACGTCATCCGCACCGCGCTAGCCGCAGCGTCCGCTGCGTGCGGGCCGACGTTGGTGACGTCATCAGCTGCGGCTGGGGAATTCGGTCGTCTCAAATGCGTGCGGCGACTGCGGAGACTGCGGTGCGGCTCAGTGTGCGAGGTTTCATAGAATTTCATACAAAGAATTCGAAATGCGGGGACTGCGGAGACTGCGGTGCGGCTCAATGTGCGTTCACCATTAAAGCGCTAACGTATGGACATTAAGGTGAACGCACATTGAGCCGCACGCAGTCTCCGCAGTACCCGCACTCATCGCATTTTGTTAATGGCCTCGCACACTGAGCCGCACCGCAGTCTCCGCAGTCGCCGCACGCATTTTGTAGTGTTGCCAACTTAGTGGATTTTTCACTAATTAAAATTGTTGGTTTTGACTCCTCTTTTAGTAGCGTAATATTGCTTTTAGTGGCTGGGGCTTTTTTCTAGTTGTTTAGTAGAATTTACTTACAGTTATTAAAATGCTATCACTTAAACAAAGCTATTGAAACGTTACGAAGTATATTATTTTTACTTCATTTAATTGTCAGGAGAACTTTTATTGATACATAAGCTGTAGTTTTTAAGAATTGAAGAAAAATACTGCAAAGATTATGAAATTCCAATAAAAGTTACAGACGACGAGGCAGACAAAAAATGCGGATGACGTCATCCGCACCGCGCTAGCCGCAGCGTCCGCTGCGTGCGGGCCGATGTTGGTGACGTCATCAGCTGCGGCTGGGGAATTCGGTCGTCTCAAATGCGTGCGGCGACTGCGGAGACTGCGGTGCGGCTCAGTGTGCGAGGTTTCATAGAATTTCATACAAAGAATTCGAAATGCGGGGACTGCGGAGACTGCGGTGCGGCTCAATGTGCGTTCACCATTAGATAATTATAGAATTTGTTATATTTCGATGCTTTTTTTTGTGCGGTCCGGAAAAAAGCTGATAGCGGCAAAAACAAAAGCGTTCGTCGAATATGATACTTACAAAAATGTTGCAATCATTTGGATCAGCATATCCACCGCACAAAGCGGTATACGAATATTTGCAAGTTATTATAAGTACACACGGCTCCACATTAGTGCCGTGAATTCACGCCGCGATTTCTCGCCGTGAATTCTCGGCACAATACTGACTCTGGGGTGCGTTTAAATCCTTCGGCCGTATTTCGCCGGAAAAAAATTAAACTGGCGAGGGTTCGCTGAACGGAGTCATAAGTTTCTGTCAATGTTAGCTGTCAAATTCAATTGACAGACCACTTTATTGAACAAAAATAATCAATTTGCCGTTCAATAAAAATCCATAATCCACAAGTAATATTTACTCTCTAAAATAAAAATAATATTCGTTTTTACGGTGGGTATCGAGCAAAACAACAAAACGTAATGTCAGTCTGACAGCAGGATAAAATTTTGCGAGGTAAAAAGGTCGCAAAAATTTATTCCATTTAGTAATAACTTATCCCAGCGAACGACCGTAAACGGGGCAGATTAAATTTTAGTTAGCTTCATTTTTCACCTCGCGGTGTACTTAAACGGGGTGTTTGACATTTAGTCAGTATAAATTTAAACTGGATAAAGGATTTAAACGCAGCCCTGATCAGGGGTGCGTTTAAATCCTTCGGCCGTATTTCGCCGGAAAAAAATTAAACTGGCGAGGGTTCGCTGAACGGAGTCATAAGTTTCTGTCAATGTTAGTTGTCAAATTCAATTAACAGCTCAGTTTATTGAACAAAAATAATGAATTTGCCGTTCAATATAAATCCATAATCCACAAGTATATTTACTCTCTAAAATAAAAATAATATTCGTTTTTACGGCGCGAATCGAGCAAAACAACAAAACTTAATGTCAATCTGACAGCAGGATAAAATTTTGCGAGGTAAAAAGGTCGCAAGAATTTATTCCATTTAGTAAAAACTTATACCAGGGGACGACCGTAAACGGGGTAGATTAAATTTTAATTGGTATAATTTTTCTTTTTATGACTCCGTTCAGCGAACCCTCGCTAGTTTAATTTTTTTCCGGCGAAATACCGCCGAAGGATTTAAACGCACCCCAGGTACAGGCGCGAACGCGCGTGAATCCTCCGAAAACCATCCACATTCTCGTTCGCGCCTGTTCACGGGGGTTGACGGCACTAATGTGGAGCCGCCATTACGAATGCCAAATTCCCAGATAACGCTGAGTCCATGCTCTAAAGGTGAACGCACATTGAGCCGCACGCAGTCTCCGCAGTACCCGCACTCATCGCATTTTGTTAATGGCCTCGCACACTGAGCCGGGCCAATCTTCAATTTTTGGACTTCCGTTGAGGACAATGACGCCCGATATTTTTACTGCTAGCGCAACCATCCATTGACAAAAAACAAAAATACAAATTATTTTAATTTCATTTTAGTTAAACGTAATTAAAATAATATATATTTAAAATTGAAGATTGACCCAGCCGGGTCAATCTTCAATTTTTGAACTTCCGTTGAGGATAATGACACCCGATACTTTTACTGCTAGTGCAACCATCCATTGACAAAAAACAAAAATATATATTATTTTAATTACGTTTAACTAAAATGAAATTAAAATAATTTGTATTTTTGTTTTTTGTCAATGGATGGTTGCGCTAGCAGTAAAAATATCGGGCGTCATTGTCCTCAACGGAAGTCCAAAAATTGAAGATTGGCCCAGCCGCACCGCAGTCTCCGCAGTCACCGCACGCATTTTGTAGTGTTGCCAACTTAGTGGATTTTTCACTAATTAAAATTGTTGGTTTTGACTCCTCTTTTAGTAGCGTAATATTGCTTTTAGTGGCTGGGGCTTTTTTCTAGTGGTTTATTAGAATTTACTTACAGTTATTAAAATGCTATCACTTAGACAAAGCTATTGAAACGTTACGAAATATATTATTTTTACTTCATTTAATTGTCAGGAGAACTTTTATTGCTACATACGCTGTAGTTTTTAAGAATTGAAGAAAAATACTGCAAAGATGATGAAATTCCAATAAAAGTTACAGACGACGAGGCAGACAAAAAATGCGGATGACGTCATCCGCACCGCGCTAGCCGCAGCGTCCGCTGCGTGCGGGCCGACGTTGGTGACGTCATCAGCTGCGGTTGGGGAATTCGGTCGTGTCAGGGTCTGCGGCTACTGCGATGCGGCTCAGTGTGCGAGGTTTCATAGAACTTCATACAAAAGGTGAACGCACATTGAGCCGCACGCAGTCTCCGCAGTACCCGCACTCATCGCATTTTGTTAATGGCCTCGCACACTTAGCCGCACCGCAGTCTCCGCAGTCGCCGCACGCATTTTGTAGTGTTGCCAACTTAGTGGATTTTTCACTAATTAAAATTGTTGGTTTTGACTCCTCTTTTAGTAGCGTATATTGCTTTTAGTGGCTGGGGCTTTTTTCTAGTTGTTTAGTAGAATTTACTTACAGTTATTAAAATGCTATCACTTAAACAAAGCTATTGAAACGTTACGAAGTATATTATTTTTACTTCATTTAATTGTCAGGAGAACTTTTATTGATACATAAGCTATAGTTTTTAAGAATTGAAGAAAAATACTGCAAAGATTATGAAATTCCAATAAAAGTTACAGACGACGAGGCAGACAAAAAATGCGGATGACGTCATCCGCACTGCGCTAGCCACAGCGTCCGCTGCGTGCGGGCCGACGTTGGTGACGTCATCAGCTGCGGCTGGGGAATTCGGTCGTCTCAAATGCGTGCGGCGACTGCGGAGACTGCGGTCCGACTCAGTGTGCGAGGTTTCATAGAATTTCATACAAAGAATTCGAAATGCGGGGACTGCGGAGACTGCGGTGCGGCTCAATGTGCGTTCACCAAAAGAATTCGTAATGCGGGGACTGCGGGGACTGCGGTGCGCCTCAATCTGCGTTCAAAAAAGTGTGGCATGCACGCACCATGCACGCACGCATGTAAGTACGACTCTGTAAATTCTATTGTCTTTGATTTTTCTTGCTTGACACTTTGACAGATGTTTGACAGCTCACTCAGCTGACAAATTGACATGAAAAGCCCCCAAGAATAAAATAGATAGAAGTAAATAAAACACTTTTACATGTATTATGTGAAAAATTATTATGAATTTTCCATTCAACTCACTTAGTATTGTTAGTGCCAACTTATTTTGCACAGTCCTTTTGCAATGCTGTGTTATCGATGATAGAATTTCAATATCGTTATTGTTTTTGAATGACGTGTAATGTTTCCTACGGCGGACGCTGAAGATATTTCGCAGGTCACGTCATTAACAACTAAGTCAAGTGCTGCTAGCGATGCCCAAAACTCGGCTGAAATTACTCAAGCCGCAACACAACCTAGCACGAGAGAGTTAACACTCAACATGTTGATCAAAGAGATGTTATTCTGCTTGGCCCTGGCTTTGACCACTTACGGGGCCCTACATAACTCGTAAGTATTCCTTTTATTTATTTACCTGCTTACAAACACCTGTTTCTACCATAATACAGATAACAGACAGATACATTGGTTGTCAATAAGTTTAATAAAAGGATATTATTGTTAAGAAATCAATACTAAATGAAAGTGTAGGTTAGGTTACTGTATTTTGTTTTGAAATGTTAAATTTCAAATACCTATTTTAGTAAGATAAAGTATAGGAAATAAATAAAAAGTTGCGGAACATTAATTCAGAATTTATTTATAGTATTATTAAGTTGCCCCAAAAATAAAACTAATACACAATTTCTTTAAATCAAATAAATTATTTTTTCAGACCGACAAAGATTTCCAAACATCCACAAGCCATAAGGTTCTTCAGCCCAGACTCAGTAGTCCAGGATTGGTACCGAGGACAGCTCAATAATGTCCTGACCAGTGTCAACCGTGTAGACGTATCATTTGTCATGTACTATGCACCATGGGATGCGGAATCTCAGTATGTAAGAGGAGAGTTTGAGAAAGCTGCTCATATTCTTAAAGATCGTGTGAGTATTGATGATTATATTATTATTTTATGTATGTCTGGAATTTTTGTTTGTTTACTCTCACAGGGTAAACAATATTAGTTGACAGATATTTTGCAGCCACACTTGAAATTAGCATCTAAATTCTTGTCACTGATGGAATTGTCAACATTAACTTGCCATTTACCAAAAAAAACAAAAGCAAGTTAATTGAATCGTTAACTCTTGAAGAAAAGACACAAGAATTTTGCTGTTTGTACTATTTGTGTTATTATTTTGGAATGTTTCAGAAGCTTATATAATGATGTTATACATTGTTAAAACCTTGCATTATCAATGATTAGAGTATTTATGCTATTGCTTTTAAGTGTCACTTATCTACTGCTGATAAAGAATTATTAAAAACAGTCACAATTTATTGCATTTATGCTTGACTATAGTTTGACCAAAACATTTTTAAGTATGCAATGCAGTCTACAGTGTCCCTGACTTGAAAATTTCTTAGTGATAAAATTTTCCAGAGATCAGTGGTTAAAAATTAGTAGGTAGATTACCCTTCACATCCAAATGATCTCTTTATTACTACAACCAAATTAAACAGAGGCATGAGAGAGGTTAAAACTAATTGTTTATCTGAGAAATACTCTCCTATTTTTGAAGGGACAAAAATTATGACCACTTTTTATGTTCAACATTTCAGATAGGCAACAAATGCCTATTATTGCATTTAAATGCTCTAACTTAATTAATTGGAATATCCAAATAATTAATATCTGATCTTTTAAGTGCTAGCACAACACTTACACACAGTGTTGAATTAATGGATCACATTCAAAACACAATATTGCCCTTCATAATGCTCTATAATGTTGCGGCAGGCAGCGTATGGGATAGGTTCCGTCTGAACTGGAAGGAGGATGCATGGGCTTGGGAGAAGTGGAAGGAGTGGAGGAAGCTCTTTGCCCAGGAGTGGGATGTAAAAAAAAAACAGAAAAAAAATATGATAAAAAATTATGTTGATTTTCGAGGTTGCAGAAAGCTAAGAAATGTTTTGTTTCAGGTTCTATTTTCTGCAATAAATTGTTGGAATCCAGGAAGTGAATGTAGATTACACAATAATAAAATATCATCATGGCCTATTTTAATGGCATATACAACCATATCAACAGGAATACTGTACTATGGTAGGTATATTGGTGTTTGTTCTATTATATCAAACAGCCATTTACTTATTATTTTGTATTTGTCCACAACAAAGTTGTAATTTAAACTACAAAATAACTATTTATTGGTTTAAAATATGCCATATGTTTTAACTAGTTTATATGTGTACTAGATTTCATTAAAATCAAATTGAAACCTCCAAAAAAAATTTGAATCACGACCAATAGAATACTTGCAAAGAAATAATTCAAAATGTATAATTTTTTAATTAATAATTAGTTTTCATTTTGTGCTCTTTCAGGTCCCCGAGACGCACACAGTATGGTCAACTTTTTAGAATTAATGATGAAGCCTTTAAGAAGAGTTTCTTCCTCAGAGGATCTCGTTAATTTACTCTCGCGTTGTGATGTGGGTACATAATTTATTTAGAACACTTTTTGAAACTGTAGTTCATTGCTGCTTTTAGCATAAGGCAGGAAATGAATTTGGCCTCGTATTGTTCGTAATTCAGCGTCCTCCTTTCTTGATCTCGCTTAAAAACTAGGAAAGACGAAAAATAAGAGCCTAAATGAATGATATTGGATACAATATACATAATTATTATGTTCAAAATTACATGAATACTGAATAGGTATTTGCTTATTCTTTTGTTTTTACATAGTATTTGTATTGCAGGCTGTAGCAGTTGGATACACACCGCTAACAGACACGTCAAAGTATTACAATACTTGGTACACGGTCGCGTTGAAGTCGAGAGAGGCAGATATTCTTGGAGAAATATGCTTCGCGGCTGTGACGTCAGAGGAGCTAGCGGCTGAACTGGGTGTGGAGAGTGTGCCTAATGCTCGTCTCATGTTGTGGAATGATACTAAGGTTCGTTTTCTTAGGGTCAATTTATACTAGTGCAGAGTCGAAGCGCATCGAAGCGCATTTTCTAAAACTGAACATAACAAGTTCAACCTTAACTCCACAGCGTAACGCACACATTACTTAGCGAAGCCGCACGATTCGTGATCAGCGTTGTTCACGCGCAGACGCGCGAATTCTGAAGAAAGCGCGCGTCTTTTTAAAATCTTAGAAGTAATGTGTGCGTTACGCTGTGGAGTTAAGGTTGAAATTGTTATGTTCAGTTTTAGAAAGACGCTTCGATGCGCTTCGACTCTGCGCTAGTATAAATTGACCCTTAGGGCCCTATATAAATCTAAAAAGACCCAGTCAACTTAGATATAAATATTATGTTATGTATTAAAGTATTTTTAAAGGTTTTATCTTTGAATCTGCGTTAAGTAGAGATGTGCCGACTAGTTAGTAAAGCCGGCCATATCATGCATAGTGCAGTCGGTCGGTCAAGCGCCGATCAAATGTCTGGCTGATTTATTTCTAACATGCACAAAAATTTTAGTCCCGTTTTCCTTGTAAGTCCAGTCAACGCTTTCGTACCATAAACAGGAAAATATGTTTAATCTATAAATATTGATAAAATTAGTTATTTTTGGTGATTTAATGAAGGTATTATTCAATGTATTTTTGCAACAGGAATACATATCGCGAGACGGTGACCTTCAAGCATGGAATCATTCTTCCCTAATTCACTGGGTTTTAGACAACTTCTCCCAACCAGTAGCAAGAATAATGCCTCTGTGGAGAAAAGCCTTTAATTTTGAGAGATATGTCGATGGTAATCCGATATTAATACTCTTTACACCACTCAATCCTTTGTACGAACAACTGCCGTCGTACGCTTTGGTAAGTTTTTTTCGATTATTATGAATAGAATAGAATAGAATAGAATAGAATATCTTTATTTGCGTGAAATATGGTACATTGAGGTGTTATTTAAAAAAAAGTTCAACATATTCCGCTTACTACTTTTCAGCATGCAAATTGTTTTAAAAACTAAGTTATTATAATAATAAAATTACAAAGAGAATAATAGTTGTTATGCTAATGTTGTATTTGACTGGTAACCAGTTATGCCAATTTAATGGCAATAGGTATTTGCATATTTTTCATTTACGCGGTGAACAATGGTATTGCTTTAAGACCGCGAAGATATACGTATTATAGTTTGAGAGCTCAGCAAATTTTTGCGAAAGTGCTTGAGGCACGCTGAACAAACTTGTTTCGAAGAAGCCAGACGTAAAGATACAATTTTTGGTCCCATTAAAGTCTTTTAGATATTTTTTTCTAAATTTCAAGTGGCTCTTAGCCTTTAGAACAGTGCCACGATAATTGTGAGTCTCATAAAGAAAATAAAAACAGAAGAAGTTGTTATTATGAGACCATATTTTTGAAACTAAATACAAATAAATGACTCAAAGGCTTGTGGTCTGAATGTGGCGTTGTACAGAACGATGTCAAATTAGTCACACATTTATGTTTATTTGAACAAGGATATTAAAATACGTAAATTCAACTTTACTCAACAATGACACATAATCAGCGGCTTTATTTCCTAGCAATAGGAGCGATTTTCGAGGTTCAAGTTTTATACACTGATGCGCGGTAGACCGTGACACGGTGCTACCAGTAATCGCCACCATACCAACGGTTTTTTTTTAAGTTGTACCGACGCAGCTACTCTAGGAATTTATCTCACATCTTGGTTACGTTTATAATCATTTAAACGCACAAACACAAACATCCAAACCCGGAACAACCACTCTGTAAGGTCTGTAAGCCATACAAATATTTGACCCGTACGTACAATCGGCAAAGTTGAGTCATGATCCACCATTTAAGCTTATTTTCCTACAGACTTTCACAATTAGGTAATACAATTAGGTCCACATTCGCGTAAATATACAAATCCATGGTAACGACTTTGATCTTTCTCAATTTGACGGATTCAAACGATTTATTGTCAAAATGGGTCATGATTCAACTTTGTCGATTGTACATAGAACCCACGAAATGCAGTGCAGCACAGCATTCAATCGCTCAGCTATCGCGCCAACAGTTAACATTCCATCTAAACTCTTTCAGTTACGTGAAGTAGCGATGGAATACTACAATTGTAAAAACAAGGATAGCTACCAATGGACTTCGGAATTAGTGAAATTACAACAAGTTCAGAGACTCCTATATCAACAAAAAAACTACACGAAATTCTGTAACGAGTTCAAATTCAAGAAACCTATTACAAAACAAAGTCGTTTTTACAAAAAGGAGGTAGAATCACGAAATAATAAGTATCCTTGGTATAACACCACACATAAGAATAATAAGAATGGAGTTTTCAATTCTCTTTTGAAAAGAGGTTTTACTGCGTCGAAGGCTATTGAAAGTTTAGAAGAAAGTTCTCAGTTACTTGCGTCGTTGGATTGGTTGCAAGAATGTAGTATGAAGGTGTTGCCGGCTGAAAGGAGTTTCTATGAACACTATGAACAATGTCAATCATTTGAGGAGAACTTTATTCACGAACAAGAAGAAACTTCTGAAGCGGAGGAGTAAGTAGAACTTTCATAGTACTAATGTAAGTTATTTAAAACAAAATTCTTCAAGAGAATATTTGCATTCATGGTGACAAAGATATTTTACAAACAATCAATAACGATAACAAGATAAAATGATTAGTTTGATTTTTTTTACATTTTTTTTGTTTTTAGCACAAAAAAAAAATCAATTTTCCGTTTTAACATAAAAAACATTAGACTACTGCGATGTCGCCATATCTAATTGCGCTTGAAAAAAACTGAAGGGAGGGATCAGAATCCCTAGACAAACGGCACGCGATAATCGTTAACGCTCAGCAGCAGTCTATAATACATTTTCAACTTTTTACCCTAGCGTATAAAGTTGAAAATCTAGTATTGATTACAAGAGCGTTTTCGTTTCGTTTTCGAACTTTAGGCACTTAGCTATTAAGTTTAAAATCTATTAAAGGCTCTTGAGCGTTTACGTTTATTAATTGCCGTTTGGTTATAGGGTCAAGAGAGATAAGATCTGATATTATAATTTGAAATCTAAAAACAATGGCTACAGAGTTTAGTATTGTATTTAGTAACTAATGTTTAATAGAAATTATACATAGTATAAACATCTACTGTGATCCTTACAGAATAGAAACTACAATGCTACCATACGAAGATGATCCGCTCTCGCCAGAGAATCTCCTACAAGACAGTGTCAAACACTTTTGTAAGGTGTATCGATTTGCCCAGGAATGGGGGTCACCGATCTACCCTTCAGGACAGCCGAACATCGACGAACGACGCACGAATGTAACTCATATTGACGGGCTGTCTTGTGAGAGCAACTTTAGTTTACACATGATAGCAGTAGACAGCAAGAGGAACCATCACTTCGCAGAGTCACTCGGTATAGATATAACAAATAAGAAGGATATGACCGCTGTCGTTATACTGGATAGTAAGGTAAATTATAATAATAATAAACCCTGTCTTTTGTTTCCATATTCCGCAATAGTCCATCTCCAACCGGGGGTTGTCCTTGGATATACTGACATAGTACATACAGGGATAACCGTCGGTTGGAGCCTCATTTCATTTAAAATTGCGTAATGGGCCTCTGCAAGATGGCTTCGGCTCCTGGCACGCCTTTCAAAAGTCCGGGATCCCATGATCCCGAGATGTTACAAAGCATTTCAAATAATAATAAATAATAGGCATCAATAACGCTGACATGAAACAATCGTTGAAAGAGCGCTTCTTTGGCCGCCTGAATAAGGTACTTTACAGTCTTTTGTCAGGTGGCAATAAGTTGCGCGCTTTCAACGGTTGGGTTACATGCCGGTGTTTTGATTTATTCTTTCGGCATACTCAAATGGACTCAGACGGAACTTGACGCCCTGGATAGAAGAGTCCGTTCACTGCTGACTGCAAATCGGATGCATCACCACGGTCGTCGCCATGAGACTGTATATCCTACAAGTGCGGGGGTCAAACTTTTTAAATGCTAAGACCCTGTAACCGTGAGGTATGCAGTCTCAGGGAATATTTCCTAGAAATGACGTGGGGATGCTCCGAGATGTGGTCACGGTGGATAAGGGTCTTACTCCGCTCTCCTTGAACTAACGAGAACTGACGCAAACCTAAAGTTTTGGACACTAATGATCGTAAGGCTGTATGGCAAAGCAAGGAGCTTCACGGACGCTATGATACCGGGCAGTACATGGTCCCGATGTAGACTTTCTAGCGTCCGTATCCTGGCTACGCTTCGGTGACCTGTTTGGGGAAACTGAAGGTTTTGTCTGTGCAATTATGGACGAAGTTATGATGACAAATAACTACCGGAAATACATTGTGAAGGATGGCACGGTTGACATATTCGGGCATGCCACCGTCCTGGAGAATCTATCCGACACATTATTTCTGGGTGTTCTAGTCTAGCTAACGGAGAGTATTTGCATAGACAGAACCTCGTGGCCAGGATTATCCACCAGCAACTTGCTTTGAATTTCTAAACCTTGTGGAATCGGAAGTGCCTTACTATAGGTATGCGCCCGACCCAGTTCTCGAAAATGGCAATATCTCGTTGTATTGGGATCGACCTATCATCACTGACAGGACTATTGTTGCCAATAACCTGACATTGTGGTGATAGATCGATCGGAGCGTCGCGCAATGATTGTTGATATTACGGTCCCGCATGATGAGACCAACGTGAGGGCAGAAAAGGATAAGCAATTCAAGTATCTTGATCTGGCTCGCGAGGTTGTTGACATGTGGGACGTAAATACGGCAGTCATTGTGCCGATAGTCGTGTCTGCCAATGGCTTAATTGCCAAGAGCCTCGAACAACATCTTAAGAGGCTCTCGCTTGGCAGCTGGATCAAGCGCTTGATTCAGAAGGCAGTACTCCTGGACACGGCGCGTATTGTTAGGAGGTTCCTCTCTCAAGAGCCCTGACCACCGACAGCCCGGACCCTGTTCCCGATGCTGGTGGACTGCTATTTTTTATATTTTTAAATGTTTTTAGTCTGTTTTTTATAAAAATATTTAAAAATTTAATTAATAAGTGCAAAAATAAATAAAGAGAATAATAATAATAATAAAATTATAGATTAGATATGTCAGTGAGGGGTGAGGTGTGACAGCGGATTCTTAGTTCCTTTTTTTCTTTTTTTAATCAAACTTTTCCCCACCCAAAGAATTTCTCTTGTTGTGGATACAAACATGGAAATTCACATACACAGTCATACACCCAGACCTGAAACAACTACTTGTAGGTCATATAAATATTTGTTCCGTGCGGGAATCGAATCCACGCACACACACGCTACGCAGCAGTCCAATCGCCCAGCCACTGCGCTAACTGTGCCTTAGTGATGGGTTCCGTTTTACCCTTTGGGTACGAAACCCTAAAAATGGGCCCTCATTCCAAATGTACATTCAACTTTACTAAGAAGTTATAAGAGAACATTTTCGAAATGTCTTATTAAAAATAAGATAATTGAAAATCTCTGTTTCAGCGAAAAGGTTAAAGTCCGCCTTTTTTTTAATAAGATGTAACACTATTTATCGATGATGTCTAATCACAATCAGTCGCAAAGACCACCGATCAAGATTTAGATTGACATACAATATTAATTTCGTGGTAGCAAAGATCGTGTGGAAGATAAATCGCTGTTAGCGATAAGATTGCCTTTGTAACCATAGAATTAGAAATATTTTAAAACTGTTTATTATGTGTGTTCTCTCCAATGATATATAAACTATAGATACGTTGTCCGCACTCTAAAATGGCAACAAAAAATGAAGCCAATTGGCCAGATTGCGCTTAGTTGCGTCTCCCTCCCGCCCCGTACGGTGTCATATTATTTTCTTTCTGTTTCTTCACACGTATAAGTAGTTCTAGTATAATTGTCGCCGTTTTTAAGCGCCGCCATGTTCGTTCATGACGTGTCTATATACAGTGTGTCCGGGCACGAGTTAGTGATATTTGAAGAGGATATTCTAGGCTCATTTTCATCGACAAAAATGCTTTAAAAAAAATTCTTACTCCAAAACTTCGCGAATGGCAGCCATTTCAAATTTTTGATCTGTCGAACTGGGGTGTGTACAATAAAATGCAAATATCTTTGAATCCAAGAGACCTACATTCATGCAAATGACTTAACTGTAAAGCTAAATGCTGAGGCTTATCAAAAACTTACGAAAATTTTCTAAATAATATGTAACAATAGCCAAAAAACATGGGCAAACATGAAATTGTACCCAAAAATTACTGAATAATTTCACATTTTTAACTCTAGCTCGATGAGTACCCCTGAATTTTGCTAGGATTTTTGCATTAATTTAAAAGTGTTTGAGTCAGGTTATAAAATGATATCAAAATTATCACTCTACGTTAAGTATCTTAGGAGTTATTCTCAATTGAACATCACCCTTCCGTCTCGCCCGCACCAATAAATCCAAGAAACTGTACTATTTCAGTTTAAGGATGGTTAGTTGGGGATCATTTACGTGGTAGTCAATAATGCCAGCTCATAAATATTCGTTGGAACGATTTAGCTCACCCAAAGAATGCGACACCTGTAATATTGGGGTACATGCGCTAAGGAAGGGTGATGTTCAAGTGAGAATAACTCCTAAGATACTTTATCTAGAGTGATAATTTTGACATCATTTTATAGCCTGACTCAAATACTTTTAATTTAATGCAAAGCTAGAGAAAAAAGCTAGAGTTAAAAATGTGAAATTATTCAGTAATTTTTGTGTACAATTTCGTGTTTGCCCATGTTTTTTGGTTACTTTTACAGATTATTTAAAAAATCTTCGTAAATTTTGATAAGCCTCAACGTTTAACTTTGCAATAAAGTCATTTGCATGAACCTAGGTCTCTTGGATTCAAAGATATTTGCATTTTATTGTACACACAGATCAAAAAATTAAAATGGCTGCCATTCGCGAAGTTTTGGAGTAAGCATTTTATTTAAAGCATTTTTGTCGATGAAAATGAGCCTAGAATATCCCCTTCAAATATCGCTAACTCGTGCCCGGACACACTGTATAATACGTCATTGGTTCTATCTAGATAGATAGAACCAATTGATAGATAGATATCTACATCACTCGGTGTTGACACATTTGTAATTTTTACAGTAACACACAAATAATTTATCTATAACATTTCCACAGCACGAAAGCCAATACTTATTGTCAGCGGACTATAATGCGAAGTCAATAAGGGAGTTTATAGCGAACTTCACGAACAAGGATCTGAAGCGTTCGCTGCGCTCGCACGTATATGAGACTGCGCATACGCACTACTTCGGGTCGGATGGCCCGTCCGAACAGATGGGCATCAACCAGAACTCCGTGTATATTGAAGACCTCACTTCGAGAAGTTTCAGAAGAATGGTGAAAACGCCGGGCACTGTGAGTGTTTTGTGTGTTACTTTTGTATTGGTCTTAGTTATTTGTAGGTTATCTGTGTAGTCACTCTATATTGACAGAGTATCCAAATATCAAAGGCCGCATTTACACTAGGGGAAATTTGTCCCACGTCTCTGTCGTTCGACACAAAACACACTGTCACACGTGATGTCGCCCAACGTCACTTGCAACATCTACGCGTCGCGGGACTTGTGAATCGATACTAACAGTCTTTGTCGTAGTGTGAACAATACAATTTTGTCCCACAAAGTCGCTCGGATGTCTTATAAAAGTCCGGCAACATATCTTTGGCGCCATCTCTAAAACGACATAAACGGTTAAACTGAAGTGCAGGTGTCATTTTAAAAGCTTTTTTTATGATATGAGCTCAAGGCTACATAAGTACAGCCGCAAAGGCTGATCTTCCGGGTTAAGCCGCGCTTGCCTTGTGGATGGGTGACTATCTGCCATTGCGAGTCTCCTCCGTGCATCTGGTTCGACTGGAAGCAGACCCAATATATTTGGGAAGGGCTAGGCAGATGATGATGAACTACAACATTTTTAGCAACAAAGAGTTCCGTATATTCGTCTAGATGACGCTGGTAGCGGTGTGCGGCGGCGCGTGCAGCGCTCTGACGACGCGCGCGCTGTCGGCGGCGCGGCGCCTGCTGTGGGCGTGCGGCCTGCGCCTGCGCGTGGCGCGGCTGGACGCGCTGCGACACGACCTGCCGTGGCACTACACCGTGCACCACTACCCCACGCTGCTCGTGTTCCCGGCTCACAGGTAACTAACACGAGTAAGGCCAGAGTAGTCCCAGAGTGGGAAAGAGACAGAGCTATACAAGTCGTCTAGCGCTATCTCTTTCCCACAGTAACTACTTTCACTTTAAGACGTTGTGGTAGGCCATTAAGTGTGTGATGCTAGTTAATCCATTTGGGAATTAAGGTGTCGATATTAATAGGGTTCTTTTTCCTTCATAAATATCTTAACCATGCCTCGTGCGTGCCTCGTCCGGGCCGCAAGCATGAATAAAGAAAGAAAGAAAGAAAAGAGATTTATTGGAACACACAGGACAGAACAAACAAAAATTATATGAATAAAAACAACAAATTAATTTAAAAAAAAAACAAAGGCAAACCCACACAAAACAAAAATAAAATAAAACCGGCCAAGTGCGTGTCGGGCCACGCACAGTGTAGGGTTCCGTAGTTGCCCATCAAAATACTTATGCGAACTAACTAAACTGATTCGCTGAATTTAATTTTAAAAAGAAGAATTTTCAAAATCGGTCGAGGAGTCTTTGAGAAATCGGGGAAAATACATAAGAAAAAAGATTACAACGAATTCAGAACTTCCTCCTTTTTTTGAAGTTAAAAATAGTTAAAAACCTACCTATCCCCAAAAAACATACCTATAAAAGCTGTAAAAATAAAGTTGACAAACTTATATTTGCAGTTGTCTCCGATACATTTTGTTTAAGAAAATATGATATCAAGTACATTTTATAAGTTGGTCGACTATTACTCGTAAAGTTGTAAAGTCTACTTAGTCATGATAATTTTCTTTTAAACTTCGTTATATGTACTACTATTGTGAATTTTTTCACACCCCCAAACATAACCGTTTAGCTGGTAGAGGAGGGGGACACTCGAATCGAGCAAAATTTAGCACTTTAAAGCTTAATATTTCACAAACGAATTTTTTTATCCAAAACAATGGAAACTATCATTATTTTTTAAAGGCCTATTTAATGATACCCCACACTAAGGTATACGCGAGAAAAAAAAAAATCCTCACTTTACGTGTAAGTACTGGAGGTACCCTAAAAAAAAATATTTTACGAGATTTTATTTTACCACTTTTTCGGCACAACAAATCCGTATATTTACACCAAATTACAGGTCTCTAGTACTGTGCGTCTCTGAGCTAAACTGCGGGCGGACGGACGGACGGACATGGCGAAACTATAAGGGTTCCTTGTTGACTACGGAACCCTAAAAACAATTTAGTCCTGTGCGAGGCCAAAAGGCTCCCACCTCAGCGTGTGCTGCGACATTTATATCACAGCTTTTCTGAATCCACTTCATACAAAAAGTACACCACAATGATCGACCGTGCCCTATCCGGTGCATGGCCCGAACACGGTTCGTTGTAGCGTGAATCATTCTTAACTCGGAATATAGCCTTACAAAATTATTTGTGACCGTAACTGCCATCATTTATAACTTATCTTATTAATTGTTCCAGACGCGGTGAAGCAGACAGCCAGTCGTACCCGGGCGAGGAGCGCGTGACGTCAGCGGGCGCGGTGGCGCTGGCGCTGCGCTCGCTGGGCGCGCCGCAACACCTGCGTGTGCGGCTGGCGCTGTGCGCGGCTGTGCAGGTACACGACGCGTTTTATATACCTTGCTCGCTCAAAATGGACCAGTCGATATTGATCGCCTCAGAAAACATCTACATCTACATTTTATCCTTACCAGCAACAATATCGAATAGCTTCATAATATAGGGTGTGATTTTTTTTTCAAAATCAGCGGGTTCGATTCCTGGCTAAGATGATTGATTTTTCTCAAATCCAATGATGCAGTTTTAGTTTTCGTCAAAATCTGCCTCGAGACTCCTTTCAACGTTTTTTGATATTCTTCATAGTTTCGGAAATAGCCATCCACGCCCAGTTGAAAAATTCACCCTGTATAAAAATAAGTCGGGTTTTCCTTCCTGACGCTATAACTCCAGAACGCACGAACCGATTTCCACGGTTTTGCATTCGTTGGAAAGGTCTCGGGCTCCGTGAGGTTTATAGCAAAGAAAACGAAGCCATCTGGTGGCGAAACGGAGTTCGCCGGGTTTGCTAGTTTAGTATAATGATTAAAAGATTAACCATAGAGTTTCTTGCTGCTTCCTTCCCTTTGATAACGACTCACCCGAACCGTGCACCTTTCTTTTAACTAAGTGCCCATTATGCTCAGTGCAAGTTATTTTACGTTGACGATAAGTAAGGTTAAACCGTTTTGGTGTTCTTATTACTTTTAAGTTCTCGCGATCTTGGAGCGCGCCAATAAGAGCGCAAAACATTTTGATTATGATCAATATGTAAGAACTAGTTACAGTTGTTCCCAACAATCTATCTCTATCTCTTGTAGATAAGCCGGAGTATTGAAGAAAGGATTCTAAAATGGCGGCTTACACTTGCGTTGACAGATAGTACAGTCAGCATATAAGATTTCAAATTAATAAAAAAAAAATAATAATAACAAGACTGGCTCACAATAATTTCTCAAACTTAACCTAACAATAAAACAAAATTAAAACAACAATATCAACAGGTAACAACGGAAAAATAACAAAACTATACTAAATATTCTCAAAATAGATCACTGATCGCGTCGAGACATTAAGACTTTTTTTTCTGCTAACGCTACACGCCGGAGTGAGTATAGACGGTACTAGTGTGCGAGCGAGAGGAAACGATAAGCGCCGCCATTTAAGAATCCTTTCTTCAATGAACCAGGTTATAGAAATAGTTTTTCTAGCTCTAGTATAGCAAAACCTGAGATACTAAAATATTGGGAATGAACGTTAATTGCCCTTCAGAACCTAGCTATCGTTTCACGTCTTGAAACGATAGCTAGGTTCTTGAACTCGAAAAAATAAATAAGTAATTACACTTTCTCGCCTATCATGAGAGAGTAGATTTCGTTATTAATTGCTACAATAATTATATGTTTCTTTCGCAGGCTCACACAGAAAAAAAGACATGTTTAAAAGACATAAAAGAGCATGTGACGTCAGTCATCGGCAGGAACCTCAAATACTGGCGACAGATTGAAGACACAGAGCTTAAAGAAGCCTTATTTAAAAGACTGCAACACTTACACACACTTGCGTTGGACTTAAGTTTATTCCATATAACTGACCTCAGTTCAAATAGTGTCAAACAGACATCACTATCGAATATCCTTAGTTTATTAGAAAAAAACTGGGACCTAGACTCAGTTTTAAGAAGAAATGTCACATCACTACGAAAAAGAAGTTGATATTAGATTTAACTTTGTAAATAGTGTACATTGCTCATATAGAAATATGTAACTATGTTATTTATTTTTGAAGCCCGAAGTACTATTAAACGTTGAAAACAAAGGTATTTTACTCGTTTTTTTATCTTGTTATTCTATGAATATGTTATGCTGATATTTTGCTAAATAACTAATAAAGTTTTATTTGTTTAAAAATAAGACTGACTATAATTTATATTAATATATTTATTTAGTATAAATGAATAATACTACCTTTTGGCCCTCGTCTGCTTGCTGTTTGCGAGCATTTGTGAAAAGTACTAAGATGGCTGGGCACGAATGACCACTAGACCATGCTAAGAGTATACCATTTGTTGCCATGTACAATTTCAATTTTATGTTCTAATTGCATTTAGTTTGAGGGCCCCTTTTCTTGGCAAAATAAAAGTTAAAAAATCGAAATAAATATAATTTATTCAGTCGCTACATCTTGTGTTCAGAACTCTACATCTCTTCCAAAGAAAGATAGCGTGTTCTGCTTGGTACTGCTTCTCCACCCGCGCACTAAACTGAGTATCGTTGCAATTGACTTATTTACGTACAGATCTGGCAAAAAAATAAATAATACGTATTAGCATATTTTGTGGCGGCTTCACATTAGTGCCGTGAATTCACGCCGCGAATTCTCGCCGTGAATTCTCGGCACAATACCGACACTGATCGGGGAACAGGCGTGAAGGGGGCGTGAACCCCGTGAAAACCATTCACATTCTTGTTCGCCTTTTCACAGGGTTTCACGGCACCAATGGCGGCTCCACATTAGTGCCGTGGGCGTGATGGCGGGGTCCACGCGCGTTTGCGCCTGTTCCCCGATCAGTGTCGGTATTGTGCCGAGAAATCACGGCGAGAATTCGCGGCGTGATTTCACGGCACTAATGTGGAGCCGCTATTACAGATATTACCAAAATCACAATGATAGTTATTCTCTTTACGATAAGGTTGCTGTTTGGTTGTTGATACAGATTGACACTAAAGGAGCTTGCTCAGGACGCGATTCGTACGATTTGCAATTTCTACAAACTATGAATGAGAATCGTCTTTGCTACTACGATATAATGATGCCATTCGACTTATGTGGCGATCGTGTTTTGTTTTTATATCTACCCGTAGAAAACCGTAAGTTAGTCATAATATGTCGTAGTGGTAAGGTAAGGATAATTTTATTTTTACTTGTAATTGGAATCGGTCGAATGGAGATGGCAACTGGGGAACTAATGGCGCTAGTATAGCTCGTTCCAAGCATCGTCATTGGTTCAAATCAGTTCAAATCTTATAGGTACTTCAAAATAGTAGGTACTACGTCATTGATCGGATTAGGGCTAAGCTACGAGTATAGTGGCGCCATCTATAATTAGCTTTGACTTGCCTTCCCCATTGTGTCGCATCGCGTCATCGGCAAGACCCCTAAGGGTCACTTCATCGTCCACGCGACGCAACGCGCGCATTTCAACAGAGGGACACAAAATCGAACTTTGTAACATACTACACGAAAATATACACAATTCCAGTAACGTCGCGTTACGTTGTTTCCTTTCTTCCGTATATTATTTCCCAAAATTTAATCCTAAAGGATGTGTTTTTTTTAAATCAGCGGGTTCGGTTCCCGCCCAGTATTATTGAATTTTCTAAAATCCAATGATGCAGTTTTAGTTTTCGCCAATTTTGGCCTCGAGACTCGTTTCAACGTTTTCTGACATAACTCATAATTCAGTCAGATCCGGAACAACTAGCTTATACTTACAAATATTTGTTCCGTACGGGCATCGAAGTCGCGACTGGCGAGACGCCCTCGATCGCCCAAAGTCCGCTGAATTTGTGTTCAAGTGCTGGCGTCTGCACTTACATAAAAGCAAGCTTGTTTTTAAATAAATACTCACTGAGTTTAGAATTGTCGGTGAAGTTAGGGTATTTTCGTGGTACGGCTTGATGAGGTACACGAGGTTGATGCCCACCACACCGTGTAAATAGTCACTCAATGTGCCTGCGACGCGATCGTCACTACTGCTCTGGTGGACCTAGAAAATATAAAGGACTTAGAAATATACAGAGTTATTTTGTAAAACATTAGCAACCTTTCATTGTTTATGTATCTGAAAGGAAGCTAGAAGTACTTATGTTTATAAACACCTTTAGTATGAAACAAGCCCCGAAAGATCAATTACCAGTGGGGTAGTAAGATAGTTTTACAAAAAAAACCTTATCTTAGGTTTCTCTTGATTTCTGAGTAGTTTATAAAAGGTACCTTTGTAAGCGCAATGTCTTTTCTTCCGACATACATACCTCAGTGCCTCAAGACGAAAGTCTTCAACCAATGTGTGTTACCACTGATGACTTACGGCACCGAAACGTGGTCTTTCACTATCAGCCTCATCTCAAAGCTCAAAAGTCGCTCAACGAGCTATGGAGAGGGCTATGCTCGGTGTTTCTCTATACGTGATCGCAACGACGATATAATACTAGACTCCGCATGCACGATCTAAAGAACACAAACTATTCTGCCAAGTTGCTGAGGTACTACGTAAGCGAGGGGGACGGGGTACTGCGTTGTGATTGGCTAACTCAAGGTCTGTGCTGTCTCAACGTATGTTTGCGGCTCACAGGATTGGTCGAAATGAGACGAATATAAGACTTTTTTGCCTAATGTGTTGGCAGACATCGGTCGCCTGTTATTACGCGTCTAGTATTATATTGTCGTTGCGTGATCGAATACAAAATGAGGAGATCCGTAGACGAACTAAAGTCCCCAATGGGCAGGCCATTATTGCTCGCAGAGCAGATGGCGATGGGGTCGAAAAGTACTAGAGTGGAAACCACGGACTAGCAAGCACAGCGTAGCAGGACGTCCCAATAAGTTGGACAGATGACGGAAGACGCTGGATGCAGGTCGCTTCCCACCGGTATGTGGAGATCTAAAGGGGAGGCCTATGTTCAGCAGTCGACGTCCTATGGCTGAGATGATGATGATGACCCTTGTAAATAAATACCTCGTACAATCGACCATCCTGCAAGCGAGCTTTTCTCGCCGCATATTCACCGATATCTTGCAGATTGCGATAGTTGCTCGGTACCCGCAAGGAGTAACGCCATGGATACAGTATGTACTCCTACAACAAAAAGTAATCTATATAGTGGTGACACGTGGTATGGTGATATTTACATCCTTTCTTCGTGATGGGTGCTTTTATAAAGAAGCATGTTATCGGTGCAGGTCGGCAGATGCAGTTTCGGATTAACAATTACTTTGGCATCATATCTCAGCCCTCAGGGCATAAAATAAAGAAACCGGAAAATCTGCCAAGGCCCAACCTGTATAACTATTTTGTGTAATTTAATGAATAATTACGAGTCTATCTGTTTTATCTGCACAGTCTACTACAACTTTATAGGTAACTTTTCAGGAACCTCGGTTAAAATATTAGCCAGTCTACAGAGTAATGGTACCCAACCAGAATTAACTAGGTCCAGTAGACAACGAGAGAAATTATCATTATTCCTCACAGAAACAGGTTCAACAAATTCTATGATCCCACCCGTGTAATTAAAGCAACAAACCTTTTTAGGTGAGAAACTCGCATGTAAATGAATAGCCAAGTTAATAACATCTCCAAGTTTATCCACGTATTTTCGAATTGCTTTCGCTTCTGCACTGGAAAAGGGCTTTGGACCTGGGTAATACTGACAACAGCGTGGTGGGGTTTTGTGCACGTTATCTGAAATATGCAAAAATATACCTATTGTAAACTAGCTGTGGCCAGCGGTTTCACTCGCTACAATCCGAAAGTTATCCCACGGGAACTTAAAATCGGGATAAAACTTTCCTATGTGTTATTCCAAAATGTTCTTGAATCCTGTGTCACGTTCTTTAATCATGTGTAGGTACCAAATTATATCCAAATCCACTCAGTGGTTTTTGCGTGAAAGAGTTAAAAATATCCATCCATCCAAACAAACTTTCACGTTCATAATAAGTCCTAAGTACCTATTAGTAGGATGTAGGTAGGCGCATTATCTGATGTAGCACGTGGCTAACCGCGATGGCGGTCAAGCAATCTGACCATTATCTGATAAGAAAGTCATTATCATATCTGGTTTTTTGTTTTGCCACGATTGTGTAAAGATTGGCATGCTTCTGATGAAAGTAGGTACCATGCGACAAAATTTACACGGCACGATAGGTGAGGATGACGCCATATTGTCCCGACATAACATTAACAACAATAGGCTAGTTGCCTAAAAAAATGTAATTAGTCCGTCTTTTAGATTATTCAAAAATAAGGGACACGTATTTTTTTATTTGTAAATTAGACCAAAAATGATAAAGATATAGCCTATTAAAGTTTAAGTTACGTGTAAGACGTCATGATGCATGGCGTTTTTCGCGCAGAGTGACGTCACAGGTAACTTAAATAGGCTATTATCTTTGTTTTTTTTTTGTTTAATCGAAAAAAGAAAAAATACGTGTCCAATATTTTTTTTAATCTAAAATACGGACTAAATAGAATGTAATTATTTTAAACTACCCTATTAAGTTTACCAAAAAATAAATGTGAAAGCTTGCCATGAGAAAGCTCAATTGACACGGAGAGCTGAACAGATGCGTACGCGTTTTCATACAAAATCGTTGTTTTCTATGGGCAAAAGCTGAAAGTCCCTAAGTAGTCATATAATGTACTGTTGCTTGCTTTTAATTTGGGTAAATACGTAGAAATGCAGGGGCGATTATCCATTTGTTTCCCCTTTGTACCTATCGATTGGGGGATTTTCCCACTAAAATTATCACAATATTTACATACGTATTAATATTATCAACTCACCTTGCCAATGATAAGCGAAATTGCGATTGATATTTGTCCCGGAGCAGGCAGAGTTCTTTTCTTTAGCATCCTTGTCTACATTCTTGTGCCACTCGGACGGGCGAGTGGTAAGTCTCATGGATTCGTTTCGCACCCACTCTTCGTACTTTAATGGTGGCCGCGAGCGAATCTTATGAGTAAATTCAATGCCATCTGGATTAGCCAGCGGTATCAGATACCTTGCACAGAAAACGAAGTTGATATAGTTAAGATCTCGTGGCGTGGCTACACCAAAATGGGCACTGTATGAAAGCTTGTTTTGGGGCCTTTCTTATCAAAGTATAAGTTATGCAGAATAAAGAAAATAGCATCCTGACTCGTATAGCTAATAGTTTTACTGATGCCATTACAATAATTTAGAAGAGAGCAAAAATAAAATGATTTTTTGCTGATTGTCTGATCGTAGCTCATTTATGGCAACTATAGCCACATTGAAATTTGAGCTATGTTACGAGATTCGAATACATGCATAAGTTTTCCTAGAAAAAATTGTACAAAGATTTTCTTAGGAATGAAAAATTCGATCCGCGGGCAGGATTCGAACCTGCGGCGTTCGGATTCAATACATCCGATGCTCACGTCACCATGACCCGTTAGAAATGGAAGGACGAATTAGCCGCGGCGGGTATCCTCGGTGGCTCGGTTGGAAATGAGCGTCGGATATACTGAATCCGAAGGCTGCAGGTTCGAATCCTGGCGGCGGATCGAATTTTTCTTTCCTAAAAAAATCTTTGAAATCCGCTACGCATGCGTTAATGCGTTTAATATTTATGAAATACAAATGGTACAATAAGTGAGTGTCTCCAACCAGTCACACCACCAACTTCCTAAACCCGATCTGTCAAAAATCCCTAATGCGAAGCACAATAACACTATACGACCTGGGCATTAAACCCAGGACCACGCACGTTGAGCAGTAGTCACGAGAGCAGTGCATTTTAATCAGAGTTTTTTTTTCAACCAGTATTAATTATTGGCAAAAGCGTCATACCTCTCTAATACTCGAAGGGTTTTTGAATTTATATTGCAGAGTTAATAAAATTATCGACTAAATGCTAGTAATGCAAGCTAATTATCGAGATAAAAGCGTTTTATTCAACGAGACATGACCTTTCATTTTTTTTTAAATCTTGTCTAGTAATGGATTTATAAAAAAGTAATTACTATTGTACTAATCATGAAGATAATAGTTGATGGATAGATGATAGATGATTGAAAGAATATCGAATTTATCATCAAGTGGGCAAAGTGCAATGTTGAACACGATTTGCACGTAAGCTACCATACCACAGGTTCTTTGCACAATGTACTGTAGAGATTATTTCTTAAATTATAAAGGAACGTTGGCATTTAGGTACCTAGACGTATGATCAAGAACTGCATGTCATATTTTAAGGGATATCGAGAATCAGACGTTAGCTGTGGTAAATTAAAGGTCACTAATAATAAGCTGAAGATTATGATTTTCACGATTCACGATCAGCGTTGTTCACGCGCAGACGCGCGAATTCTGAAGAATGAGCGCGACTTTTTAAAATCTTAGAAGTAACATGTGCGTTACGCTGTGGAGTTAAGGTTGAAATTGTTATGTTCAGTTTTAGAAATACGCTTCGATACGCTTCGACTCTGCGCTAGTATAAATCGACCCTAAAAGAAGCTGCGTTTCCGTTGGACGAGTACCTACTAAAATATACAATTAATTTGAATTATTTAATTTTGGAGCCACAAATAGGACAGTATAAGTAGGTACTCAGTACAAACAGGACCTAAGTCTTGAATTCTTACGAAAACTCAACTTCTTTCACAGTAGCTGTGCAAAAACTACATTAATATGTAGTTTTTGCATAGATATATTTGTATGCCTGTGCATACAAATAATAGCCATAGAGTGGAGCAATGTGTAGGTAGTCTTGAATCTAATATAATATATCTGTGCAAAAACTACATAATATAATTATATACAGATATATGTTATGTAGTTTTTGCACAGATATATTATATTAGATTCAAGACCCTCACTTCCATAGTCCGATGAGACTAATCCGAAACGACTTGAAAATCTGCTCTATTTATGAAAATGCACAATTTTTTTTTTCATATTTTTTTCAACTTTGATATGATTAAAATTATTTGTCCTGTAATTAAAATTCCTACTTAATTGTTTGTAGACCGGATTAATTATGACACAATCCGTGCAATTACAAGAATTTTATTAAAAATAAAAAACCCCTTGCGCGTTTGATAACATCAGTCTACAGTTGATGATTGTTATTGACGTCAGTGAGGCGAGCAGACAGTCTGAAGCCTGATAACGTATCGTCTGAGTCTCAAGGTCGTCCTGGTCACATCCACGTAATAATTCATGGATCCTGTTGTGATCCTGAACTAAGAATAATAGGTATACAGGTATGAGAGTCATACAATAAAACGTTCTAACGTCACTTAACTGTTAAATTAAAAATCGTCGAGTTGCAAGTGCACTCGCAACTACACTCGCTAGCAAAAGTATATGGAATCACTTACACCGTTCCGTGTGAACTTGAGTAAGTATTTTCATTGCTAGTTAAGTATTGTATAAATGGTATAATTTTAAAGGCTTTACTGTTAGCTTTAAACTGATACCAAATTCATTCAAATCACCCCATTATTTAAGGAGTTATCCCGGATCAATTCTAAGCCCCTTCGTACATTAGGCGACGCAAGTCTCCGATACCTTACGATTTTGGTATTCATTGACGCGTGCTTGTGTTCGAACCTCTATGGACTTGCATTGCGATAGCCGCTTGGATACCGAAGTCGTAAGGTATCGGAAAGAGTCGCCTTGTGTACGAAAGGCCTAAGTGATAATTATAGTGATTCCATACTTTTGCTCGCTAGTGTAGAAGATTTTGAACAGGATCTTTCCATTTTTTTAATTAAATGTTTGGCACAACTGTTGGTCACCGCCTCCCTCTTATAAAAATGCTCCCTCTTATAAAAAATCTTAAATAAATGTCTACAATTCCTGTGGCATCAGGCATCGCAGAAATGGCTTTTTCCAGCTTTGTCTCAAAAAGGAAAACATGGAATATGCGTTGTGCTTCTTATTTAGTTGGTCCACTTTATGTACTCTTCAAATCATGTGAATGCTGTTGACGTAGCAAATAAACCGATAAGAGACCGATTAAGCTTAGCCAGCCTAACTTTTGACAATATTTAAAAACCGGAAAACAAATATGTAAAATGGAATGAGTAGCAAAAATCTTCACCAATGGAAGAACTTCACCAATGAAGGTCGTTCTTATAGGATTATTGATCAAGTTGTGTTCGAACATTATATTAAACGGTAGCCGCTTAATACGGAAAATAAAAAAAACTTGAGCAGTGTGTGGCCCAGTGGTATTGGCCCCGACTTACGAGTTGCTCGCTCGTGGGTTCGAATCCCGGCAGGCGCATTACTTTGTGTAATTTATGTGCATCACCACTGCTCTCAAAACGGCTCTTATGAAGGAAAACATCGTGAGGAAACCGTCGCATGTCCTAGAACTCAAAAATTCGAAGACATGTGACATTTAGTTGTCCACCAATCCGTGACTGGGCAGCCGCCGTGGTGGATTATGCCCAGCCAGCCTAACTTTTGACTCACAAAGAGGAGGCCTGTGTCCTTCACAGTGGGGACACTTACCATGAGGCTGATGATTCTATCAAGTACGCATTACGGACAAACTGTCGCTGTGAGGGACTTACCAGTCGTAGTCGTTGAAGAATGGTGTTTGATAGCTCACATCATAAAGCAAATTCTCTGATAACTCCAGTATGGCATTTGGTGCGCCCCAAGCCATTGGGTTTAGTGCTGATGAGTAAAAAACAAAAGGGTCAGTTATTTCGTATACCTTCTCAATATGATCAATATCGTAATCGCCAAAAATAATCAGTGTATCTGCGTAAGCCCGGATATGGCGATTTACCCGGACACGCACGTCGCACAGCACAGCTAAAGAGTGGAATTACCTCTGGGTCCGTTCTGTATTTTCTGATAGCTACAAACTTGGAGCATTTAATTCAAGAGCGAATAGGTAACTTCTAGGAAAGCGTGCTTCACCTTCGGTCACAACTTCGCTTACTATCAGACTATATATAGAGGATAGTGGTCAAACGCGACCCTACCATAAAAAAAAGATCTACTCGATCCAAATAATAAAGTTTTCACCGACAGTTGGACCACGCTGGATAAGTTATGATACAAACAGCTGTAACACAGTTTAGTAAGCTCGTTCAGTATCTACTGTTATTCAACCCTTTCCTTCGCGATCCTTTGATTCGCGTCTTTTTGTTCGACTATCTTTTTATATTGTTCAGTTGTATACAGCGTTAACAGGGTGTAAGGGGCAGCCCTCAACAAACTTTCAGGGCTTGCTCAGTAGACGAAACTGAACAATCTTCCACAATTATGTTTTCAGGAAATAAAAAAAAACAGCTCGTTCGTACAAACTGTCCAATCAAGTTTATAATTTTCTGTGGTGAAGCTGATTCTTTTTTGATTTTCTGAAAAAAATAGATTGTGAAAGATTGTTCAGTTCCGTCTACTGAGCAAGCCCTGAAAGTTACACCCAGTATAGTATTCAATTGAAATATTACAAATGAAAAGCAAAACATCAACAGAATAAAAGTGTTTGATTTCTGACACATAATATTTGTACAGACGTCAGCACACAATCTCTCACAATAACATGCTCTCCAAAATTTTCCTTATTGCTCATAAACTTTTGTGATAAAGTTAGGTCAATTAATTTGACAGATTGATATTCTAGTCTTTAAATACATCGTGTAACGCCATGCGCATTTTTTTTTGCGAATTTCTTAAAGTCTTAGAACAAAATATGTTCAGTAACATGGGCTGAGTTACCCCACGACAGGTTTTGCGCTATTGGCGTTACACGTTGTATAAGTATAGATGCTTAATGGACTTGTAGATGCTACCTCCAATGATTAGAATGCCAGGTTTTCTCGTTTGCTTATCACTGCGCAGTTCTACAGCCAATATACTGCGGTTTTCTGAAGTCTCTGGGGTCAAACGCACCACATTCACTACCTCTGGGTCAAGACGACGGAATCTTTTAGTTGCAGACATCACCATCTCCTGATTAGCGTAATGTTTCAATTGTTCGCTGTCGTCTGTTCTTCTTGTTGTCCGTAGTTTAGCTCCAGATCTGATTGATTCACATAATGATTTTAGTTTATTCAGTGAAGGTGAAACAACCGTAGGTGTATAATGTGCTCTAGAAGCTCTCTATACCTAAAGCGCCTCGTCCATGATAGATTAAAATATCGTAGAGCGAGTCTCATAGGGCAATCTATGACGTGTACACATTAACGTGATACTCTAGCTAGGGTAGTCTCGCTAATGTGTACACGTCGTAGATTACCCTATGAGACTCGCTCTACGTTATTTTAATCTATCGTGGACGAGGCGCTTAAGAGCATTTATGATCATAGATAAATGCTAAATGATAATTTTGATCCATGATCAGAATTTTGGACTCTAATAAGCTTATCCCCCAGCAGAGGACCTTGCATGAGTACTAACGCGGTAAAAGCTATAGATAAAATAATTAAATTTGCCAATTTATAAAATATATAAAATAGTAGCTGTTGCCAGCGGCTTCACCCGCTACAACTCGAAAATTATCCCACGTATAAATTACGCTATCCTATATGTTAATCCAGGTTATAAACTATCTGCTATAGAGCGTGATAACAATATATTAAAATTTGCCAATTTATAAAATATTTTTCTACTGAACGGTTTTAGGCATGTTTCGAGACTTTGGCTTGAACTATGAACAATACTTTGTTTTACCTTGGAGATATTTAGACTACAGGCCATTGCGACCGAGACATAAAATATAGGTAGCTTATGCCGCTCGGTATTTACTGTCCCGTATTCAACGTTTTATTCAATAACCGCGGCGCGGCCGTTGTGAGGAACCATTTTAAAACAATAACTCACAGTTCAAAGTTTCTTGGCGGATATAATGCCATAAAGAGACCACCAAAGAAGTATGCGATTGCTATCATACAAAGTTTAATCTGTAAAAGCATGTTAGTACACATGTAAATTAACTTCACAAATAAATTAACTTCAACTCTAAAGGTCGTTGTTTGAGAAATTCATCAAATGATAAAATATCTAGTACAAAAGTATGCTGAGCTGAGTGAGATTACAGATTTATAATAATCTGTCATGTTATGACAACCATATGACAACATCAGCAGTACAACAGTCCCAGAGTGCATTGTATGGTCCTAAGGTATGGTCAGATATTATGGTCTGTACTCAATACGTGCCAATGAGAGACCTCAGAGTTGGGCCACACTAATACACTGATTCGCGATAATAGTCTTTAATTCGCACAATCGCTTTTATGTTGAAACAAAATGGAAAATTGAACTAAAACGTCACTGCCTAGCACTTAAAATCAATTCGTTCGCCGCGCTTTAGCAACGCTGACGTGTGAACACATAGTTACGTGAGAAAGCATTTGCTCTAAATCGGCGTTTTTTTAACGCCTGGAAAAAAAGCGCTCGTGCGAATGCGGGCTAGCAATAGGTAACTGATGTAATCCATCGAGGAACTTTCCACTCCGATCCTCATGCCTCAAAGAATTATGAATCCTGAATATTGTAGGAGAAAAAGTTTTTCTTTATGCTTAGTTTTCTCGTAGAACATTTTACACAAAAAGTGCAATCAAACAAGATCTAATAAATCATCTTGGAAAACTATAAACTTTGCCTCCATATAACATTATATCATTAAATCTATACTCTGGAGGGTTTCCAGTTTCCCTTGATACAACTTACACCTCGGTACACCACGTACACAACTGAACGCTTGCAACAAATAAACCAAGTAGTCATAAATCAGTCAGGTGTAACTTTATAACATCTTAGGCCGAGACTCCACCAAAGCTGTGCGAGTCGAGACGTGTTTTGAACAACCAATAGAATTTCGTTATTGACAGCTCCACTCCGGCACGACTCCGGCAACGCAATTCTATTGGTTGTTCAAAACACGTCTCGACTCGCACAGCTTTGGTGGAGTCTCGGCCTTAGTACCACTCCTGTGATCCCCAAAGGGTTAGGTAGAGGTGTACAGTAAAGTACGCCAATATTGCAAAAGTTATGTTTACAGTCCATAATTATAGGTGGTGAGTCTTTTTTCATCAATCAGGCACAAATCATATTTTGCAAAATAAACATAACAGACTCTGGCTGGTACTGAGGTCCAGTAGTCGCACTTGCTACTGCTAGACCAACGACCCAGTCAAGTTTATTTCGTAAATAATATTCAAAGATAAGAACGAAAACTAAAAACCGCCTTGATACGGAGAAGGATCTGGCCACCTCAGTTCTAGGTTTTATGATAAATTACTCCTAATCAAACGTCAAGAAAGGCATCACGTCATGTCAAAATATGAAGATTTGTTAACATGAAAACTTATGTATTTTTGTTATTATTCGGTTTTATACAATTAGTTTTCTGCGACTGCAACCCAGGCCTCAATGTTACCGATTATGAATCATACCCTGTTTGTCCCGTTCATTGTTAGTACGCTTATTTCGCTCAGCAGCTCGATTTGTTCTAAGTGCTTCGTTTTGTTCTAAGTGCTCCACAATATTATGAGTTTCCTAAGTAATATTCTTTTTGTTTTCGTGTTAGGGTTCCGCCGGAAAAGGTCAAACACAGAATACACACGGTGGCGCGCAAACCAAGACCTCACCACAAATGAGTTCCTCGTGAAGGTTTTAGATGAAGACTTAACGACGCCACAAAAACATAAAATCGTTGCTGTAAACATTCAGCCTATTACAGAAGGAGAAGAGAAGATTATAATAGGTGGTGCGAGGGTCCCTCCTCCGACCACGCAACTACCGTTATCTACCACAGATACGCTGAAAGATTACACGCGGTTTGCAGTACCTCCTATAGTAGCTAAAACGCAAGTAGATCTGTACCACGCCCCAGTGCCACCGCCACAAGTGACATATCCCCCGATTCTGCCGCCAATACAACCAAAAGGTCAGTTAAGTGTTTTATTTATTTTGATTGAATCCAATATGTAATGATTTCAAATGACGTTATTATAAGCAAGAATTACATTGAGATGATCTACAGTCAGCAAAACAGGTATGTACGTAGGCAGTAATGTTCAAATGGTTTTCCTAGCATATACTGTATGCATGCTATATGCTGTATGATGCACTTTTTGGCTGTGTACGACATGCAGCCAAAAAGTTTGGTATGCATACACGTTTAAACTTACAGCACAACATTATAAAGCCGTTTGAAAATAGCTGCCTGCATAAATAACTGATTTGCTGACTGTACTTCGCCCTATAACGTAGTTGTTGAATTTAGGCGTCAGCGTTAACCGAAATGCCCAACGCGATGATAGCCCACCTGCCAGTCCTCAGTTCCTAGCACGGACGCCAACGTTAACGGGTCGGCAGTATGCGCCCATAGCACCTGTTGCATTCAATCGTCGACTAGGCTTCGCACCAGTAACGCCACCTACCAAGCAAACAACTGTAAGTGTTATTTCAATTATTGAATTGATTTCAAGATATAACTGAATTTTATATTCAAGGATTTTTTATAGGAATTAAAATTCGAGACATTGCAGTTTATTCCAGTGCGAACGACCCCTTATACAGAGTATACAGACCTTCCATCTCGGACGACCCCTTATCCAGACATTCCAACTCGCACGACCCCTTATCCAACTATTCCAACTAGAACAACAGATCCTGATGAGGAAGAATTCCAAACAATTAATTCATTTGAAGAAGACTCCCCACCGGTATCCTTTCGTGAAGCAACAACTCCAACAACTTATTCAGTTCCGGAAAGGACAATAACACTGAGCGAAATAAACATGATGAACGATGTTGAGGTTGATATTGAAGAGGCGGCTGAACGGAAAGCTACTGTAGAAGATGGTAGAAGACGAGAAGAGGAATTAAAAAAAGTCGCAGAAAAGGAACCTTCATATAATATGATGTTTTATAACGATGAAGATGCAGTCAGTGCTAATTCTAAAAAGGATGATCTGGACAACAGTGACATCAATATTGAAATTTCTACAGAACTTGTTTCTTCAAAGAGTACAGCAAAAGAGATAGAGGACGATTTTGAAGCTAAAAAACCCGCACATATTAAAGGCTTGCTTATTTCCCCAGACGACTATAGTTCCGATAACTCCACTAGCCAATTGTCACCTGTTAGTGTAATTGGTATTCCTGATGGAGAAATCCATGGGTTAAAAGAAACAAAAGAGACCTACAGGGATAAACGACGTCCATTTTGCAGTTTATTAAAACTGAGGCCGTTAAATTTTAACTCACCACGAACATTACCAGAGGTTATACATTTTTATTTACATAATTCATCATAGAGATGTGATAATTCATCATAGAATGGATATAATTCATCATAGAGTGGATACAATTATTGCTTATTAGTCTATGTAGTGCTGTATCCTGAGTTGTGGCTATTATTTTTTGTTTATGCGAAACCCGATACACCTGTCTAGTATTTTTGTGTAAGGAATCTATGTACAAAATTTTAAAACCATATCAAAAAAAAAAAAACACAAAGTTATAAGCTTTTATATTACCTGGTTGTCCGTTCAAAAACATGCTCATTTTGCGGTACACCCACCCGCGTCAACCGCGTCTCCTGTGTTATACACTCGTGATAATAGTTGGGTATAGGTACCTAGCCGAACGGTGATTGTATTATAATTAGCTGGTAATGAAATTTATTTATTTAATTAAAATATTTTATAAAAAAATATATAACATTGTGTAAAAATTATTGGTATCTAATCAGCTACTGATTCTGAACAAACTATATTCGGGTTTCGCATATACTAAAAATAAGTAATTATGTATAATATTAGTCATACTAGTCCATTTGCTCTCTGTGAGAGGTACTGGGCTACAGTCCACCACTTGGCCCAGTGCATGTTGATAGCTGATGTCACATTTCTTCAAATTATTGGACACGCCGTTTCCTGACGATGTTTTCTTTCATCGTATTTAGAGAAATGGTGATGAAATAAATACTTATTACTCAATGCGCTTTTTTAAGTTCAAACCAACGACCTACAATTCGTAGGTCGGAGCCGCTGTATAACAGGCTATTTGACTGAAAAAATCCAAGTAGTCCGTCCGGCAGATTATCAAAAATATTTGTCGTGTTTTTTTTTTACTTTTGTTTCGTAAACCAACATTGACGAAGATCCGACACTATTTTTATAAATTTATTGATGCTATCAAATTTCCTATTGGTTTATTAACTGTAAAATGGTTTTTCAGATAACGAGTCAATTAAAGCAATGGGCAGAAGTCAGTCCCGTGGTCAAATGGCTAGATATAACTGAAGGAAATTTTACCACTATGGAAAATCCAATTTATATGATGATAGTAGATGACCCGAGCAGTGGCCAAATAGTTTCTGCTAAACAAACAGTAATGATCGTTGCAGGTAAAATGTCACGAGTCTACTGCTGAGTGTAGGATCTTGGGTTAGATTCCCGGGTTATGCAAAGTAGGTACCTACTATTGGACGTCGACGGTAATATGCTTCTCTAAGCACGAAGGCATTTGTCCTGCGTATGCCTGATGATCTCTCTCCGGTCATGACAGATTGCCGTCCCATCAGACTGTGAGAGCGAGGGAAGAGATTTTACATGTTTGCAGATGTGTAATAGGGAAATACGTAATAGCTCTATTCCGCACCGATTTTGAATCTTCCCTGAAATTGCTCGCCGTGATACGTGAAAACTGTCTGTGTATTTGTGTGTCTGTGGAATTTGTTTGCTCCTAAAAGGATGAACTAATGTTGATGTGTTTTTCTTTGTTGGAAACCTTTAGTGATCGAGATGGTTCTTAGCCATGCTTTGTGTTGATCTCTTCAGTCGTTAGATGATCATCAGCTCATGTGTTGCACCTTTAATTTAAGTGTGTTGTCCGACAGAAATGTTAGGTTATATCATCAGCGAATTACATTTACAGGTATACAAGGGCGTGACCACCATGCGGTAACTGCCGCGATGTACGTGTTATATCAACTGATAGAAAGAAGTGAAGCTCATTCTGACCTGCTGTCCAAATATCGTTTCTGGATCATCCCGGTATTCAACCCAGATGGATACGACTACTCTAAGACGTTTCCAAAAGTACATGCAATCTTATTTTGTTATTTTAAATTATTTAACTATCGATAATAGTTTTGGCCCTTACTTTTTAGGTTTTTTTCACCTATTGGTCATTATAAGCCGTGACTAGACTTGACTAGAGGGCAAGTTTAGCATTGCCATTGAATGTGGTAATATTGCCAGTCTTCGGGCGGGCCCACTGCTGGGTAACAGCGATGTGGACGAGTAGTTAATAATAATAAATGGTTAATTGCGTATATCATTTTGAATATTATGGAATTAAACTACTTAGATTATTTGGTTACCTATATTTGATAAAAAAAACCCACACTGGATCCAGCAATTGTTAATAGCCTCTTACAAAAAAAATCTTTCCCAAAAAGTGGAAAAAGTATAAAGCTAAAAATTTTAGTTACTCGCTTATTGTACATTTTAAATTGTATTATCAGTTACCTAATATTGTATATTGATGTATATTGTACGTATATATATATTGTAGAGACGAGAATGGACGAAGAACTTGCGTCAATTGTGGGAGACTTGTAGAGACGATACGTGTAAATCGTGCGAAGACCACGGCTTGCAGTGTTTGATTCAGCCCTGTTACGGAGTCAATCTTGATAGAAACTTTGAATATCAGTGGATACCTGGTGAGAATGTGTTTATATTAAACAACGTCACCACGGCTGTGCTACGGCTACCCATACTCTACCGGTTTTTTTTTCAGCCAAGTTTCTTTCTTCCATAAGCCACATGTAAATAGTTTGAACACAGTAGCTACCTAGATTAGCAACAGCAATAACTAGCAAATTACCATGGCGAAACTATACCAGATACTTTGAAAAGCCTATTAACAGTTCTGTATTAAAAAAAAATGAGAGAACAAAGACATAGAAATTACACACGCGTATTACCTAAATCAAAACCGCATTCAGAAGCTGTCAGTGCGCTATCATCAGTGCTATTCTCTTTAATAAACATAGCCTTGTGACCTCGCGGCTGCAACTCTCCAACCACGCTAGAACTAGTTTGCTATGTTTTAAGCTAGTGGTAGCGGTGAGCGCTCGCGCTTCGCTAATGGACGATCTCAAAGCCGTCGCGTCGTAGAGCACATCGTAGAGTCCAGCGATGTGATTTCCTATAAAGAATAGCATAGAAGTAATCCGAAGCAAGAAACTGACAGCATGGTCGCAAAGTTGTTGCAATTAGTGAAGTGTGACAAGGCGTTGCTTGCAGCGGAGGAGCTCCGCTCCGACAACCCGTGCGGCAACCTGTACTCGGGCGTGCGTCAGCTCAGCGAGCCGGAGACCTATGCCATCACGCAGTTCATGGGCAGGCAGCACACGCCGCTCTACACTTTCATAGCTTTCAAAGAGGGCAATATTCTGGTAAGCCTTATTTTTGTTATTGCGTTTACAAATATATAAACTCATCAGAATCATCAGCCTATAATTGTTCCCACTGCAGGGGCTGCCTCCTCTCAGTGATAGGGAGTGGGCCATAATCCACACCGCGAGTCCACTGCGGGTTGATTGAAGATGTCACACATCTTCGATAATCAGAATTTTTGGTTCAAGGACATGCAGGTTTCTCACGACGTTTTCCTTCACCGGTTTTAAGAGTAGTGATGATGATACGTGCCAAGCGAGGTTTGATCCCACGACCTGCAACTTGTTAGTCCTTACCGATACCACTGGGCCCCCCCTGCTTTAACATACACAAATAGCCTGACTCGGAACAAATACTTTAAAAGGTCAAATGATTATTTGTTCCGTGCGGCAATCGAAACCTACACGCAAAGGAACGGGCAACGGCTAGGTACTAGCAATTGCTCAGCGACATTAGATGCTGACATAGATTCTTATTACCTATTAAGGATGATATTTGACACTGGTACGTTCCGGTGCAACAAGTTAACAACTAACAAGTTAAAGCATAATATGCTTTCGCCCCCGTGGTTGTCTTCTGCAAAAGCTGGTCGGAGGAATTACATGCCTTCGAAAAAAGTTTGGTTTCCGTTGGGTAGGGATATGTTTTCAACTCAAGTAACTAATTTAAAATATATGTTATTGCTGCTTTCTTTACAGGGTGTTATGTATCCATATTCACACACCAAGAATAAGCGAGCCTTCGATCATGTTTACGTTAGTATTTTTTACTCAAATTATTTTTCAATTTTAGATACAACCAACCTATGGTGTTCAGATATTTTCCTTCCTATATAACGAAATCATCCATACATGAAACGAATTCAGTGTTATGAAAAATGGATTTTTTTTCGTCCATACAAATTGTATGAAAATAGTTAGTTTTTTGTTATACCTACAAGGCTGCAAAGTTGATTTTTGGCGCGAGTACTTGAATTGAAAACTGAGCGAGCGAAGGATTCTAAGATAGAACCGCGGCAGAAACGAGCGGTTCAAATATAGAATCCTGAGCGATGCGAAGTTTTCAAAGGTACGAGACGCAGAAAATCTTTGCTGCCGAGTGCACAAATCTTACACAACATTTTCACGGTTCTACACAGCAGAGAAAACGTGCAATGAGGGGCGCTCGCCTGCCAGTGTAGAAAACAATCGAATAGCAAGGCAGTGTTCGAATTCTTGAATAACTTCTTTGTGCTCTAGATCACAAAATGGAGTTTTGCGCTCATATACATTCCATGAGAAACCTAGAATCTTTCCGTTATTGTGACGGTGAAAAATTTTTGCTTAATATGACCAACTTCCGCAGTCTCATTTTTTCTTCCCAAAAATGATCCTAAGGGTGCGTCCACATCTGAACGAATGCGCCCCCTTATGACCGCCACGCTGAACGACAATTCGCCACTTGCTGCTCCATCGGCTGCACGCGACCTTCACGATGTCGTCGGTGCCGTGGGAGGCCTGCCTACGCTGCGTTTTCCGGTCCGTGGTCGCCACTCGAGAACTTTTCTTCCCCATCGGCCATGTGGCCTACCCATTGCCACTTCAACTTGCAAATTTTATGAGCTATGTCGGTAACTGTGGTTCTTCGCCGAATATCCATGTTCCGGATTTTATCCCGCAAAGAAACTCCGAGCATAGCTTTTCACACGTGCGTCAGACCGTTCTTATTATAAAGGCTGTACTTTTCTAATAAATAAATAAATAGATTTAGAGCGGTTACGCACTGCATCCGATCCAAATTTGTGAAAATAAAAATACTTGCTTACTTATAAAAAGCTTGGTCCGATATTCCTTTTCGCACTGCATCTGATCCGAGTAAGTGAAAATACGAATTGGTCTCGGTATTGCTGACACAGTAATTAAATCCCTGATTCAAATCCAAGCAATACAAAAGCAGTCACCTTTCACGAATTCAGTGCGGAATCGCTCCTATTTACAAAATGGTTCATGATTCAAATAAGTCAATTGTGCATCAGAAGTCCAGCATGACTTTTGTCGTTTTTAGGGTTCCGTAGTCAACAAGGAACCCATATAGTTTCGCCATGTCCGTCCGTCCGTCCGTCCGACCGTCCGTCCGTCTGTCCGCAGTTTAGCTCAGAGACGCACTAGAGAGCTGTAATTTGGTGTAAATATACGGATTTTTCGTGCCAAAAAAGTGGTAAAATAAAATCTTGTAAAATATTTTTTTTAGGGTACCTCCAGTACTTACACGTAAAGTGAGGATTTTTTTTTTCTCGCGTACCCCGTAGTGTGGGGTATCATTAAATAGGTCTTTAAAAAATAATGATACTTAACCATTAACAATTTTTTTACAAAAATTCGTTTGTGAAATATTAAGCTTTAAAGTGCTAAAGAGCGCTCGATTCGAGTGTCCCCCCCCATACCAGCTAAACGGTTATGTTTGGGGGTGTGAAAAACCTCACAATAGTAGTATATATAACGAAGTTTAATAGAAAATTATCACGTAGGCTTTACAACTTTACGAGTAATAGTCGACCAACTTATAAAATGTACTTGGCCATCATATTTTCTAAACAAAATGTATCGGAGACAACTGCAAATGTAAGTTTGTCAACTTTATTTTTACAGCTTTTATAGATTTTTTGGGGATAGGTAGGTTTTTATCGTCAACTATTTTTAACTAAATTCAAAAAAAAACTTCTTGGCCATAGTGCGTGTCGGGCCACGCACAGTGTAGGGTCCGTAGTTAGTGCCCATCAAATACTTATGCGAACTAACTAAACTGATTCGCTGAATATGAATTTGAAAATCCAAGAATTTTCAAAATCGGTCCAGGAGTCTTTGACGAAATCGGGGAAAATACATAAGAAAAAAGATTACAAGGAATTTAGTGCGGAACCTCGCTCTTTTTTTTGAATTTAGTCAAAAATGTTGACGATAAAAACCTACCTATCCCCAAAAAACATACCTATCGAGCTGTCGAAATGAAGTTGACAAACTAGCATTTGACTGTTGTCTCCGATACATTTTGTTTAACATAAATGATATCAAGTACATTTTATAAGTTGGTCGACTATTACTCGTAACGTTGTAAACCCTACTTAGTTCATGATAATTTACTTTAAGGCGTTATATGTACAACTATTACAATTTTTTCATACCCCCAATAACCGTTTAGCTGGTCAGAGGGGGGGGATACTCGAATCGAGCAACACTTAGCACTTTAAAGCTAAAATTTCACAGAAATCTTGTGATCAAAAAATTGTTAATGGAAACTATCATTATTTTTTAAAGGCCTATTTAATGATACCCCACCATAAGGGGTCATATAATGAATATCATTTCTCATTATAAACAGTCCAATAGTTTTAAAATAATAGTATTTTTTATGTATCTATTCCATTTCAGCGTTATTCGCCGGTGGTATAGAAGACTGGATGGATGGCCACTTGGGCATCGACAACACATACACTATTCGTGTTGTTTCTTATGTATTTTCCCCGATCGGACTCTTACCAATTTTGACACAACTTATTACTGAGGTATATCCGGACTTACTCTTAAATTGACGTTCTTGCAGCATTTTATATTTGCCAAACTTAAGGTGGTAACAAGATATAGATTTCGATAACTCCAAGACTGGTCGTAAGTTCTTATAATTGATCCTCGTTTGTACAATAGAGGCGCTTTTACTATTTTCCATACAATAACCTCGTTAAATACTTCAAGAACACTGCAAATAAAATACAGAAATCTTGTGTAATTATTTTCTTGTCAAGAATATCATTTCTCATTTTATTCCAATAGTTTCAAATATAGTATTTTTTATGAATCTATTCCATTTCAGCGTTATTCGCCGGTGGTATAGAAGACTGGATGGACGGTCACTTGGGCATCGACAACACATACACTATTGTGTTGTTTCGCCCCTCGGACTCTTACAAGACACAACTTATTACTGAGGTATATCCGGACTTACTCTTTTACAGTACATTCTTGCAGCATTTAAAACTTACCAAACTTAAATTCATACGTAGGTGGTAACAAGATATAGATTTCGATAACTCCAATTAAGACTGGTCGTAAGTTCTTATTATTTATCATGTAATGCAGGGTAACCTCAAACGCATCCGCAAGAAACGTTAGCATAGCGCTTATCTCTGGTATAATTTATTTTTTTCAGCAGCCATAATAAACGTTTTTTGTTCTAAAAACGAAATAAGATTTGTAAAATATAATTATGTTACCTAGGTGCTAGCGAGGGGTAAATATTACAGATAAGCATTGACTGTAATTTTTTAAAATCCTGCAGCGTGTGGTCCACGAAGCTTACGCAGCGACGGACACTCTACTCCTACAAAGTGCGGAGAATGTTCAGGTCCCAGTGGCGTTGAAGCGGCAAGAAATGAGAAGACATACCAACATTGCCCTTACCATAAGTCCGACACATTTACTTACCATAGTTCCATTAGTAGCTCTACTCTATGGTTAAAACCAAGGAGGTTATTAGCAGTAACGTATACTTTATTATTAGAATGTCAGTAGCTACAATCGGACGGCGAAACGTTGTTCATTGATGATTTTAGAAAACCTTTCATTGACGGATTCAAAAGGGAGCAAACCTTGTTGATATTTTGACTAACGGTCGTATATTTGCTATTGTTAATTATTGTACTCGTATGTAGTACCTATAATAACCGCGAAGTATAATTGTTTGCGAAAGTTCGAAATTTTCTAAAAGCCAACTAGCGTATATTTCTAATCACTTCAGTACGGCTCGATTAATAACTAATCATTTGAATAATTATGTTTTAATTATATACCAGCTTATGTACACTACTTTATATGAAAATAAATAAGTTTTCTTTGGAAGGTTGTTTTGTATTCAATTAATTTAAGATCGTTTGGTTAGGGCTTCGGTTAATAAGGATTGTCACATTTTGAAAAAAAAAATACTTACGTTAATTCTTAAAAAGTCGAATTTGTATGCATCTTTTTATAATCGTAGCCATTACTAACAGATGTAAAATTATGGTACAGGGTGATTTTTTATTTAGAGTGATTTTATAATCTGTGATTCTATGACAGATGAACACATTTTTTGAATGTCGTCAAATCTTTCCGCAATGGATGGGGCGGGAGCGACTTGGTTGACTGAAAAACCAGACAGATTTTTCAGTTACCTTTTGCGTTCAAGTGCCGCATTTCTTACGCATTTGGGGTGTATCACGTATTACCATGCAGTGCGTTCTCATATATTTTGTTTTTAAAATAAACTTGTTTAACAAAATTATATATATATGGCGTCAGGATTCTGGAGGCACCTTAGGTGGCGCCATAACGTGGGCGTGTTGTAGGATGTTCAGCAATGGAAACAAGGATTCACAGTATTCACATTGTAATGTCCCGACACAATATTCACAATCATCATTTTGCAATACTAAGACGTATGACAGTTGCTCGAGCGAAGGCACCGTTCTCCTCAACGGTCCGTAGGCAAGTCTTCCTGGACGTGGCGCTGCTCCATTGGCTCGGCTCCTTCGGTCGTTGCACGAAGATTGCCGAGCTCCCGGCTGCTGCTCGGGAACGCTCGGGTCACGTGGCACAGTCATTTAGCGACCGTACCAACATCCGTCTCCGACACGGCCATCCTGCACAACACACGTCCTCGTGTGATAATCCTGCGATCAGAAAAAGAACATACTGTATACACCGTTCGGTCAATCCTGACGTAAAGCTGAAATCAAATTAAAGGTTAAGTCTGAAAATTAAGACTGACCGAAAATCCCAGAGCAACCAAGTACCTTTGCAATTGTATCATCACAATGCAGAAAACTTATCATCAAACAGCAGGAATCAAATTCGTGGCCTGTGGCTATCACTAGCCCAACCAACAAACCTCCGTTTGTTCACAATGTTCACCATGAACGCACAATACACGACCTCCGCCAGTGCCATCCGCCCACCGCGCATCCATGGACACCGAGATGTCAATAAGATACGGACTACGGCTACGAAATAGCTACTGGTACGGTCTGACCAACCGACGTAAGATTCCACACTTATCGTCCATCTCAAAACACCTCTACTTCAAAATGGTACTTGATCCTCAGGCATTCAGGCATTCTCTCCAATCTATTATGTACACGTTTAGGTTTTTATGCTCTCAATAATCTGCAATCCATTTAGTTTGGTTGTGTCCTTCGTGTTGAAGTAATAAAGGTAAAGAATCTCTTACCAGATATAACACACTCCACACATGCACGCACAGAGCACAGCATAGTTCTTGTAAACCTTGAAGAGAACCCTCACCCACCATGGTCATACGTTTTACCATCAGCTTTTCTGTTCGGAGAAAATCCTCATGCACTCATACATGAGCAACCCAGGATTGATTTTCTTGTTTCTTCTTCCTCTTCCCGTAGACCAAATTAGGCTTCTTCAAAATGAAAAACAACAACTCTGAAAAGAAAAACACTTTAATATGGGAAGAAAATCTCTGTTCAATAATTTTCATAATATTTCGTGAAATCTGTTATTTTTTTATTGTCACAATATGTCATCGGATCCATCATGCTAACATGCATGTTTTTTTTTTAAAACATCCACTAAAGAGTTTCATTTTAGGCCATTAAACCTTTTTATGAAAACTTCTTATTTTGTGACATAAGCAATTTTTTAATCTTTGGCTAATAAGGGCAGTGTTTCAATATCGGATAATTCGCATGTGGAAAACATCGCAAAAAAAAGAATGATTGAACTACTGAAATAATTAATCATTAATTTAAACTACCAAGTTTATTCTTCGGTAATTTAAATCTTTTAGCTACTACTGAAATAAAAAAAAATACTTTAGATTACAGCTAAAAGCTCTTTTAAGTACAGAAGCAATGAATTTTACCAAAAAAACAATTTCACACTCCACAGAAACTTTCGCGATTTGCGTTCTAAGTAACTGACAAAAACTACAAATACGCAAATGATGCTGCGAAAATTATCTGTGTTCTGTGTAAATATCGGTTCGGCACCCGATCGGTCAGAACAGGAACATTGGAACAACCGCTCGTGTGTCCGTAGCGTAACAATTTGAACAATAAAACGATTTGTGAGATTGAAAATAATGATTTGGTGCGGGAAAGCAACTCGCATGCAAAAATTACTTCTACTAAGCATCTGACTTCACTAACAACGAAACGCACTAAAGAGGAAACAATTTTTTTGAAATTTCATGAAATATGGGCAAGGTTTACTACAAAAATGATCACCTTACCTCAACATCGATTTCAATTTGGACTAAATACGACTCACACGATAGCGAAAGAGCAGCAGGCAGGCCTGCTAGGCGGCCAGGATGTCTGCACATAACCTTGCGTCCATCAGCAACGCACCAAGACACGCACAATAGAAACACACGAGACGTACCACACCACGCTTTGTTACCAACGCGGTTTTCAGCCAGGCTCGTCTTGCTGTAGAAACGTTACCAACTTGGTATTTCGATAATTCCCTAGATCACAATAAACTCTTCGGCAGTTTTGTATCTATGCTGCATTTCCTCCTGGAAATCCTCAAGGCTTCGGAAAAAAAAAATTTCGTCTTCATTTGTCTTGTCAGATTTTTCCAGAAGGTGGTTCAATCCAGGGTTCAATCCCACTTCTGATATGGCGTCAGGATTCTGGAGGCACCTTAGGTGGCGCCATAACGTGGGCGTGTTGTAGGATGTTCAGCAATGGAAACAAGGATTCACAGTATTCACATTGTAATGTCCCGACACAATATTCACAATCATCATTTTGCAATACTAAGACGTATGACAGTTGCTCGAGCGAAGGCACCGTTCTCCTCAACGGTCCGTAGGCAAGTCTTCCTGGACGTGGCGCTGCTCCATTGGCTCGGCTCCTTCGGTCGTTGCACGAAGATTGCCGAGCTCCCGGCTGCTGCTCGGGAACGCTCGGGTCGCGTGGCACAGTCGTTTAGCGACCGTACCAACATCCGTCTCCGACATATAATTATTTTTTTTAATAAAACGAACCTCTCTAATATTTTTCGGCCAACGGACCTGTACCGTTAATTTAATGCTTAATATTATAACAAAAGGTCATAGTAACTAATTCGTCGTTTTTACAACGCCAACTATACAAGCTGAATTTTCCAAATTGGGGTTGATGACTTAACTCCGAAATTATGAGTACTAGCGAAAACTACTGAAAGAGGCCTCAAGATTCTATAGATATATTTGCATAAAAATCATCCTGTATAGATTTAAATGTTGAATAGTTAACATTATTAAGCATGTTTTATAACAATGATAAGATAATAATAAATATTTGGAAGCATGCGCGCGAAGTACAAGCTACAATCTTATCTATCGTCTTAGATATTTGAGCAGTGGCCCAGTGGTAATGGCCCCGATACAAAATCATTGCAGGTCATAGGTTCATTATTTAAAAAAGGTACCCGCATTGGGCCCGTGTGGGCTTACGTTCCTCTCCTATTCTAGGGGGTTAGATCAGAGTGAGTAGTTAGGCTGAGGGAAAGAGACAGACCTATACAAGTCGTCTAGCGCTATCTCGTTCCCTGACCGGAACTACGCACGCTTTAAAGACATCATGGAAGGCCACCAGAGCCCTATCAGGACATGTTCTGTTTTTGTGGCTTAAAGAAAACTGAAAACTTTGACGTTCCTTTGAAGGAAAAAGTAGTTTCTTGTTCGTATAGAGGGCAAGCGCCTTTTCATTTTTACATACAACTTATGAAGTAAATACTTTAAGTAACGTACCTAAGTAACATCTTGGGGAAACTCGGCTTGTCCTAGAACCAAAAATTCGATGACATGGTGACATCTACCAACCTGCACGGGCCCGTGCGGTGGATTTTGGCCTCTCTACTACACTTACTGAAAAGAGACCTGTGTCCCAGCAGTGGGAACAAGATGATGTCTGGACACCGCACTTAGCATTTGCCAGGCAAATTGTTATAGTCTCTGAAAATATCTGTCGAGATTTCTGAAGCGTTTTTTTTTGTTTGCTCTTGGCTTGGCTAGCCTAGATAAGACCTCAGATAGAGCGAGCATACCCAGGTGGAAAAGGAACTCTTGCGCACCGACAGACCACAGAAAAAACTGTTTCATCGCGGAGTCCGTATGTGGTCGCGAGAAAGGGGACCTTGGTAAGGCCTAAGTACTACCGCCAGTACTAGGATCCATAATATCCTACTCCTAGTATATATGTCTAATGAGCTGTGTACTTTAATAACTGCCCGTAGCATTTTTGTATTACTTTATATCAGTTAAAAAATGCATTTTGATATACAAGTTATGCTGATAATTTTGTTATCAGTTCTAGACATCAAAGATTAACTTTATACCCCTAGATAAAGTTATTTACGTATTAACAGATACATATACATAAGTAAAAGAATGTATAGTCAAGAACTTTTAAATTTTCTTTGTTTTGTTCATGTTGCTGAGACTCCGCGCCACTACTGAAGCCGCTGGTGTCTTTGTCATTATAACAGTGCTCCCTCGAGCACTCACGTCTAATGTAATATTAGAGATTCAACTTTCAGCTAGTACACTACTCCCCCCTATGGCCCGGTATCCACCAAAGCGGAGAGGAGAGGAGATGTGTTTGAATAAACAATCAGATGTCCACATGTCCTCGCCGCTTAGCTTTAGTTGACATCTTCACTGAAGCTAAGCGGCGAGGAGATGTGGACATCTGATCGGTTATTCAAACACATCTCCTCTCCTCTCCGCTTTGGGATACTGGGCCTTACGAGCATTCCCATTTGTACCCATTCCCTCGTGTACCTAATGTAAGGTATGGTATGTGGCCCATCATTCCAAGGCGGGTATTTGTAATGTTCGATTTATTAATCACCGGTGTTATGCTTCAATCTCTAACGTTGCATTACAGACGAATGCTCCCGATGAGGGAGCACCTTAAATTAGGGTTCCGAATTTTCCGGGGTTTCTTTTATGGCATGCATTCTAATTATAGCCTTTATAGGTTAACTGACTGATGGCGAGAATTGACGGCGGTTCGCCCCGAGATTATTCAGCGAAATAAAATGCACTTAGGTACCGCAGATACCACTATCTTCCACTATATGACGTTTGTTTAATCGCTTATTAGGCATACTAGCTATTAGCTACACTCACGTGAATCAAGGATACAAAGTTTTGATATTTGAAATACTTAATTGTGATAATGTTAGATATCGATTAGGTTATTTTATAGTCATACGATGATACAATACTGGTGGGTATCTTTATATACATCAAAATGATGTCAGTCTGAAGTACGTAATAGATGTTGCCAGCGATTTTGCGAAAGTTTTCCCGAGGGAACGTAATTTAAGGCACTGCTTATTTCTTAAAAAGTTACCTCCAGCAGACATGTTTCGTCTCTATGTGTTATTTCAAACATAACTTTTCATCATCTGCCTCTCCTTTTCCAAAGTGTACGAGTATGTTAAGTTCTTATTTTAGTTTAATTGAATGAAGCTGAATGTCAGTATTTTTATCTAACCTCCCCCAGTAACTGTGTGATTGATTGTCACACTTTTGAGCTTTCAGAATATGGAAACTGCGTTCAAAGTATGTGTAGTATTAGTTAGACAGTTAATGTGTCGCGTGGTAAAGTTGTCAAATTCGATGGTCTGGGTTACATAAGGACAAGTTTTAACTAAGTACAATATATTTTTTTAAACATTTGTGTAAATGTATGGAACATGAACAATAATTAATTTAACTACTGTAGTACATACTACTCGCCCTAAAAATTATGTGAGCAGTGGTGGCTCAGTAATATCAGTCCCGACGTACCAGTTATAGGTCGTGGGTTCGAATCCAGCCAGGCGCATTACTTTGTGTTTATTATTTTTACCACCATATCTCAAAACGGTGGAGGAACAAATCGTGAGGAAACCGGCATGTCCTAGAAGCATAAATTCGAAGCAATATGACATCTCCCAACGACACTGGGCCCGCGTGGTGCATTACAGCTCACTTCCCTCTCACAGAGACAAAGCCTGTGTCCCAGCAGTGGCAACATTCTAGGCTGATTATAACGAGATATGTCGCTTTGCGAGGTTTATCATGTTTTCAAATATTATTATTTATTAAATAGGAGAATTACTCATCATTATAAAGGAAAATCGTGCGCGTTTTTTTAATTGCGATGTGGCGCGTGTTGAATACCTACACAGATATCATTCTGATGATAAGTAATGTCCACATGGTCGTTAAATCTTAAGCCACAGCTTGTAACAGAAAGAACGAGATCAGGAATAATGGGATTTAGTAGGAGACGTTTGGAACTTACAAATCCCTTGTTAGAGACTTTTGGAAATCGATATTTTTCTACCATTTTCATATTGTATTACATACACTGAAGAGTTTTGCTTGAACGAATTTATCGGAACCGTTGGTTTTATAGAAAAATATTTTTTGTTTAAGATATACCTATCCAAACCTATCTATGGCCAAATCAATGCCCAAAAAATTAATGTATGGAGTGCCTCAAGGTACCGTGTTAGGTCCTCCGTTATTTTTGACCTACATAAATGATTTGCCTAAAGTTTCACAGCATCCAATGATCCTTTTCGCTGATGATAGCACAGCTATATTTACTGGTCAAAATATTAATACTTTTGAAAGTGAGATAAATTCCACTCTTTGCAATATAACTTCCTGGATGACGAATAATAATTTAATTATCAATTTAGAAAAAACGAAACTGGTGAATTTCGGGCGTAATACTATAAACAACAACTTAAATATTAATCATAATGGTACAAAAATTGAACATGTCAATTGCATTAAATTTCTAGGCCTTTGGATTGATAAGGATTTGTCGTGGCAAACACACAGACGCAGTATGTAATAAAGTTAATCAGTACTCATAATATGCTTTATATAAATTATCAAAAATAGTCGATCGATCAGTTCTTTTGACCGCATACCATGCTCATATTTCGGCGACACTGAGATATGCAGTCATTTATTGGGGCAATGCAACTAACAGGGATTTAGTGTTCAAAGCGCAAAAAAGATGTGTACGTGCGATGGTTGGTATCTATGTTCCAGATTCATGTAAACCATATTTCAAAAAATTAAAAATATTGACCTTCCCTGCAATTTATATTTATGAAGTAGCTGTATTCATAAAAACAAATGAAAATCTATTTGACAAACTTAAATCGAAATGGCATATTTTAAAATTTTCTAATGTACCACATAAAACGGCCCTATTTAACAAAAGCTTCTTTGGCATTGCATCAAAAATATACAACAAAATACCTATTAGCATTCTAGACACTAAGGGCGACTTTCAACAAAAGTTAAACATGTTTAAAATTTTATTTAATGTCAAATTTCTATTGAATTTTGTGCTTAAATAAAATATTAAACATGTTTAACCGTTGGTGAAAGTCGCCCTAAGGAACTTTCAGTATTTAAAAATAAATTGCGAACATTACTAATTGATAAGGCATACTACTCGATCCAAGATTTCCTGAATTGTTGACCATTTATTAGTTTCACTGTATTTTGACATTTATTCTATCTTACCATCTTTATAATTAACATAGGTAATACCAAATTTTTATGCCTATACCCACCTACATGATTATTGTATGCCTATAAGGCAGGACATATTGATACTTAAATATATTGTTAAGACCTGTAACTAACATATGCCCACAATAAAGATACTTTGACTTTGCCATTTATCCAAGGCTGTGTAATAATATCACTCTAACTGGGGAACTGCTAAGAGTTGTAAAGTATGCTCTACTGAAAAAAACATTTTTCTTTTAATTTTGTGACCTCTTTCCATCTGGCAGGCCGTAAGTTTGTTTTTCGAAAAAAAAATTAGAGTGTTATTATTAAAATCCAAATCACCCCGTCTTCAGCCTTCGAGCTGCCTGGAGAGGCCTGTAGCAGTCCACTGCTGGACATATCCAGCAGTGGACTGCTACAGGCTGAGTTAACCATATAATAATAATGTAAATGCCTATAACCTATGTTTAAAAATCTTAAATAATTAAATACTTAATCTTAAATAGTTAAATAATTATTTAACTAACATTAATGAAAGGCTCTCGAGGCTCTGAAGGAAAGGATCAAGGGCCTGATTCAGAATGCAGTTCTTTTGGACACAGCGCGCATTGTAAGGAGGTTCCTTTCTTTGGAGCCCTGACCGCCGGCAGTTTGGACCCTGTTCCCGATACCGGTGGGCCACTATTGTTTATACATTTTTTATTATTATTTTAATATTTAAAAATGTAACTTACATAGAAAAATAATAAATGAAGGAACCAATATTAGTATAATAAATTAAAAGTATTTGAAAGTGTAATAAAGTATTTAATAAAAGTTATGAGTAAACTTTCTTTTCTATAGGTACACAAAAATCTTACCAAAGGGTTTGTCTAGAAAACTGTGACATAACTGACTTATACGATCGCCAAGCTCTCAATGCCATAGGTAACATTCGTACGAATTTCCCTACTTATTCCGTTATCTGCGTAACTACCTAAGGAGATACAATTATGACAAATTAACGTCAAAACAATATAACCTTGTATTTATCTCTTTAACCTGTCTAGACATTTTGGAATGCTCAATTCCAAAATAAGCGTAGTAACACGCATTTCCGAATTATTATACAGGGTGTTTAATAATTTAGGTCATCCTAAACAAGTAAACCCCATAATATATTGTGAGTTCTTAAGTTGTTGTTGAAAAGTTAAATAATTACTGTAAAGAAATGTTTGAAATATTCATCATAATCGTTGTGACCTGATGGCGAAGAGATAGAGGTGAAAAAAAAATTGAAACTCCCGCTAGGAAGGTCTGTCTTCCAGTAGTTGGAGGTCTAACTATCAGTACTCCTGACACCGCTGAAAAAATAATAGTTGAAAATATAAAGTAGAAATTTATTGAAATAGTAAATTAACGAGATATAGAAGTCAGATTGAAATGGGACATTTTTTCATGAATTACTTTATTGCGTAGAACGAAATATATAAAAAAATGCAAGTTTAAAGAGGCTTCTATGATAAACTACATAAAGATAAATAAAATAATTATTAAATTAGATAACCGACGAAGTCAAAACCGCCTTTTTTAAGTCGGTTAAATAGAATTAAATTTAAATGGAGCAGGATATTTTTTTTAAATGTCTGATCAAGATAGAATGCAACTGTAGTATGTACACAACACATGCTCAATTACAACATTTTGTTCTACAAAAATTATTTGCTTTGAGCTTTAATTACATAATTCTTTACAAATAAACATGGGCTTTGATTGCGTGTTAATAAAACAAGCAAATGAAAAAAAATAAAAGTTCTATTTAAAGTGTTATATTGTTGTCTCTACCCAGTGCAAAGCTAGACAACAAGTAATTCAGAAATGAAAATAATAAAACATCCTATATAGTGGGATGTTTACGCAAATTCGTTGGTAACTAAAATCCGATTATTAAAAGAATATTGCTGATGATAACATTAGTCTAGACTACAGATCTCCTTGATTGTAAATAAGATATAATCAAAGATAGGTCTACAGCAATCGTCAATGCAACATCATTATTGCTTCATGCATAAGTAGGTACATAATGCAATTTCAATCATATACATTCTCTCCATTGCGAAGATGTAATCCGGAATGAGGTAATAAAAAAATCTGGAGTACCAAAGTTGCTGACATAGCTCAAACAATTAGTAAGCTGAAGTGGCAGTGGGCTCTCCTCATTTCTCGTAGGATAGCCGTTGCGGTAGTCATTCTAGACTTGTTCTTGAGTGGAGACCCCGACTAGGCGAACGTAGTGTTTGGACGCCCTCCGGCCAGGGTGGAGCGAAAACTGGACTGGATGAGGAAAGCGTAAATTTGGAGAGGCCTACGTTCCTGCTATGTCAATTCTGGACATGGGCCTCTATACTCTAGAACTAGATGGTCGCAAACGCGGTAACTGCTGAGCCTGAGGTCTAGTGCGCGGGCCACATAGAAAAGACGTAAGACGAGGACGCGTCGCGGACGTGCGACACATAGAAAAGACGTATGACGCAGACGGGACGGAGACATATATTATGTCTCTTCGGCGTCTCTTTCATACAAAATATAAAGAACCGTCGCGACGTAAAACACACAGAAGAGACGGGGCGCGGACGCGACTCTCTTACATTTTCGCACGTCCGCGACATATCCTCGTCGTTTCAGGTAACCATGACCGTGGAACGTAAAGGGCTATTAAGTAAACCGTAGATTGTAGTCAGTACGAGTGTGACAATCCCGCTACCACCCTGTTCCTGGGCAGGAGGACTCATTTGATGATTTTACCAGGATTAAAAATTCATGATGCATTGAATCGATCGCCTTTGCTTTAAGAAAATTTAGACATTTTTACCCATAGCAAAGATAAAGTAAGTCTTCTACATAAATTATAGTAACAACCCGCGTGTCACAAGGTTGCGCAGTTAGCCTTTGTAGTGCATCACTTACTTTCAATAAACAGACTAATGATGCTGTCTGTAGTGGGTTTTGTTCTGTTCTAAATGAAAATGATGGATTTTTAAATGCTGTGAATAGTTTGGGTCACTGGCACATTGGAATTTTGTCTACTTATTTATTTTTGGGCTTCTATTAAATGGCATTATCTTAATATATATAAATCTCGTGTCACAATGTTTGTCCTCAATGGACTCCTAAACCATTTAACCGATTATAATAAAATTCACACACCATGTGCAGTTCGATCCAACTTGAGAGATAGGATAGTTTAAATCTCAAATTATAGTCTCGAGTTGCAGCGGGTGAAGCCGCTGGCAACAGCTAGTTGTCTACTAAAAACTTCATTGGCCACAAAATTACTAACTCAGCCACAGCTTTTGAATATTATGCTGATTAATAATAATAATAATAATAAAATAAATAAATAAATCTGTGGTTCGACTGTCAAAAGTAACTGACGTGAAAAATTTTCTTCCTCATTTTACATTTAAATTTAATTTATTTGTTGCAAAAACTTACGTTAAAATATGATTCTGGTATCAACACTAACGAACAATAATAAAAACTCTATCACAACAACAACAACAATGCAATAAAATGACGGAAAAAAGAAGAAAATGAATCCAGTACTTTTGTAATGATTACGAGAAGTCGAACCAAGACACAGCCAGCACAACTACCATCTCCGGGCTCGTCGCTGAGCTCCGCCTCGCAGCCGCCGGGACGCGCCTCACCCGTGAACGCCGTGTCGCCGGTAGCTGCAGTTGCGTCGAGCTCCAGCGACGAGTTTTTCTCCCCGCCGTCGACGCCACCACCACCGCCACGACGAGGAAGAGGACGGCCACCAGCGGGCTTGGGACCTCGAGGCCAACAGGCCCCGAACAGGGTCCCCGCTGCCGGTGGAAATGTGTCGCGCATTCGTTGGACTCAGTCCATTAACGAAAATGTGATGCGCGCATATTATGGGGCTACAGAGGGGGGCATTAACCTTACGGCATACCGGACCAGGATGCTCTCTCTGTTTCAGGTGCTTGAGCCCGCTGTCAACGTCTCGGCCCAACGATTGTCGGATCAGGTGCGCGTGATTCAACGTAGTCATAGGTTGGATGATGCTACACTTGATCGGCTGCACTCGGAAGTGCGGAGTAGCCCTGTCGACAACCCTCTCGCAACACAGGTAAACTCCCATTCACCTGTTACTGCGCGAGTAAACCAGGATGTTGAGGAGGACGCCGACAGGGTTATATCTGCAGATCACCAGTGCAATGTGGAAATAGGGAGTGCTTTGGAGGATGCGATTCGTGAGTATCGGTTCACATCACCTGATCTTAGACCGAGGCTACCACGTTTGCCCATGAATAAAAAAAACAGAGCGCTAGTGTGTGCCCTGGATGCGCTGTTACCAGAATTTATTGAGAGCAGCGCAAACCTTTGCGATACACACTCAATCTTGTATTGTACGGCTGTCGCGGCGTGTCGTGTAGCTCATGTCAAATTTCCAAACACAGACAGAGCTACACGACCGAAACCTGCCGCTCCAGCCTGGCAGTGCAGGATTGAGCGTCGTATCAATGAGGCCAGGGTGCTCATTGGAAAGCTCATCTGCTTCAGGGAGGGAAATACACGCCCAAGGGTGATGCGCTTTGTGAGACGGGCGTTCTCGGGAACTGGAATCAGTTCTCAAGATTATATGTCCCGTCTCACAGAGCGCATTGACTTCCTGAAGCAGAAAGTTTATGCATGGGCGAACCGTATCCGCCGGTATAGGAGAAGAGTGGATCGATACACTCAGAATCGCATGTTCCAAAGTGATGAAAGGTGGGTATACAGAACGTGGGAGCGACCCATTCTCAATCGGGGTGTTACTTGACGGGCATCTGCCAGATAATGAAGCCATGAGTGCTTTTTGGCGAAGTATTTGGTCGGTGCCCGTTGGTCACACTGAGGGTGACTGGATGCGTGTGGTTGAGCGAGCGTGTGACTCAATCCCAGAAATGGAAGCAATATCCATAACTTCACTTGACGTGGCCCATGCAGTCCGTCCGTTACCTAATTGGAAATCTCCAGGGCCGGACGGGCTGCATAATTTTTGGATAAAATGGCTACGAAGTTCGCACGCTTGCTTAGCTTCACAATTCCAGTCATCTTTAGAGACAGGGTCGCTACCAATGTTTTTTACCACAGGTGTTACCCACCTGCTCTATAAATCGGGTGGTACCGCGGAACCAAAAACTATAGACCTATTACGTGTCTACCGACTATCTATAAAGTTCTAACATCCATTCTGAGAGCAAAAATTGCTTATCATATTGATAGCAATTCAATTATGTCTGCCTCTCAGAATGGATGTAGGAATTGGTCCCGCGGTACTAAAGAGCTGCTCCTTATTGACATGGCCGTAAGCCAACAGGTTCGTCGATCCCGGAGGGATCTGTCGACGTGTTGGATAGATTATAAGAAGGCCTATGACTCTGTGCCGCATGCGTGGCTTATGAGGGTGCTGGAGTTGTATAAAATAAATGCTACACTTCGCACCTTCTTGTTGTCATGTATGCGGCAATGGAGGACGTACCTTCTCTATCCAGGACGTCGGCAGACCCCTGGGAACGACGAACCGATTAGGATTGAGCGAGGAATATTCCAGGGTGACAGTTTGAGTCCGCTTTGGTTTTGCTTAGCCAATATAACCTGAATCCTCTTAGCACACTGCTGGAGGATTCGGGAATCTAGGTTATCGGTTGAGGAGAGGCGGTCGGGTTATATCGCACCTCCTTTATATGGATGACCTGAAACTTTTTGCCCCCACCAATTCGCAGCTGATTGGGGTTACTGAAGATCACTGAAACCTTCAGTAGCGCCATTATGATGGAATTTGTGTGATGGAGAAATGTGCGGTCATGCATGTAAAGCGAGGGGAGATTGTGGAATCTGTGAGCACCCAACTCTCAGATTCCATAAACCTTAGATCCCTTTCAGCATAAAATAGAAACCTATAAGTATTTGGGTATGTCGGAATCATTGGGCATCAATGTTACTGGCATGAAGCAATCGTTGAAGGAGCGCTTCTTTGAGGCCTATGAAAACTAATAGTGTTAAATAGTTTTTATCAGGCGGAAAGTAAAACCTGCGCGCCTTCAATAGTTGGGTCATGCCGGTTCTGATGTATATTTCGGCATACTCAAATGGACTCAAACGGAACTTGACGCCCTGTGATAGAAAGGTCCGTACACTGCTGACTGCAAAAATCGGATGCATCACCCACGGTCATCGGTGATGATTGACTGTATATCCCGCGGAAGTGTGGAGGCCGTGGCTTACTCAATGCTAAGATTGTTGCACAACCGCGAGGTATGCAGTCTCAGGGAATACTTCCTTAAAGCCGACGTGGGGATGCATCATGATGTAGTCTCAGTGGACAAAGGCCTAGACCCCGCTCTCCTTGATTGCCAACGAGATAATCAAAGATGGTACCTACAGCAATCGTCAATGCAACATCATTACCTATTGCTAATGACCGCAGGGAGGTACATAATGCAGAGCTCAAGGATGCTACATTCTCTCCATTGCGAAGTTTTAATCCGGAATGCCCTAATAAAAAAATCCGGAGTACCAAAGTTGCTGACATAGCTCAAAAAATTAGTAAGCTGAAGTGGCAGTGGGCTGGTCACATTTCTCGTAGGGCAGATAGTCGTTGGGGTAGTCATTCTAGACATTATGAGATGACGACCGTTATCAGGTGGACGAACGACCTACCGAAATATATGTCGGCTGGACTGGATGACGAAAGCGTGACATCTGTCGGGCATGCCTACCGTCCCAGTGACGAATAAGGCTGATGATGATGATTATCAAATCCGAATTAAACTGTCTATGTGGTCGGAAAAGTGTAATTGATGAACAAGAGGTCTAGGGTTCCATTCTCAGGTTGGGTTATTGAGTTTTTTCCCATTGAGAATTTAATAGCAACCCTGTATAGAGCAGCTAGTCTAGACCTGTGATTGCTTCAATTGTGTAGGTTCGCCCCTTCTAGACGGGGTTAAATGTGCCCGATGTGAGTGTACTATGAAGCACACGGTCATGCCATATTGTACTGGGATCAATGACTATCATCACTGACAGGACTATTGTAGCCAATAAGCCTGATATAGTGGTGGTAGATCGCCGAGAGCGCCGTGCAATGATTGTTGACATCACCGTCCCTCATGACGAGAATCTCGTGAAAGCTGAAACTGATAAAAAAATCAAGTATCTTGATTTAGCTCACGAGATTGTTGACATGTGGGACGTGGACTCAGCAGTCATTGTACCGATAGTCGTTACGGTCAATGGACTAATCGCGAAGAGCCTCGACCAACATCTTAAGAGGCTCTCCTTGTGCAGTTGGCTCAAGGGCTTGATGCAGAAAGCAGTTCTCTTGGACACGGCACGCATAGTGAGATTGTTCCTCTCTCTGGAGCCCTAACCACCGGCAGCTTGGACCCTGTTCCCGATGCTGGTGGGCACCTATTTTTAATATTTTTAAATGTTTTTTTTTTTTTATAATATTTAAAAATGTATAAAAAAGTGACAACGTTTTTGGTGAAAAAATAAAGGAGTAAAATAATACATAAGCCCGCAGGGAACAGCTGTGACCACTTTTGGCGAGCTGTCGAGATGGGCAGTTGCGACCAACACGGACCTGATCTCACTGGGAGATATCTTGTTCCTCATCTCTGGCTTGCACAATTTTGGCAAGTCAGAGTGAACACTGACGAGGAACAGACCTCCCACCTCTTTCTTGCCTTAACGTGGCTGGCTAGAGTGGAGATTCGCAAGAGCAAACGTGCTCGGAGGAAGGAAGTGTTCCAGTAAGTGTTTGTAAGGATCGACCATACTTTCGGGTTCCTGGTCGATTCTGAGAACCGTGGAATACCTCTCCACTCCTCAAGCACCTCAGGATATGTTACCCCCTTGTCGCTATAAACAAGTCACCTAGTGCTAGCGATATGTTCTGGGGTCCATTTGTTGAGTGTGCAAGTCACCCCTGCCAACGCATCTATGTATATAAAACATTGATTAGGCAGGGGCCATAGTTTTCTCCATAGATATTATATAACCAGTCCACCAAAACCACCAAACGGAGCCATAACCCTGTCTTTTGTTTCCATATTCCGCAATAGTCCAACTCCAACCGGGGTTGTCCTTGGATATACTGACATAGTACATACAGGGATAACCGTCGGTTGGAGCCTCATTTCATTTAAAATTGCGTAATGGGCCTCTGCAAGATGGCTTCGGCTCCTGGCACGCCTTTCAAAAGTCCGGGATCCCATGATCCCGAGATGTTACAAAGACATTTCAAATATATAATATTCCACAACTATCACACAACGCCATCTAGTCCCAAGCTAAGCAGAGCTTGTGTTATGGGTACTAGATAACTGATAAACATACTTATATATTTTTAAATACATACATGGATTATAGATAAATTACACCCAGACACAGAATAAATGATCGTGCTCATCACACAAACATTTGTCCTGGGTGGGAATCGAACCGGCTTCGATTAAATGGCATAGCAGTCACAAAATCACTAACCACTAGACTCAACTTTTGACTAGTCAATGTCCAGATTGATCAAGAAATGGACAAAAAATAGACCGAGCTCAATTCCTGTCAGTCTAGTGTTTAGAAAAACCTAACTAAACGGAACGTCGGGCTGCCAAGTTGTAATATTCTTGGCTGAATTACTAATTTTGTGGCTCGGTTATTATTTCCGTTTATTTTTAAGCTAAATGAAAATGTAAGTAAACTGTGAAGGCAACAGGTAAGTATTGACAACGGGAAAACCAAAAATATTTGGTCAGCAAAATATGTCTGATCTGAAATAAGTGTCACGTCTACGTCTACCCGAAGAATATCTACAGTTGAGGAGTGACATTTCAAAGTGACTTATTTCCAGTCTCAATAAAAAAGTAAGCAATGATGGGAGTCCATTTTAAGCATTCATTCGCAGTTCTATACTAAATTATATATTACAAAAACACTCAATTCCTCTCTAAACTTGACTTCTAATTCACGTATTCAAAACAAAGAGGTTTATTTCCACGTCATTTTGTATATTAACATAATAAAGCACATTGGAGTTATACGGAGTTTTTGAAAAATCGGATAAGGTGGAAATAAGTCGTTTTGAAATGTCACTCCTCAGTTGAGAGTGCCAAATATGTAACACTAGCGGTTGCCAGCGGCTTCAACGGCGTGTTTCTAGTAATTATCCCACGGGAACATATCCTATGTTTTAATCCAGATTATACGCAAACATCCTAATCCGTTCAGAAGTTTATGACGTGTGAAAGAGCTACAAATATCCATCTATCCATCCACCACAAAGCCTTCGCATTTATAATTACTGTTATAAGTTAGATTTTAATTTAAAATAGAATCTGCAATGCCAAACAGTCTGCAGCGCTGTCTATCGCATGCACTTTATTCTAATTTCAAGAATATTTCGTCATCACCGCAATAACCTTTGTATTAGATACGAGGGCAGTTATCAAATACTGGGTAATCGCGGTAACTACATCATAAACAATAACAAGTATTTAACTAACAGTTACGCTATCCTATCTATATCAAGATTATGTTAAAATTATTACTACTACAACTATTTTGTAAAAGTAAACTACATGTCTACATAGTTACAGGTACCAGTTGAGGTATCTTGATACAGATATTATTTTATCTAAGATAAGTATCAAAATCGGCCTAAAATGAACGAAAAACACTGTTTTAAATAGTTAAGGAAAAACAATTAGTAGATTTATCGAATGGAATAGTAACTACGAAACACGATAAGTATCTAGTTGTACATAGTGTCACCGAGGTGACAACGATTAGTTCAATGTTAAGCAAACATAGACAACATAGAGAGTTATGTAAATCTCACTGGATCTCCCATGAGTCGCGAACGATGCAACTGTATTATTTTATACTGTTTACCTGCTGCGTAAGGAAGAACCTTCGCTAAGTGCAAATGTAGAGTTCATATTGCATGTACGAGTTTTTCTACTCTAAGTATTCAGACTACTTACTATATTTAGATCCTACTTTTTCAGGTCAGGAGTCAGTCCTACGGTTAGGTTTCAGAATTTTCCTAGAGTTAAGCAGACTGATGTTTTATAATTAATCTAGGTATTTAATAAACCTATTTGTGTGGAGTGTTTACGGGAGTATTCTATCCTAACTGCTCCTCTACATAGCTGCTACCCTGAACTGCACTGAAAATCTGGTGGCATTGGTATCTTGAATGCTCGTTCCTTTCTAAAGTAAAGTCGAGCCCGCTGTTCATGCTGGTTTCAAGTAAGTCATATAAGTGTCAACAAGTCAGCGAGTTTTAAATGTAACCTATCTATATAAAGTAGTGGATTTTGGAACCTATTAATTTACATAATGGTTGCAGTTTCACAGGACGATTGCCGAACATCTTGGGTTGAGGATCTATTGCAGTGTGGTCCTTCCAAGGATATTTGATGTAAACAGAACAAAGTGTATCAAAATGCGGGCAATATATTTTCAAAGATTAGATTTAAAACTTGTACTTGTAACTGAACCTACTTTACTACGTCACATAGGTGTGTAAAGATAAATATAACCTACATATTTGCATGATTTGTATACTATTCCTATTATGAATCATCAACACACCTAACATTTCTATACAACGCCGGTTCCATGTCTTACTATGTATTGAAGTATTCTTCTCCACGATTTGCTGTCAACTTCAATGGCATCCCTTCAGCTAGAATTGCAATCGATCACGTTTGCCTACTGTTTTCAATCCAATACTATGAAGTCATCATTTTCGAATTTATGAATTATCTTTCTAAATACTGTGTGATGTGGTCACAGGACCACGGACTTTTATTTTAATACCCCCATTAATAAACGTGGACTAAAGTTACAACCAGGATAATCCTCGGACTAACCACACACTTTAAGGATAAACTTTGGCGTAACTTTTCTTCTCGTTTTATTAATATGGGGGATAGGGTTTTGTTCCAGAAATACTTACTGACAAATCCCCACCACCCCGGGTATGGGGATTGTTTCCTTAAATTCAGCGTAGTGCGTTTTATTTTGAAAACATGAATTACACTCCCCTGTGTGTATAAATCTAATTTTTGCTCCCCAGAATATTTTCAGGATATTACGAAGTTTTTGTTGAGGAATATCGGATCTATAACTTGCATATGAAGAAACTGGCAGTAAATCAAGAATCACAAAAGTTAAAAAAGTTCCAAAACCAAAAACTCAAACTTAGACTTCAGTGAGGCGGAAACTTGAGCAAGATTTATGGGGTTTGAGTATCGAGTTAAGATGGGCAACTAAAAAATGTCTTGGATGAAACATTGTTAAATACCTACAGTACAGCTTCTCGTTCTCGTGACGGAAACTGTAGTTACCTATATCCTGCATTGCTTACAAGTAAAATAAATAAACATTAAGGGTTAAGGACAACAAATGAATAATAACTAATATTTCTCGTTGTCATCACGTCTTGCAGTCAACTAGGTTGAAAATATTAACGAAACAGGAAGGTATTCGTTATGTTAAGTTTTTTCCTTATTTTGTTGATATTTGGAAAAGGATATATCCCAAGAAAGGCCCTTAAATGAACGGCCAGTGTGTGAAAAGAATATGTTAACACAGCATAATGTTACCAATTTCAACATTTGCATCCTTTTCTAGGTCAATGTCAGTTTAAAACCTCTTTTTTGAAGTCGGTAAATTATGTAAGTAATTATCGAAAAATAAAGTTAGACTATTTTTTGACAGTTTATTGCGATTGATTCATGTTAATTATTATGAACTGAATTAATAAACCACAACATTATAATGATGAATGTGAACACATTAAGTAACTAATTCGATGTTTTACGACCTTATGAACATGTGATTGCATAAATTATTCGTAGATCAAGTGCCGTAGAAAGGTAGCCTTTAAATTGTTAAAGTCGAATTATTTCAAGGTGGTCTAACCTCAGAGCGATCGGTTAGTTTAACTCTCAAACGTGGGTCAGTTTGCAAGGCTGCGTTGGGTTAAGTGGTGTTGTCCATATACCGTGCAGAAGTGTGGCTATTTTTATTTAATTATAGATAAGAGAAGATCTGTCATCGAGGCAGCCGTCTGATACGTCGTATTTGTATAAAAAGTGGCGAATAGCCGCCTCGGCGTGTCACTCGCAAGCGGCAGGTGTGCGTTACCTAGCTGTTTGCCTGCTTACCTCTCATTAGTGATCAGCTGATTGTTTCGTAAACAAATCACAAAGTGATTCTGTGAAAATGGTGAGGAGAAATTTTAATTATTTATTTTGTTGTTCAACAGCCTCAGGAATTCAGCTGTGCCCAAATAATGGAATCGACAGGTATTTCTATTACTTAGTTATTTACATAGAAGATTTTTCAAATGTGAGTAACAAACGATTTCGTTAATAAATCTTAAAATAATTATATAAACGTTCATTTTGGCTCCCAGCTATCACAATAGCCGTATAACTGCTTCAGGATAACAAATTACTTAATAATAAATGATGATTTCATCCGTTATTTAGGTTCATCATTTTTCAGTTAGTGAAGAATTAGTGAGGTACTTACCTAAAATTCAAAATGTCTTAAATCGGTTTGATAATTTACTTAACAAGCTTTTGTTTGTAAACATTATCAACAACATAACAATGAAAGAGAATTTTTAAGTAGGTCCTTTCTAAAGTTCACAATGTAACTTTATCCTTTCACTTATCTTAATACAGGAATAAGAAATTCCAGTGTACATAGGTATAAGATATTATTAATTACATACAGTCAACTAATCACTACAAATGATAAGAAATCAGAACATTAGAAACTAAAACATGGTCTGAGCAAAAAAGCCAAGCTGTTAAGCACCTTAGCACAGATAGTCCTGAATTAAAACTCAATTCAAAACAATCAAACAATTAGAAGTAACTGAAACTAGTTTACAAGTTGAACGCGTTCAAACATGCAAGTGAGAGGATAATTCACTATTGCATGCAAACAGGCTTGCACCATGCACCATTCATGAAGGGGTCGACACAACCTTGATAATGACTTTGCAAGTCCATTACCTTAGCATGCCACGGTCGAATGCAACATAGATATTACAATACCTATCTATAGTGTAGGCTAAATCATTATAGACAAGCAATCGATGTAAGCCATAATCAAAAATAATAATGAGTTTCGTAAACCTAAAAAAGTGGTAGGTAGGTATAAGTAAACGAACTAATAAAAGTTCTGGGAAAATTATCAAAAGAAAATTTTCTTGACCTTAAAAAGTTCGGTCTTAACTTTGTGTTTTAAAAAAATACATCATTTAAATAACAATAAGTGGAACCATAAAGATTTATAAAAAAAAACGGCCAGAACTTTTACTTGACTGAAAGTAACTTTTTTTTTTCGTTTGTCGAAAACAACGACCATTGTGCATGTTGCTTGCGTTTTACTGGCAACTTTGTATTTTATTACTTGGTTTTATTTATTTCCAATGTTAATTTGTTGCCAAACTATTATATACGTACCTTGTAACAAAGTGAGAAAAGTATCAGTAGTTTTACATTGTATATTTTCATTTAAGTGAGCGCACACAATCCATCATCTTCGCGAATTCTAACGAGACAATAACATTATAAATTCTCTAAACATCACGTACGATATTTGAACGGTCAAACGATGTGTCGTTTCCTTACAGGTAGCTTTAATAATTCTAAGGGCTGATTTTTCAATATTCAGATAACTTTTATCTGAGGAATTAAAATAACGGTATGACATATTTTCCATAGATAAGCACAAATTTTTTCCTTAGATTAAAGTTATCTGACTATTGAAAAATCAGCCCTAAGTTTAGGATATTTTACGCGTACACAACCGCTTGCATGTTATCACCGGATATTTTCGCTTTCCCGGTTCCAAAATAACACAACAACATTGATAAATCCCTATCGAAAAAATTGGTAAATATTTAATGCATGCTTCAAAGCTCGATAAAAGGGGAATTTATTATTAAAAAGATGATTGAACATCAGATAGACTATCTTTCATTCGTCACAACATTCGGACCTGCGCAGTTATTGATTTAATTGATTTTGAATAGTATCCACAGGATGATTTGTAATTCGATGCATTCCTTGAAATGGTGATACTTGACTTGTTTAGTTGTTGTTATTTTTTTGTGTAACAAGAGCTTACAAACATTTAGTTATCGTACTTCTGTTTCAAGCTGCTGTTTCAAATGTAAGAAAATTGAGGCCTTGATAATCTGTGCCTTGGCTATCTGGTCCTTAGGTAAATTACTCCAGATACAGTCGATCGATACCGATCGTTATTGCCTGATTATATCGACCAGGATTTAGCGCATTGACTCGGTTTTTGACGGCAAATTTTCGGAAAATCTTTAAAGTTCGATATCTCCAAAACCAGTCAGTTTGGACCCCATGTTGTCTGGTTAAATTTGTTGCAAATAAGGTCGGTAAATCATCCTGTATATTGTCATAGAGTACATAGTTTATCGATCATTGATTAGCTGATATGAAAAAAAAAACCGCATGAGTACATGAATAATCTGCTTTCCAAAATAATAAATATGCATGGATAATAAGCATGGAGCTTATAAGGTAGGTATTTATAGGTAGGTCCATAACATTATAGTGATCCACTGGACTAAAATCCAATCGCAATGTGCTGTTGATATTTATGTTGTTGATGATGTTGAACAAAGATCATGTCCTGTGATTGTGACTAATTGATATTATTTTAAGTTTTCAATTAACGATATCTACTTGTCTTCAATATCGCACTTTGTAGGTACAAAAGTTACAAATAACAGCGTCCTTTTTACAGGATATAGGTAGGTCCAATATAATAAATACTTATAATTTAGTGACCGATACTATCCAAACCGTTTCTTCATAATAATTACATCCTTGACAAAATATTTATCAAAGATATAAATCATTATCATTGTTAATTACCACTGAATGATCAGCCTTTAATACTCATGACGTATCAGTAATTTTGATATACATCAACATAGTTATTATGATTGTACATAAAGTATGCAAAACGTGAGAAACAGCACATTATGAACGCGTTCAAACATGTTTAACTGTGATATAGGTTTGTAAAAATAAAGATAGAATAAAAAAATACACGAGAAAATTATAATTCATTTTCTTTCAGCATTTACATAGTATTTTAATTTTGTAATAAAACTGATGACATTAATTGACAATTATAATAAAAAATAGTGATGTTCCAAACTTTGCTCAGAAAAGGTCCCCTAATTCTAGGGGAAAATAAATTGAGGTGGAATCCAGACTAATTTATTAATGACATCGTTCTTAAATTGATCAATTTTTCTTTTATTTTATTTTAATTGCCTCCTCATTATAAATTATTTTATATTACCATATTTCATGATATCTTAATCTTGTAAATTCAAATAATTCTTAAGGATAAGATAAAAATTATCATTAAAAGATATGGAATCATCGGCAATGTGTTTATGAAAGATGAGATATTGTATTTACGGCCTTAACGCCACGTGATTTTATTGACCAAATACATGACTTTGACTGATGGTTGGTGGACAAAAAATTTACCATTGTGTAAATTTATTGTGTACTGCACAGTGTACTTTATTTTAAACTAGCAACCCGCCGAAACTTCGTACGGCTGCTATTTAAAAAATATGTTGTAAAATTAACTCGCTGATAAAACGTAGCTTTTTATTCTTTATCTAAAAGCTTATTAAAATCGATCCAGTAGTTTCACTTTATTTATTAAAAACTTTTTTCTTTTTGATAGTATTAGTGTAAAAGAAAATCAATTTCACTGCATTAGTTATTAATTTGGTCTATTTGGTTAAACTATCGAATAAAGTACAGTTCATTGTTCCACTAATAATAAAAGAAAGAGTAACGCAGTTTTTATCAATTTTGCTTGTTATGGCATTTTTTTTTTTCATTTGATCTTGATCTTTATTTAACTTTATTTATTTATTTTTTCACAAACTGGTTCGGTTTCATTCTATTATAGTACGGCACTTCCTATTCCACAAGGTGTACTTTAAAGCATGTTGCTTGTGGTGGTGGCAACGTTGTGTCTTGTCTAGTGAATTGTGTTTATGCAAAAATTCTCCGTTAGCCAAACGAGAAACAGCAGTAATAATCATCATTATCATACAACTGTATACAACGTGTAACGTTAATAGCGCAAAACCTCTCGTGGGGTAGGTAACTTAGCCCATGTTACTGAACAATGTTTGTTCCAAGACGTTTGGAAATTCGCAAAAAAGAATTTTGCAAAATGAGTAATTGATCGGGCTCATCAGTATGAAAAATCTTTTTTTTTATTTGCGAATTTCCAAAAGTCTTAGAACAAACATTGTTGAATAACACGGGCTGCGTTACCCCAAGAGAGGTTTTGCGCTATTAACGTTACACGACGATACATAACGATTAGATATACGCACATAGCATTTTGTAGTTCAGAGTAAATAATTAGAGAACAATTTATTCTAATTATTATGTACTTATACTATGTAGAACTACTACTAACATAAAAATCGAGGTCATCGTTATCATACAATTAGGTACCTAGCCAACTAGATATAAAAAACATCAAATATTCATGATATTAAAAGTTGTTCTTGAAACGCTGCATTGAATTGAAACCAATAAGGTCGTCGATAATTACGTATCATTATCTGGGTTTAATTTATTCTTTCTTCGGTTACATTTCTTTGGTTCATCGATTAGAGAGAATTAATTTTACAAACCTTCGAGTACTTTTGTTACCAGCCTATTATTTTATCTCGAACTTGTTACTAACGCTAATTGTGTGATATCAAACTCTCTATCATAATACTATCTCAAATTCGCACGTGAGAATAAGAATCCCAAAGTATCTATCAAAAATAACCTAAAAGTCACTGAAAAAAATAAATGTATGTAGTGCACACCATTCTTTATCAAACGACATTGAGAAGGCTATTTGTAACAAAGATTTGTAATAGCTCCTAATTTGTCTCAGACACGTTGCAGTCAATACGGTAAGGACCAATTCACACCAAGTCGCAACACTGCGCGCATATTGCAATAAAGTGACTCAAGTCTAACTTTATTTACGAAAAGATACACATTTCCAGTACAATCGCGTCTCGGTGTGAACTGATCCTACGGAGACCGGTTAGGTGATCGCAAAACTCTAAACTTAATAAAATTGATTGTTACCTAAGACCAATTAACAGTGGTATTATCAACCTTATACAGGTACTTCAGTTTTAAATTAATCCAGTTATTAATCTCAGCCATATTTCAGTCACTAGCTACAATAAAATAACTTATCAAAATCGATTCGTGAATAGAGATAATTTGGTCTTTTAAATAAATCGTTCCCATTTGTTTTCAGAGTGGTGCAGACAATAATGCCTTTGACGCATCGGAATCTTCGGAACCTCCGAAGGGTGAAAAAGCTGCGTTAGGTCAACTAAATGGAGTAAGTGAGAAAAAAGTGAGTATCCTACATGATCTAGTGTATTTTAGTAGTTTCTCATTAAATCTGGTGGCCGAGCGCGAGCATGCACCTGTAGTGTAACATAAAAGTGCGCAATTTGATGCTCTATTGTCTTCGAATCTGTAACGTTACATTACAAGTGTATGCTCGCGGTGAGGGAGCGCCCTTAAAGCGCGAGGTCCGTCTATTAGGCTGTGGGAAAGAGATGGCGCTAGACGACTTGTATAGATCTGTCTCTTTCCCACAGCCTAAACTGAATCGCGTTAAGAGCTCGTAGTAAGGTCTCAGTTATCAAAACTGAGTTCGATATAATAGAGTACGCGAGTACCTAAGTTTATTAAAATTAATAACCACTGTAAGGTAAACTTGTTTTTTGTGAGTATGTACCAGGATAAAACTATAGTGTTTATATTTTTATTTGCTGTTTAAGAGCATTGGCTTTAGGTTTTCTTTGTATATATTATTCACCTCGTTTTTTGAGACTAATATATTCACGAAGTTACGTCATAGCTTTACGTACCTACTCTATACACTACTTAAAATACGAAAATTCATTATATCATAACAAATAGCCGAGTCGAATTGGTTTATTGCAAATTACCACTTTCCTGTTATTTACATTTTGCAGATAAGATAATACATTAATCTTTTTTGCATTCTTTAGAATGAGTAATATAACAGGGTGAAACGCCCTTGCCTTGTTGTTCATCATAAATGCAAACACGAGACTACAATAAACATAGCATTTTCAAAGCAAACGTGTTTAACTAAAAAAACAAGATTCTTCTACAAAATAAGTTCTTTAGCGCTAGTCCGGTCAATTTAGACAAAAAAATGTGAGTGAAATTACATAAAGTCCCAGCAAGCTGATTTTTTGTGAAGTTGTTCAAAACATAATTATAAACAATGTCTAGAAGTTCCCCATCATTCCCCTGTAAGGAAAAAAAAATATTCAAGGTCAAAGGTAAAAAAAATGAGTTTTTTGCGATTTTCAGCAAAACGGTAAGTTTTATCATACAAGTACCTCAGACAAAAATTGTAGATCATAAAATTATCTATAAAAATGTGTTAATACTTTTTTTCTTACGAGCCACCGTTTCAGAGATATAACGATTCAAAAAGTTATAAAAGTTGTTATCGTCATATGCATCTAATGAGGTAGTGTACTTAGCGCGTTTTTTTTAACGTGGTTTCCCCAGTAGGCCTACTCCACAGGTCAGTTGTGATCCTGTTTATTGTAAAACTATTGCAAAATAACGGAAATTTTCAAAGATTGGGAAAGATAAAAGCGATGTAAATGAAAAAAAAAGTGTTGAAGTTTATTCGTCTCATTCGTAAGTTTCAAATTCTTGTTCTTCTTCTTGATCTTCTTCTCCTGCTTTTTCTTCATCTTCATTTTGGATGCAAGTAAATTGAACACAGGGACAGGCACGCTTTTATCTTTCCCAATCTTTGAAAATTTTCCGTTATTTTGCAATAGTTTTACAATAAACAGGATCACAACTGACCCGTGGAGTAGGCCTACTGGGGAAACCACGTTAAAAAAAACGCGCTAAGTACACTACCTCATTAGATGCATATGACGATAACAACTTTTATAACTTTTTGAATCGTTATATCTCTGAAACGGTGGCTCGTAAGAAAAAAAGTATTAACACATTTTTATAGATAATTTTATGATCTACAATTTTTGTCTGAGGTACTTGTATGATAAAACTTACCGTTTTGCAGAAAATCGCGAAAAACTCATTTTTTTTACCTTTGACCTTGAATATTTTTTTTTCCTTACAGGGGAATGATGGGGAACTTTTAGACATTGTTTATAATTATGTTTTGAACAACTTCACAGAAATTCAGCTTGCTGGGACTTTATGTAACCTCGAATGTCTAAATTGACCGGACTACGCGGTTATAGGACTAAGTACACACACGGCAGCTCTAATGTAAAGATGTACATTACAGCACGCCGATACATCTCATTTACATCTTTCTGTAAAAATCATCAGGAGATAGTTATTATACTTACTTTCTTTCTTTCTGTATAAACTGCCTTAATAATACACAAACTCATCGATTAGAAGTTTACTCAATTAGCACTTCTTTATTTGGTCTAGATCCTTACTTACTTAAAGACGATGTCATTTTTTCCAATAGTACAGTAACACAAACTCCTCGTTTAACGAGAAGCTTGTGTCTAAATAAATACAGTCGCACAGGCCGATCTTCCGAGTTAAGCCGCGTTTGCCGAGGTTGGTCTGTGGATGGGTGACCATCAGTGGCATCAGTCCTACCATGGGGTATCGTATTACACAGTTACTGGATTGTCAAGGTCCAATAGGCATGTCGCTCAATGTTAAATACTGATATTCAGCTGCATCCGGTTTGACTGGAAGTCGACCTAACCCAATACGAGTATAGCTGTTGTAAGGCAGACGATGAGTAATTAATCGCAAATTATGCAAATTTTTAGGTTGACCCGGAAAAAAGCGAGCCGCAGCGTGCAGTATGGGACAACCAAATCGAGTTCTTGATGTCATGTATAGCCACATCAGTGGGTCTTGGCAACGTGTGGCGGTTTCCCTTCGTCGCCTACGAGAACGGAGGCGGTGCCTTCCTCATCCCCTATATTATAGTACTGCTACTCATCGGTAAACCTATGTACTACCTCGAGTGTGCCTTGGGACAGTTCAGTTCCAGGAACTCGGTGTCTGTCTGGTCTCTCTCTCCAGCTATGAAAGGTGAGCCTTAAATTTAAATACTTGTAGAATTTAATTTGGATAAAAAGAACAGGCGTTCCAAGACTCATCTCGAATTTCCTGTGCGATTTTATCTATACATGCAAAAGAAATTGAATCAATAATATAAATAAGTTCAGCACTTTAAAACTCTATTTTGTTTATTTACTAACCTATTCATAATTGTTATGAATCTCTAGGCGCCGGCTACGCGACTGCGTTGGGGTGCGGATACATTCTGTCATACTACGTGTCGATCGTCGCGCTCTGCATATACTATCTATGTATGAGCTTCCAGGCCACGCTGCCGTGGGGAGTCTGCTTAGAAGAGTGGACTAACTGCGTCCCTTCGGATCCGGACCAACCACAGCGGCCTCTCCCGCCAAACACAACAGCTGCAAGCAGCGCCGAGTTATATTTCACGTAATTATCTTAGTTACTATGCAAATTAATGTTTTACGAGTGGGGAAATCTCGTGGATACCCTTCGTCTAGAGCAAGCAAAGGGTTGAACTCTTACCACACTGTTGCAAAAAGTACCATTAGTCTGTTTACCATCGGCCGAATACATTACACGCGCACTTCTGCCTGGTGGGATTACCACATACAGTCAACTTTTACTGAAAAAACCACCCATTGTACGAGCAGTGGTGGCCTAGTGGTATCGGTCCCGACTTACGAGTTGTAGGTCGTGGGTTCGAACCCCGGCAGGCGCATTACTTTGTGTAATTTGTTTCATCACTACTGCTCTCAAAACGGTGAAGGAAAACATAGTGAGGATACCGGCATGTTCTATGAACCAAAAAATTCGAAGACATGTGACATCTTCCAATCCGCACTGGATTCTGGCCCACTCCCTCTCACGCAGAGGAGGCCTGTGTCCCAGCAGTGGGAACATTATAGGCTGATGATGATGATGATAATGACCCATTGTGTTACAAGACCGCGGTCACCTTTTAAGACCGTTCCTTAGATACTATTCCGCACTGACATCTATAGCTTTCTCTGCATACTAAAAAGTTTTGATTTCTTATTTTCCCGTACCGTAAGCGTAATTATAACTATTTATATATACATTTTATCTTTCAGAAAAACCGTACTCCAGATCAATAATGGCCTTGAAGAAGGTCTAGGTATGTTCTATTTTATATTTTTTTTTTATAAGCTGTCTTTTTGAACATCTGATACAAGTGGCAATATTTTTGAAGCGTCTACTAACGATATTTGCAAGACGTTTCATTTAATTAGTTATGAGTTAAGACCAAATAGGTTATTTAGTGCAATAGGCATAGAATTTATTATATTATTATTACTTCCCGTCTTACGCAAATTTTGAGTTCTTTCTGATTCGCATACGATGGCATTCGACCCTCTGATGTCAGAGTTGAAAGCCGCCTCTAGAAATCCTACACTTCCTCTTACCGAAAAATTAATTGTATTGTTTCGTTTTCCAGGTCTTCCCATCTGGTACTTGGTGTTGTGTCTCTTCGCCGCTTGGCTCATAATATTCGTCATCGTCGCCCAGGGTGTGAAAAGTTCCGGCAAAGCCGCGTACTTCTTGGCTCTGTTCCCCTATGTTGTGATGATTATTCTGCTTATTACGTAAGTTTCAAAATTTTTTTCCAAATACGAATAGATTTTGATACAAACTGCTCACTAAATAGACATCTACACAGCATGAATAAATTGCAAAGTGTAATAAATCCGCGCAACTTATCAATATCATTTTGACATTTTCAGAACGGTGATCCTGCCCGGAGCTGGCGATGGTATTCTTTTCTTTTTGACGCCACAGTGGGACAAGCTTATAGATATTAATGTAAGTATCCCTTACATTTTATAAAGCAGCCGTAAATATGACATCAATTCTTTATTTATTTATTTATTTGGTTAGTCTACAATTGTTTACACACATCTTCATCAATTACATTAATTATTGCATTTATAAGTGTAACAATCACTTACTGACTAACACCACATGTACATATTTGGTTTTACACATAATTATTATATAAAAAGAGATACTAAAATCTTTGCTTTTATCTATAATAGATATTTACAATAAAATCATAATATTAAGACATTCATATCAATTCAACATTAGTTTAAGTATTAAAAACCACGGAATTAACAATACAATTAGAAATAAATTAATAAAATTAGAAATAAATTAATTACAAGAATAAATTAAATTAGATTAGATTATATTAAATTAAATATACCACAACTTGATTAATTATAATTATAATTCCAAATTCAATATCACACATTAGATTGTATTTTAATTTCAATTTTAAATTTATAATTTTCTTTAACTTATACATACAATTATTTATTAATTATTAATAAGTAGGCTTCAATTTATACTGGAGTAGTGGTCCCTAATTATTTTATGGAATTTACTAAATTTATCATGGTGTATATCTATAAGATCACTATAGCTGTTAAGTGATTTACTCAGACGTGGAATCGGAGAGTTTGAACCCAGAACCGTTCTACGTAAAGGAGGGTGTAGTGGAGTTATGGGGTTTCGTGGATATCGGGATGGGGCACGAAACTTTATAAGACTTAGTAGGTTAGGGCAGTCCACTTTGCCTCTGAGCAAGGCTTTTCGTTGCAGGTGTGGTACGCAGCCGTGACACAGGTGTTCTTCTCCCTGTCCGTGTGCACCGGTGCTATCATTATGTTCTCTTCATACAATGGCTTCAGACAAAACGTTTACAGGTATAGAAATATTAATTAAATTCGATCTTAATAGCTTGAAATAAAGTTATGTATTTAGACTAGTTTTCTGCACTTCTTCTCCATAATTACTTTATCTGTGTCTTTCATAATTCTACGTCCATGGAATTTTCTTAAGATGGAGCACTAAGTTTCTGCTCAAATTAAAGTAAACTATCTTAGAAGCGCTATATCATTCAACCTTTCATGTGATGGTCGTAATCATGTCAAAAAACATTTTATTATATTCAAATATTTGTCTCGAGTTCTATCAATCGTCAGTAAAATTAAGACTCTTTTCTTACCTATTGATTGAAAAACCAGTTGGAAAATTCACCGTGTATAGGCAAACGTTATTATATTTTGCGCTTTGCGGATAATCAAAACAATCATAGGTAATAGCTATTTATAACCCCTAAATATAATTTATGTGCTATTACTTATTCTTGTGCGTTAGATGTTCATAGAAATGAAAAGATGTTATAAATATTTGGCCTGTAATCTAATTGTTTGTCATTTACTATTTGTATCATACTAACTAAATAAATAAACGAAATTCCATTCTGTCCTAGGGATGCCATGATTGTAACGACGTTGGACACTTTCACAAGTTTGCTGTCTGGTATCACGATCTTCGGTATTCTGGGGAACTTGGCTTATGAGCTGGGTGAGGATGTCGAAAGGGTTGTAGGTTCCGGTGGTACTGGACTCGCCTTCGTCTCTTACCCTGATGCCATTTCGAAAACTTTCTTGCCACAGGTAAATATATCTTGATGATTTTTATACTCCCTCTTTTCTATTTTTATCCCGATGTTAGTTGTACTGACTGTATAAATAGTTTAAGTTTGGAACAATTGTTTTCTTGTATGAGAAGGTGCTGATACCTGCGACACAAACTTATTACTTATTCACCATCGCGGTCGTTTTCATTCTAATCGAGCGGTCAAAATAAAACTTTTTACTATTTCTTTGTAACTATTATATAGCACCTGAATTTTTTTCTATTTATCACTGTAAACTGGTAATTTACCCATGCGATTGGAGACTTTCTACTTAGCACAGCAATAAGCTGTGGGCCAAAGGAAAAGTCAGCTACTGGTACACAACTAATCGTTTCCTGTCACTTACAATGATTAACAGTAACCATTGCATCAGCTGGTTAGTCTCCACAGAACACGACCAACCTGAATCTTCCTATGAAGGTTTATGTAAAATTAAATATTTTGATTTTGTAACACATTCGTTTTCAGTTATTCTCAGTGCTGTTCTTCGTGATGATGACTGTGCTCGGCATCGGCTCGGCGGTGGCGCTGCTGTCCACCATCAACACGGTCATGTTGGACGCCTTCCCGCGCATCCGTACCATCTTCATGTCCGCCTTCTGTTGCACCATCGGATTCGGCGTCGGACTCATTTACGTTACACCTGTAAGTTTTTTCATTGTTTAAGTAAGTAAGCAAAGTGAAATTAAATAAGAAATATACGAAGAATTTACATTTTTATTTTACAGGGTGGTCAATATGTCCTAGACTTAGTCGATCACTTTGGTGGAACTTTCCTGATTCTCTTCTGCGCTATTGCCGAAATTATTGGAGTTATCTGGATTTACGGTGAGCCTTTAACAGAATTATATTCCAAATTCTAATCGCTGGGACCCAGGTCTCCAATAAATGTAACCTATTTATGGGGGAATGTGCGGTTTGAAAAATACCACGACTTTTCCGCATGTTCTTATTTTTTATCTTGGAACTGGGTAATATTCTCACGATGTTTTCATTCAATGTTTTGAGAGCAGTGTTAATGAAATTAATTAACATTTACATTTTTGTAAGTTTATTTAGTTAGATCAAATGGGCTTCCAGCTTTGAGTGACTAACAGAACCGTGAACTATACTTTGACATTTTTACAATAAGGACTTTGCCAACATCCACATCCAGATTGCTAATAGTTCTATCATCAAACTCGTGAACTGTTCTAAAATATGGCCACTTTTCTGCAGGTCTGGAGAGACTGTGCTTGGACATCGAGTTCATGTTGGGCATCAAGACCGGCTTCTATTGGAGAATATGCTGGGGCATCATCATGCCTGCTATGATGATCACCGTCTTCTTGTTCGCTATTATTGGATCCGACCCTCTTAAGTTCGGCGATGACTATTTCTACCCAACAGCAGGATATGGTTAGTGAATAATTTTTCATTTGACAACAATCATTAGAAATAATTTATTTGTATGTACCTATTACTTACCCTTACATTACACGGAATTTATCTTTCGATTTCGATTAAATTGTAAATTAATGCAACATACTAATGTAAAGGTAATATTCTTATTATGTTATAACGTATAGTTTGTATAAACTTAAATATAGGTAGTTGTTTAATGCAACTAATGCAAGAATCATCTTGACATTAACTTGTTTTTACAGTATGCGGATACATGTTGATGGTCATTGGAATCCTGTTCGTGCCAACTTCAATCGGCCTAACGATGTACAAAAATAGAGGCGTAAGCTGCGCAGAGGTGAGATTTTGACATTTAACTCTTTACACACTTAAAATAAGCTGCAACTTTGGGGTCTTGAAGTCAATAGTGAATAGATTACTTCTAGGGAAGTGACCTTTACCGCCGACCACATCATACCTTACCAACAGTCCAAATAGTAGTGAAATGGGAGCTATTCGCTAAATAAATTTAAAAATAATTGTTACTGATATGGTTGCTTTTCACAGAATGTCAACCGTTCGTTCAGCGCGAAAGATTCGTGGGGACCCCGAAACGCGACTGATCGTGCTGACTGGCACCAATTCAACTTAGAAGCGAAGGAGCAGCGAGAGAGGCTCAACACTTCTCTGCCCAGACACGTCGGGTACATCCTCACCGGCGGATACAGGAGAAGAATATAAACCACTAGTCAATAGCTTTACTTTAACTTAGAATTTACTGTAGACATAGGAAAAATATAACTACTGCGTACCTTAATTGCTGATGCCTGAAGATTTGTTGTAGTTGCCAATACTTTAATCGTGGAACTTTTTGCCAAAATGATGTTATTTAAATAAAAATAAGTTATTACGATTTGTATTATATGTCAGGGTAATCTATTTATTTATTTAGTTAATTTCAAATATGTTGTAAACCTTTTATACTATCCTAACTTTAACATTATTTTATATAAAAAGTATAAAAAGCTACGTATTTTCAATTAATATTTAGTATTTAATCCGCATCGCACATTTTCCTAACCTTTCGATCCTTGCAGCATAGTATGATCCTACGTCTAAAACATAGAGAATATAAAAAAATAAAATATAAAAGGCATTTTTCACAGACTACGGAGGGGGCTTTTTTGTTACCTCCTTACTGGTATCCTATCATAGAAGCGTCTTGATCTTCCGCTAGTTAGGCTATAATGGATGGATGTAAGATGTTTTTTTTTTCCTCAACGTTTTCTTGTTATTATGATCATTTCCTTTTTTATATACCTATAATTTTTTTTGACATGAAGTCATTCATATTGTATATATTTTGATGTACTTAATAAATAAATGAATAATAAATTTGATATGGCCCTGTAGAGAACTTCAGTCGAGAAATAAAAAAAAATATACCATTCTGTTTGACACCAACGTCTCTCATCCCGGAAAACTTGAAAGTGCGCCATGCCCGTTATGACATAATACAGTGCCAAAACGTGGACACTGACACTTGGGCTGGTCCACAATTTTAACAGCCACTTCATGCGCATCGGAGCAGGCTATGCCTGAAGTTTTTTTTTTAGGCTAGGCAGGGCTTTTAGGCAGGGCTGGAGGAACTATCAGACTTGTACTGACTGAAATCCTCGGTGTCCTACAATAGCCTTTACGTTCCGGGGTCTTGATAATTCATTAATACCGCGCGACGCGCCGTCGTGAGGACACGGCGGTGCTCCGCCCAAGCGGGGCAGCCCTGCACCGTATGATCCACCGTGTCCTCCGGGCGATCCTTGATGCTTAGAATTTCGAGGATAAAACCAGGAATGAAGTTATCCGCAAAAGAACTGGAGTAACTGACATAGCTTGCAGAGGAAGCAAACTGAAGTGTCAGTGGGCTGGCAATGTTTGTTCAAGGACCGATGGCCGGTAGTGGAGACCGCATATCGGCAAGCGTAGGACAGCTAGATAGAGACCGACAACCTTTAGAAAGTGACTGAGAGAGACTGGATGCTAAAGGCAGAGAACATGATGATGTGGCACAACCTGGGGAGAGTCCTATGTCTCAGTGAATTGCGATAGGCTTAGTTGATCGAGGGATTTCTTACCTTATTGATTATACCTTTCGATTTTGGGTTTTTGCTCCAATCATTTTGGATCTTGTCTTTTGTTTTTTTTTTAATTAGTATTAATAACAGACACGTACTCGTACTTAATGTATGACTTATCTGCTATTTGTGAAACTCGCTCTAAGTGCGGTGACAAACAACAGCTATACCCCGAATAACCTGAAGGCTGCATTAGGTGGGTCATATGATGACGGGTACTGACTGTATCTACCCACGGCCTCTAAGGCTGACCTAAAATTTATTTATTTATACGCGGTAAAGTCATCAAAAGAGTCCCCACTCAGGTCAGGACGGGAGGGACTGTCAGACTTGCACTGACTGAAATCTACGATGAATAGCCCTTTAGGTTCCGGGGCCAAGATTACCCTCTTCGTCATAGAAGCTGACGTTAGGTTGGGATTTGGGAAGTCCCAACAGGACATAATTCGCAGAAAACAAAGATTAGCTAGCACCTAGATAAATGTGAGCACGTGTCGGTGAATAATAATTGCGATTTATATCACATCAGCACCAGCGTCAACCAGCTTCAGGTTGATAAGACCTAGATAAACGTAATCCTTTATGCCCGCATTAATGATACTGCTTATTCATAATTAATTATACCTATTTCAGAATCGTTTAATTGATATTATCAATGTCAATGTACTTATGTATACGTGTGTTCAAAGTTCTTACTGTAAAATGATTATGGTAAGGCATTCTTCAATGATTATGGAAAGCCGTCATAACTTACCTACAATTATGTCAATTAGCCCTGTGCTTGGATTTATAATGTCACCGAATCACCAAATAATTAAAAATACCGAACTAGTGCAAGTCCTTTAAGTGAAACATTTCTAACCCTTTATCATCCATCTTTCAATATGTTTTTGAGTTTATTGGCCACGCATCAATCAATACTGGTATCAATATAAACCAGCATATAAGAAACAAAATCTTCAAAGCTTATGTTTGAAATATTAATAAGCTATCAAGGTTATTATGACCATAGATTGTAAGATTGATAGCCTATATCTGAGAAACGTGATAGATGTGTGACCCGAACACGAGTGTGTATAAAAGCGCTCACTCACCGGGAGTAATTGCCTTTGTCAAACTGACGGACGAAGCGAATGCGTGCCGAGGCGTTTTTGTTTGTAATGTATGGAATTGTTTAAAGCCTGTCACATAGAATATCAGACCGCTTTCGCTTTTTTATATGGCAGGATTCGGATCGCATTCGCCTTCGCCTGTCTGTTTGACAAAGCTTTAAGGGTGCTCCCTCGGGGTGCTATGACAGGAAACCTCCACGTGCGCCCGTGGACTGGAGTTCCTTCTCGGATACGTCCGGGGGGAAGACCAGTTTTTCGGGCCGGTGCACCCTGGGATGCGGGCAAAAACTCTTTCTTAAGCACTGTGTGCCTAAGTGGTCTCTTTGCCCGTATGCGAATAGCCTGTCGTGTGGACGCTCCAACGCGTGTCCCTCTGATTAGCAGAGGGCACAGCGGCGGAGCGGGCTTGCGGACGGTGAGTGATGGGTAACTCGCCGTCCGAAGGACCAAGCCCGGGTCGGTGGCGCGTCGTGTTTCGCGCCAAATGCCTGCTGGGGTCGCGGGTTTTTTCTTAACCCAGGATACCGTGGCCCCAGAACGTAAAGGGCATAGGAAGGAACACGGGTGGATTTTAGTCAGTAAGAGTCTGACAGTCCCTTCCGCCCCACCCAGGGCGGGAGGACTCATTTGATGATTTTACCACCTTAAAAAAAAAAAAAAAAAAAAGGGTGCTCCCTCACCGCGAGCATTGTATTGGCGCTCCCTCCCTCAGCTGTAATGTAACGTTACAGATTCGAACATTTCATCAGTTTCGGATCACTGGTTTTGGAAGACAAATGAGCATCAGTACCCCTAGCACGAATATTTGTAGATTTCGTGTCGCCACCGTATCGTGCCGTCGATACAATAACGGAACACAATGAAAGTCGGAAGCACGAAGCACTCCGTATTCGTACCGAGGGCGCGATACGAAAATGTTGGTGACGTCACACTAGCGTAAATAGAGACGGGAAAAATAGAACGAATATAATCTAAGAGAACGAATGATTGTACATTTGAATGAATGTTTCGTTCAGAAACTGGAATTCTTGATAGAAAATTTGTGATTTTTGGCCATTTAAAATTTTAATATTGTTCAATTTACGACGCAATACAAAGGAACTGCAGAAACAGTTGATATTCAGTTATATAAATGGCGTAATAATTAAATTAATTACTAAAACGTTGTGTTTGATTTGACTGCGTTCCTAAACGAAGTCTGTCATGCTGGCACAAATAAAAAGCCATGAAAAAAGTTTATGAAAAAACAAACTTGTGTCATACCTAATGTCTATAATTATTGTCAAATCTTACCGCTGTCCAGAGGCGTCTTTACCTATAGTGCAGGGTGTGCGGTGCACGCGGGCGCCGGGTTTAAGGGGGCGCCGAGTGCCCTCTAATGCGACACCACCAAAGATGCGTCGATGCCGGGCGGCGCTCCCGAAGACCCTGCGCTCGTATAATGCGCGGAAGCAAAGCATAAAAATCTATTTCCTTAAGTTTCCTTAAATAACTACTTCCCAGAAATTGTTCCTTATTAGCAACAATATAGAATAGCACTCTGTTAGTCGCTCGTTCTACTGCTGTAGAACACACATGCATTTCGTCGAATCGAATTGAATGGGGATGGCATGAAATATGGAAAATTATTCGTCAATGCAAGTGCATATACTAAAAGAAGAACTAAGACGCCGCGGTGTATCTACAAGAGGAAAAAAAGTGATTTAATTGAGTGGGTGTACATTTGATTTTACCGTATTAAATCCACAATTACTTGTAGTTAAGGTTTAAAAATGTTTAGGTGTGTTTTACCTGTCCTCTTCTCTACCAAGAATATGATGCTGCTTCTGACTTCCTATTTTGATAAAATATCATAATGTTTTAAGTCAATAATTTTACCCCTTTTTTCTATTTAGATTCGAGAAATATCACAATTAGGACAATGTAATTGCCGCTTAACCTCTTCCTTCCTAAAAAACTTTTTTCTTGCCGACATCATTTAAAATTGCAACATTTGCATCCTAATTAATTTCCGTTTGAAAATATAACGAACGGATATTCTCCTGCTAGACTAGAGGGCGCCCGGTACTAGTTGCACACGGGCGTCACAAGGGCTAGGACGCCTCTGCCGCTGTCAAGATGTTTCAAAACAATGTTCAATGATTTGTTTTTTTCTGTTGATTTGTTATATTTTTGTAAGCTATTCCAGTAAACTGCTAAATATTACTAAACGGAAGTATTCATAATGGAGTAAATAAGTAATTGACACCCTGATCAAGAAGGTCTGTTGACCGGTTGAACAGAAGGATCCCCCACGATGTTCAATGATGAGATGAGGCTCTCGTTTGGAGATTCGGTGAAGAGCTTGAATTAGAAGACAGTACTTTTCGTTATGGCTTGCATTATGAAGAAATTCCTATCTTGAGGCCCTAACTAGCAATACATTAAACTGTTTTTCATAACAAGATGTGTATTTGTAGTTTTGAATGTAAATGTTTTAAATCCTTATTAATAAATACGAATGTGAGATTGTTTTTCTGCTTTTACGTTATACTGCTGGACCGATATTGAATAGCACAGAGTAAGTAGGGCCTGGAGACGATCGTAGGATAAGGAGCATGTTGTTATGACATATAATGTAAAATGTAATGTAAAAATAAAGAAAAGCTTTATGAATGTTCTGTGTTCGATGATTTTATTTATTAATCATGACAATAATATCAATCAATGAATCAAGCAATGATTAAGGGCCATCATAACACGGTTGCTAAAAGATCTAGGTATGTAATCCTCTCATGCTTCCCGCACTCGGTACACTTATTTTTTGTCAATTATGGCAGCATAAATAGAAAGGTAACGTATTGTTATAATAAATATTGGAGCGCACATTCATTTTCTAACAAAATATATCAACACAATCACTTAAATTATAATTTTATCGCTAAAATAAAATCCGACGAATGTTTTCTCACTGTCATTTTTGAAGTGATTAAATATTCGTAAAACTCGTAAGCCAGCCTTCGACAGTTACGAAACTATCCGTCATTTTATATGTTCGTGCTACCAATGTTCATACAAACGGCTCAAATGACGTTTACGTTTTCGTACGAAGACGATACGAAACGTACATGTATTTGTTCGTGCTCCCAAAATTAGTTCAATTTAGGCTCACCAGAGGCGCTGTTCAAGTTCTCATACAAAATGCTTTCGGAGACGATACGAATACTTTGTCGAAAGTGATTCGTGCTAGGGGTACAGAATGCAAACTTTAATGTTGATTACATTCGAATGCTCTATAACATCAAAGTGCGCATTATGATGCTCGATTGTCTTTCGTCACTGATGTTCGAATCTGTAACGTTACATTACAGGTGGTTGCTCGCGGTGGGGGAGCGCCTTTTGATTGTTTTAAGTACAATCCGTCGTACCACAAAAAGTTGAATATCTGTTGAACACTTGTCTCACAAAGTATGAAAATCCACGCCAAATGCTGTTTTGCAATTGACAGGTTTGTTATGTTTGTTAGAGATCGGATTGCTGGCGCGAGTATCAATACTCGCGTCGGCAATCGGATTGCCGATGCCACCTTCATTTGGATTTTTCTAGTGATCGTACGATCGGAAAGTGTTTGTAAGAAAGGAGGAAAGCGATAAAGAAGTTGTTGTTGTTTATTAGCAGAAGAGGAATGCAAGAAGAAAAAAAGAACAAGTGGTCTGCATTCCGCATAACGTCATCGGTACGCATCGCATGTAGACTTTGCCGATGAACCGTCCGCACGATGCGGATCAGTGGACGCAGTTGTATGAGTTTTTACAGGGTGAAATTTTATTAATTAGCAATATTTTAAAGTTGGGCGTTACTAACGATACTAATCGTTTTATGGAACTTAAAAACATTATTAATGCAAGTATCTTCGCTTAATATTATTTTGATGTTTGTTTACTTTTCGCGCGGTGTAATGCGCTTTAAAATTTTGATACTTTAAGATTTATGATATTTATGATTTATTTTTTATTACTTTTAGTGCTTATTTGCAATAATAAGCCTTTGCTATGCGACATACTACATTTTTAAAGGTGTCCATAATTGCATTAATAATATTTTTGATTTGCGATTTATTAGCGTTAATGCAATCAGCATCGTGAGGAGAGCCTTAGATTAAAATATTGCACAAGATTTCGATTACGCCCTGTATATGAGGCAAACTAAAATCCGTTACATACGATACGTCCGATACGTGCGATGTGGACCTGTGGACGCTTACCTTTACGGAGCATAAACTGTATCTTTCGATTGCGTTGACTTATCTCTGCTGCGTGGGATTACAGATTTGAGTATTTTATGTTAAGAGCCTAGGTTTCAGCTAATATCATACGCACGCGAAAAAAAACAAAGCTTCCTTGCTGGGAAAAAAAGAATCTTGACAAACGTAGAAAAAGTTTATTACCTACAGAACGCTACTTAAACCAAAAAAAAAAGGTAGAAAAAACACTTGAAAAAAAAAAACAAGTACAAAGAGGAAATTTTGTTTTTTATACAAAGACTTTTCTTTTTTCGTAAACAAGTTGTCACAAAGTACCTACTTAAATTGATTATGATCAAAAACTGTTATTGATATTTTGATCAAAAATATTAAATAAATAATACGTTATCGGGGAATTTCCTTTTTAATCAGACCAACGAGCAATGTTTGCAATCAACCCACCCCCTTTTTCAATGGGGGTAGACAGAACCTGCAAAACACCTCATCTTCATAATCACCATTCACGTTCTGTCATCAATCTAATCATGAATGTAGATAAAGTTTTTGTGCTTGAGTGATTAACTGGGCATGATTTTGTGAATACGCTATGTACAGACGCCAGCACATCAAGCTACCACAATCTGTCAGATTTCTTTAATAGAATTTCAACCTTATCACAAAAGTAAAAGGTTAATGTTTGATTGGTAAAATCTGACAGATTCGGGTAGGTTGACCTGCTGGCGTCTGTACAAAGTTGGTAGTGGGGACTACTTAATCAATGGCAGCGCGCGATGTGACAGAGATGTGAACTAACTTGGGACGCCCGCGAAGTAGCATTCGTGTCAGGTCTAAAATGCACCACAAACTTAATCGGCTTTATTACAAAACGTGGTTTAACTTAGACCAAGCTTGATATCAAAAATGATTTTTTGAATTTCGACCTTTATTTCTACTGTCGTAAAGTTATTAATACAAAAACCGAGTTTAGATCCCGGTCTAAGTTGTCAATGTGCATTTTAGAATTTTATAGCAGTTGGAATAAAGTTCGAAATTCAAAAATTGATTTTTGATTTAAAGCTTGGTCTAAGTTAAGTCACGTTTTGTAATAAAGCCGTATAAGTCGCTCCCTCACAGCGAGCATTCACCTTTAATGTAACATAAAAGTGCGCAATTTGATGCTCTATTGTCGTCGAATGTTTGAATCTGTAACGTTACATTACAGGTGAATGATCGCGGTAAGGGAGCGCCCTTAGGTTCTATTTCATTTTGAATCAAAAACAAGCCAATTTTTATCAAAATATATCGTTGGCAGAACTTATGCCCCCAAATAAAGTGATCACTACGAGGCGCTTTAATCGCACACACAGCTTTAATTAGAACTACCCGACCGGTTAGGGTCCGTACACACCGAGACGCGACGCAACAATCTTGGAAATCAGTACCTATCTTTTCGTACAGTAAATAAAGTTAGATTTTGAGTGGCTAAAATGTAGGCGGCCTTTTTAATTCATGCTCTGTCAAGTTTTGATTTTCCTGATAATACTAGTGAAGGACCCCTTTGCCGTCGTAAAACTACACTAACGCACCCGTGGACGCCTGTTGTTTCCGATGTTTCAATTGGAAGTAGTCCCTTTTACCAATGTTCTATGAACCCATCTTACCCATCTAAATCACTTCAAGGCAATCTTCTGGAGAACAATGTATAAGACAAGGACGCGAGGTATGATGGCAAATTCCCGTTGAATCCCAAATTTCAAAATAACAAGAGAACAAGTTTTCAATGGGACCCAAAAGTGGGATTCAACCGGAATAAATCTTCTTTTGATTGATACCAACATTTAATTGTGTGTTACACTTTCAAGTATGATAAAGAACAATTTTTCTTACCATATTATTTTGGTCTACCTTTCAGTCGGTTCTAGGGATACGCGTTGAATCAAGAACTAGTTAAATTAACCGTTGATCTCGTGTCAACGTGTTAACGTTAACTGTTTACGAATCAACTAGTTGAATTCGTTGACTCGTTCGTCTAGTTGAATTAACGAGAACGCAAACGCATCGAGCTGAGCAATATACATAAAAAAAACATTTAATTATTTTTTTTATCAAAATTTCATGATTTATGAATGTAAATGGATAAATAAGCTACAGAAAAGGAAACTTTCTTTTTTACTAATCTTACTTTAGCCAGGATCTGCAATTAAACGCATTTTATGGGTCGAATCGTCAATCAAACATTTTCTAAAACATAAAATTGAATCAAATTGTTTCTGAAAAACACACAATCGTTGGATAAAAACCGTTTAATGAATCAACGGCTTACTTTGCAAGTTGATAGTTAAATTCGTCAACGAGATGAACACGTTAACTCGTTCAACTCGTTGACGAATTTAACTAGTTGACAAATGTGAATCAACGTTAACGTTTCGTTGACGGAAAAACCGTCAACGTCCCATCGCTAGTCGGTTCGTTTCATTAATTAAATGAAAACAAGATTTATTCTGTCATTTCATAATCTCGCATAAGTCATCTATCCTACTTGCAATCCTTCAGATAATAAATGATGATTCCTAGAAAATAAAAAAGCTTTATGAGGATTTGGGTGTCATAAACCACCATTATTAGTACCATTATAAGATTTAGATACATAAATATTATCGATAGATACCAAGATAACATATCACAGTAAATTAATCTGTATCGTTTACATATTTTTTCGACTAAGTATTATACAAACGGCCACTTCAACCACGTATGTTGTGGCGGCACGTTTATTTTTAATAACATCACTATTCTGTGAAATGGTAAATTATTATTTTTTAACGAAACGTTCCATTATTAGTTATGCTATCTGAAAATAATATACCTACTTTCAATTAATTTTGGTATATTTTTGCATAGGAATCAAACGACGTAGACGTGGTTGAAAATGGAAGTCGTGAGAACCCCGCGTTCACCGCTTCACCAGAAAAGGAAGATGAATCTTACCCGAAAAAACGATCGTCAGTGATAAGCTCAAAAAAAGTAGATCTGTCTTCAAACTTGCCTGAAAAACCCAAAGTAAGTAAAATCATCATAAAACTCTAGATTTTTTTTAATGACATCTTTTTCTTGTGGTGAGACACTCGCCGTGGGTAAAGTAGGTACCCTGTTCCTTCAGTTGCCCCTTGCGTTAGAGCCCACGGTGTCCTTTTTAGACAGTTCTTTGAGCCTGGCTGGCGAATGGCTCCTTTGGAACATGACGCTCTATGTACTCTGGCCCTAATTGAACGGCTAACTTTCGACCTCCGCAATCCCGCACATTAGCTACGTGGCCACAAATCATCCCGCGATTTCCGGTCTTCTCTCGCTTCGGCAGGGACGTAAGGTCGACGATGTACCTCACGCGTTCCATCTCCAGGTGCGTTAGTATTACTGTTTCGAAGAAGGCGACTGCGCCTACCTTCCCCTTCGCTCTTTTACGTTGCCTGAGACGCACCGCGCTCGGCTCCACCTATCGCCACCATGAGGAGAACGTGGTGGCCTGCCTAAAACGGGCAGACTTCCATCGTTTGCTTTTTTTCTTTTCGGAGAGGTAAAAGCCACTGTATTTGCAACACCCGGGCGTATAACCTCCCACAGAATTAGTCTCATAAACCTCCCGAAATGGCCGCGTCCGGTAAGGACCTGACGAGAAAAATCCTAACTTTTCATAAAGCCAACTAATATACCTGATTTATTTTATTTCGTGGTCTGGGTACCTAATGTGTGGTCTATGTCCACTATACCAAAAATGCCAACGATACCTGACAAATGAAATAGCAAATGACTGGATAATAGATTGTTGTCTTATAATTACTACAAACATTGCATTTTGTTGAGCTAATCGGACCTCCCATGTTTCACAACATTGATAAAGAATGATTACCTACTTGCATAGTATCTGGAAAATATGTCTTTGTACCGACTTTATGATAAAAGGAAAATTACTTCGTAGGTAATACAACTAGCTGATAATGTGAACATATCCCAGTTTTATCAACGAATCTTTAATTAAAGGAAACAATCGGTGTAAACTACACGGTATACCGAATGAAAACATAAAAAAATAACAGAATATATTACACAAACTTTTTACGTAAGCGCACATTTAGTCTTTTATAGTGACAGATTTTCAAATTGTTACATTTTGATCGCGGTTTGTAAACGAAAAATCCATGCATGGTTCGAAGGGGATGGCAGAATCAGAGCAATGTGATCAAATTAAGCAAAACGCTAACCGCAGTGCATGTTTTCACCGTTTTCGTTTAAAGAGCGACTCAAAATCTTACTTTGATGACTACACGAAAAGATACAAACTTATTTTCAGTATTGTCGCGTCACGTGGCATCTCATCTCATCTCAATGTGTACTGACCCTAAAAACTGACACCCGGAGGTCTATGAGGCCTCCCTCAGTACCCTTTGTTCTCGTAACCCCACGCCGCGCCACACCCCGCAGTCGAAGACTTTACTAACTCCTTGGAAAAACCAAAATGTGATAATTATGTTATCCAATATCTTGTAATGATTGCGAGCAGCTGGCAAAATCCAAAAACAATATTTTTTATCCTAATATATCAATACCTTGGAGCATACGGTGCAAGACTGCCCAGCTTGGGCGGAGCACCGACGTGTCCTCACGGCTGCGATAGGCGGAGACCTCTCGCGCCCGGCATTGGTTGCGGCCATGCTGCGGGGCGAGACGGAGTGGGAAGCGGTCAGCTCCTTCTGCGAGGCAGTAATGCTCGTAAAGGAGGAGGCAGGCCGCGAGCGAGAGAGGACAGCGTCCTCCCTCCGCCCCAGCCGCAGTGGTAAGCGCCCACGGCGACAGACGTCGCTAGATGATCTCCGGCCACCGTAGGCGCGGGCATGCGGGCAGCGAGTAAAGGGCAACACGCGGCCCGACCAAGGACCATGCGCGGGTCGACGGCGCGTTGTGTCCCACGCGCGCCTCAAAGAGCGTCAGCATAATGACGGGGCCCCCCTCTCAGAGGGCCAAAGCCTGCCGGGGTCGCGGGATTATTCCCTAACCGTAACCCCGGAACGTAACAGGCTATGAAGGACACCGTGGATTTTAGTCAGTAGAAGTCTGACAGTCCCTCCCGCCCTGCCCGGGGTTGGAGGACTCATTTGATGATTTTACCACGCTAAAAAAAAAAAAAAAAATATATATATATCAATACTTAATATTATCCTTTTGCGTGAGGAAGTATTTCAGTATGTAGGTACATTACCCTGTTTGCCTGGCTCAAAGAACAAACTCAACTCAGTTTTAGTTTTTTTTTTGTTATACGAGTACTTAATGCTCTACTGATCCGATCGTTTTATATTATCTATTGAATATTCAATTAATCATAATTACTTATTTATTTTAAGCTGCATTAACAGCCCCATTATCAGACGTTTTTCACAAAACGATTTAACATATTAACCCAAATACGCAATATTAATTGTGTGTGATAATTAAACAATTTCGCCTTTGGTTAGATAGTTGTAAACAAACACAAATTGGACACGGTATAATAACTCCTTAACCTTGATAATTATTTATGAAACAACACTGCATGTATAAATCATTAATAAGGACATTGTTAAAAAAGATTAGATATCAACAACTTTATTATTAAAATTATTGATTCTCCCGCTAAATCAGGCATGATAATAAGTTCTACCTCGTTGCCCTTGTGGTCGCAAAAGCACGTTCATACAAATCATGTTTTGGATCAGATATACCCTGGTTGAGACAGTGATAATTAGGCGACCACTGGTAAAAGTTAAATAAAACGACTGTTTAACATTTACCAGTGGTCGCCCGGTGGTCTAAATGTAACCATAATTACCTAAAACATTTTAAAAAAAAGCATTATGATTATCTAGCTGATTTCGGCCACAGCGACTACAACCGATGGCTTTTTCTTTCTTTCTTTCTTCTTTCCCTTATATGAGCTCTCCAGTGACTCGCCTCCGATCACAATGCGGACACGTTAAGAATACCTTTGGTGACGTTATAGGTTATTTTTGCATGTGGTCTGGCTTTTTGGTCGTCATGCTTCTTGTCAATTTTTTTTTTTAATTTTGCCCCTCGTAGGAATTTCTTCCTGGTTATAATTGTAAGTACAACTGTGTCAAATTCTTTTTCGTCCATCCACATAACTTTTGCACTAAAAACACAACATTATTATTTTGTATGTATAAATAAATAAAATATCTGGTTGACCGAGCTTCGCTCGGTGTTTAAAATATCTATAACTTGGGAACCGAGCTTTTCTCGAACCCGGGACCATGATAAATCGATTCATTGAGCCGAAAAACCCTTAACCTGTAACTTTCATGAAAATCCTTTGAGCCGTTTTCGAGATCCTGATTTTATATAAATAAATATACAAGAATTGCTCGTTTCAAGATATTAGATTAGATATTATGAGTCATGATGTTATCGTTTAGGTTAAACTTGGAAGCATAAATCATTTATTATTATTCTACGTAAAAGTATGTTATTAACAACATAAGCCTTTTATGACAGTGCATCATAAAATTGCCTGAATTACTTATTTCCTTTTGCATAATTCAGAATTTTTTTATGAAAGCAGATAATGCTTTGTAAGCTGATAGCAAAAGCATAAACGTTACTCCGTATCATTTTATTTTATGCACCAGTTATCTCATCGTGTATTTTTTTAACATGACAAGAAGATCAATATCAGCGTCGTAGGTTTAACTATCGTCCGCGACTACATCTGCTATAATTTTTACATTACGTACCTTCTTTAAGATTTTAATATCCAGGACAAAAAGAACGTCCTTCACAAAGTATTAGGGTATGTGCCAAACAAAGATCAGTTCAGTACTTTTAGTTTGCTGTTTACTTTCCCCATTATGGTGAGGTCCAGCTTCCAATCTGCAGTGGTATACCAGTATTTAACATAGAGTGACTCCATATCTGACGTCCGCAACCCAGTTAGGTGTGTAATACGATAGCCTGGCTCATTAAAACTGGTTGCCAAAATTTTGGGCTGCTAACTAACCCCACACTTGGATCTAACAGCTTTTCTTTTTCTATTCCAGGACGAACCCATCACAGAAAATGAAAGACCAACGTGGGACAATCAGTACCAGTTCCTCATGTCATGTATCGCCACATCGGTCGGTCTGGGCAACGTGTGGCGGTTCCCTTTCGTCGCCTATCAAAACGGAGGCGGTGCCTTCCTCATACCTTACATCATCGTACTCATACTCATAGGAAAACCTATGTACTACCTAGAAACAGCACTTGGACAATTCAGCAGTAGTAATTGTGTGAAAGTGTGGGCTCTATCACCAGCAATGAAAGGTGAGTTCATTAGTCCTTCATCATCACTGTATTTTTCTGTCTGCTCTATGACATTTCTTAGCTATTTGGTATCAGCGCTATACGTTTATTGAATTTCTTCCATTCCACCAATTCGCACTAAATTATGTTCCCGAACTCATACGACTCTAATCTCTTCAAAGTGAACACTTATACTTACAAGCTTCCCCTCCGGGAGCAATAGGTAGAGGCGACCTCCGTATATCCCGGTATTGGTCTAACTAAGCCATGCTGCGGGGCGAAACGCAACAAGAAGCAGTCAATTCCTTCTGCAAAGCAGTCATGCTAGCAAAGGTGGACACGGAACGCGTGAGGGAGGGGACAGCCTCTATCTCACGAACTAACTGCCACAGGAGATGCTTCAGATAATCCCTCGTCATCCACCATCAATCTTTACTTACTTATCTTTTATTAGACGAAAAAAGGAGGTTCTCAATTCGAGATGTTTACATTTTGTTTTCCTTTTTTTCTGTTATATCTTCCATACTTTTATTTTTTTATTGTTCTGATACCAATTTCATTTTTAACTACATTCTCTTAATGCCCTAACCCGACTTCTATATTTTTTTCCAGGAACGGGCTATGCTCAAGCTCTAAGTGCTTTATACGTGGTCTCTTACTATATGTCAATCGTAGGACTTTGCTTGTATTATTTAATCATGAGTTTTAATAAAACACTACCATGGGCTCTTTGTCAACCGGAATGGGAAAATTGTGTTCCATCTGGGGAGACCGCTGATCCGAATGTAACAAAACCAATGAGCAGTGCAGAATTATATTTCACGTAAGTTCAAAAATTATTTATGGGTTATTAATTGGATTGAATTGATAAAAAGTCACGATGCCACTTTGATTATAGAAATAAGAAATACATACGTCAATATCACTGATAAGCTCGAATCTTGATCATGAAAACGTGTTGTTTCATAAATGCGTGCAAAATTCAGAATTTAAAAATTCAATTTATTTGTTAGGAAGTGATTGCCGTGAGTGCCCCACACTAGGAAATTCTCCTGTATCGTAGGTACGTTTACAAACACAGAAACTAACATAAAGCTACACCCAGACCCGAAACCTGGGAAAATCCACGCGCGGGGATCAAACCGGCGACACGCTGCGCAGCAGTTGATCCTGCAGCCACTGCGCCAACCGTGCTAAATATTTACAAAAACTAAAAAAAATTAACTGCAACTAAAAACATTATATATTAAAAATACAATGAAAGTGTTATGCACAACACATTCAGTTTTGTTGATATGTTAATCATGTTTTAAGTCTCCATATGCATTTATAACTAACTGTTACTAACGGCTTTACCCACGTGTATCTTACGGAACGTATGACACTATTTCAATAGTTAGCGCAGCGAAACCGTTACGAAATCAAAGACACAACCTCGTTTGTTTCTTATCCAGAAAGACGCAGGCTCTAGTCACTCGCTCGCAATAAAATTTTTCTTCCCGCAATTTCGGGCCTTCATTGTAATTTTTTTTCGTAATGATGAAACAACAGAATGTAATCAACTAAAAACCTTGAACATGTATAAAGACCACGCATCACGATGCTCCTACCAGCTCGTGTCTGTCTAAATAATCCTGTAGTTTTAACCCTGTTAGGAACAACGCGTGAAACAGGTGTGAGTTGTAGTACCTACCACTATTTAATTAGTAATAGTCATTTAAAAAGAGATTTAGCTGAAAAAAGTGACTACCCAGCAAATAAAGAACACGTTTATTTTAATATCAAATCTATCTAATCAGTGAATATTTAATTATCAACAAATACCCGATAAAATAATGTCACACGACAATGTTTATGCTCCGCACTTACACTGATATGCGTACATGCTGATTTCGATTAATTAACTCGCAGATAAGATATGATAATTATGTAGGAAAAGCACAAAGGGATAATATATGAAAACCCTGTGTGCAAGCCAAAACGACACGTGAATCAATAATCCTTAAACTTGCTTTAAAAAAAGATTTGCTTTGATATGGCACTGAAACCACGTTGGTATAAGGTCATTATTTCGAAGCTTGTTGGAGTTGGAGAACTTTGATTCTTAAGTTCAGCAATGATTTAATTAATAAGTGTCAGTTCAAACCGAGATGCGATGCGACGGGCCATGAGGCGACGTGTAGTAGAGTTAAAATTTGTCGCGTCATTATGGAATGGAAATGTATATTCTTTCGTGTAATAAATAAAGTAAGACTTTCAGTGGCTCTTTTAAAATGAAGCGCTCAGGGTCGCGTCTCAGTGAACCTCACCCTAAACCGCTTGCAATAACGCCGTATAAATGGCGCTTACGATTCTTCTACTTCACTCTGTCGTATCTTCAGTTAACGTTTTTTTTTTTTGCTAACAGGAATACTATTCTGCGGCGGTCAGATGGGATTCATGATGGAATCGGTAAGTGAACCAATCTGGAGAGGTTACGATCCTTCAAATATAATTGTAACTAACTTTTGACAGCGGCAGCGACTTCGCCCGCGTCTCGTATACAATATTATGTTTTCTTCGAAAGTTCTTGTAGTAAAGTAAATTTCACGGGAACGGTATGATAAACGGCTGCCTGTACGTTAATCCAAACTACTCCTACAACTTTATCTCTGAAAATGTTTAACCGTTCTGTCAGTTATCTATTATTTTCAAATTTTTTTAACGAATAGAGTGTCGTTAAAAAAATTACTAAACTTCTAACAAGCTTTTTCTGGTTTCTTTGCAGGTTTGCCTATTTGGGACCTAACCCTCAGTTTGTTCATATCCTGGTTAATAGTATTCTTGATTGTCGCTCGAGGAATCAAAAGCTCCGGAAAAGCTGCCTACTTCCTCGCTTTGTTCCCATATGTTATTATGTTCATATTGCTGATCAGGTAAGCGATTTGATCATTAAATATTATACTTAAGTACATAGTTTTATCGCAGTAGCTGACGCAAAATTGAGGCAATCACTGATAATTTGACGGGCTCAGCAATATCATCGATCGTTCTTATCTGTTGTTTAACTAGTTTTGTGTAGTTAGTTTTAGTTGTAAATAAGTAAGTACCAAATTCTAGTAAGGCGGCCCCTAGACCTACAATAACATTGTACAATACTTTTTATTGTATTTACAATAAGATTGAAAGGCGCTCTGAATACAAACGAGCAATTATATTGCACAATAATACAAACAGCACAATGTTTTCGTGTTCTATCGGAGAATAGTCCTGATCCCTATATTGCGCAATACTGACCCTACACAATGCAATGAAAAAATATAGTCCAATAAAAATTAATTAAACTCGCTGAAACTTTCGGTCAATCACTGGGCAGTCTTCAATGTTTCCTCTAAACGGTCAATAATATTGAAAAATTTGTAATATTGCGCAATATAATTGACCGTTTATGGGCCGCCTAATAGCAATGGTTTGTAGCAGAACATAAAGTATTTCTTCTTGCAGCGTCTGTCACTGACTTGATCCTTTGTTTTGCCAATTCAAAGTTCACTGATTTGGAATGCTTGGTCCAATTTTTTTCAATGTGAAATAAATACCTACATTAAATTTATTTTGTATAATAAGACAGTACGCGTAGCATCTGTCGCATATTAGCACAGTGTGGCAACGACCGTAGCACGCGCGTAGCATCTGTCGTAGCACAGTAGTGTTGCGATTTTACCGACCTTAGCACGCGCGTAGCATCTGTCGTAGCACAGTGTGGCAACGACCGTAGCACGCGAGTAGCATCTGTCGTAGCACAGTGTTGCAATTATACCGACGACCTTAGCACGCGCGTGGCATTTGTCGTAGCACAGTGTAGCAAAATACCGTAGCAACGCGTAGCAGCGGTCGTAGCACGCGCGTAGCATCTGTCGTAGCACAGAGTGGCAAACACCGTAGCAACGCGTAGCAGCGGTCGTAGCAGATGTTGTAGCACATTGTGTCAAATACCGTAGCACGCGCGTAGCATCTGTCGTAGCAGTGTGGCAAATACCGTAGCACGCGCGTAGCAGCGACCGTAGCATGCGTGTAGCAGCGGTCGTAGCACACACGTAGCACACTGGGCGTAACATGATCAATTGTGTATGTACGCGTAGCAGCTGAAGCAAACACGTAGCAGTAAGGCGTAACGTACGCGTAGCAGTTGTCGTAGCAATCACGGTACTCTAATTGTAATAGAGTGGGCTGACAATGTACCATCAGTTACATAATTATTAAGTACATTAAGTTTTAATGCACCTAGGTATCTGCATATATAAATCTGTACCTATTCTAAAATTGTTTCCAGGGCCGTCACTTTACCCGGCGCTGGCATGGGAATATTGTTCTTTATTACACCAGATTGGGAAAAAATCTTGGAAATGAAAGTAAGAATATCCATTAATTTGTTAGACAAAGGGCTTTATGTCCATGTTTAAAAAACATGGATTAAAACTTAGTATAATTATTCCAGGTGTGGTATGCGGCAGTGACACAAGTATTTTTCTCTCTCTCCACTTGCTCGGGAGCTCTTATTATGTTTTCGTCTTTCAACAAGTTTTCGCAAAATGTTTACAGGTGAGATCAGATCAGTTTACAGTATTAGTTTTTTTTTTTTTAATGTAGCTAAGCTAACTGGGAAGAGAGGTGGTATTATCTAAGAACGTGACCTTGAATTGCGTAGAAACTGTAATTTATCCTTAGTGAATTTTCAGCTTTATGCTCTAAGTTTTATAGTTGAAAATTATTAATGAGGGGCTACATCTACAGATAAAGTGTCTAAAGTGAAAATAATAAAATAAAGTTCTTACTAAAACATTGTCTTAATTTCAGAGACTCAATGATTGTAACTACGTTGGATACTTTCACAAGTTTAATCTCTGGCATTACTATATTCGGAATTTTGGGGAACCTCGGGCACCAACTTGGCTACGACAATATCGACCAGGTTATCGGTAATAGTTCTGGAGGCTCAAGTCTTGCTTTCATCTCTTACCCAGACGCTATTGCACAATCGCCGATTGTACCTCAAGTAAGTAATCAACTCGTTTTATGTGAAATGTAACGGAAGTTATATGTAAATTTCGATGTAAATTTCCTGCTATAATTAACAACTCCCTTTCACCCTCTTCAAGCTTTTTGCTAGTTTTGGAAAATGAAAACTAATGTTTTAGCCAGAAATATGGAACAGAGAGTTTTTTTATAACATTGTGACGAAAATATGAATAGACTTTAACTTTATATAAATTTAACTATCATTGTTTGAGTTAGATACGTCGTTATACCTACCCTAATAGTTTTTTTTTTTATAATATACGAGAATGTTTTCCACGTCCAGACATCGGTGGACATCATTATGTACCCAAGATTAGGAACAAATGCACAACCTCAATACTGATAAATGGGCCATATCAGGAATGCTTAGAATGTTTACTGAAACATCGGAAACAAAGATAATTAAGTATTGGATACTGAAAATTAACTGGTTGGGTCCATTCTAACGACATGTTTTTTTTTCAGCTCTTTTCTGCTTTATTTTTCTTAATGATGGCAGTACTTGGTGTGGGCTCAGGGGTAGCTCTATTTTCAACAGTCAACACAATATTCCTCGACGCTTTCCCGAAGGTGCCCACCATTTACATGTCCGCTATAATGTCCTCGGCATGCTTTTTAGTTGGGCTCGTGTATGTTACACCGGTAAGACTTTATTGTAATTTCGATTTGAATCATATTTTTGAGTTACTATATGCACAGACCTACAGATAATTTTTTTTTTTTAAGAAAAAAAGAAATGAGTTATTTTTTTTTTATTTTTCCGTTGTTTCAGGGAGGGCAATACATTTTAGAAATAGTAGATTACTACGGAGGAACTTTCATGAGATTGTTTGCTGCAATCATTGAAATTATAGGAGTGTTTTGGATTTACGGTAAGATTTAATTTAAGTTGCTGATCCATCTACGAGTTTAACTTTAACTTTTTGTTATAGACACAATATTGTGACTACATTCTTAAATTCGGGTAAAACTAATTAAGTATAATGTTAGGTACTCCTAGATGTAACTTTTCACTTAGTTTGGTGAAAAGTGACACTAAAAGGATGTGGTTATTACATAATTTGTTTTGAATCACCATACCCCAAACGTAATAATACCCTACTAGGGCACTACAACCCTTACGTAGGCAGATCGTTGAAGATCTTATACATTTTTCACCCAATGAGTATAAATAAATTTGGCCTTATGACATATCAATTAACGTTCTGATTTATATTTCAGGTTTAGAAAACATGTGTCTAGACATTGAATACATGCTGGGTTTGAAGACTTCGTTCTACTGGCGTATGTGTTGGGGTATTATTACTCCAGCTATGATGATGGTCGTAATGTTCTATTCTCTGATTACAACAGAAAAATTGTTGTTCGGCGGAGCGTATGAATATCCGAATGCCGCTTATAGTGCGTATTATACCTATATGTATTATATTCTATATATATTAATTTAAATCTATATATACCATTTGTTTCTGATTTACATAAATAAAACTTATTGATTTTTTTTTCAGTTGCTGGTTCACTTCTTCAATATTTCGGAATAGCATTGATTCCGATATTCATGTTAGCAACATTCTGGAAATACAAATCTGATACTTTAGTTGAGGTTAGTAGTTTTTACATGATGTTTTCAGGGTTCCGTAGTCAACAAGGAACCCTTATAGTTTCGCCATGTCCGTCCGTCTGTCCGCAGTTTAGCTCAGAGACGCACAGTACTAGAGAGCTGTAATTTGGTGTAAATATACGGATTTGTTGTGCCGAAAAAGTGGTAAAATAAAATCTCTTAAAATATTTTTTTTTTAGGGTACCTCCAGTACTTACACGTAAAGTGAGGATTTTTTTTTTCTCGCGTACGCCTTAGTGTGGGGTATCATTAAACAGGTCTTTAAAAAATAATGATAGTTTCCATTAACAATTTTTTGATAAAAAAATTCGTTTGTGAAATATTAAGCTTTAAAGTGCAAAATTTTGCTCGATTCGAGTGTCCCCCCCCTCTACCAGCTAAACGGTTATGTTTGGGGGTGTGAAAAAATTCACAATAGTAGTATATATAACGAGTAATAGTCGACCAACTTATAAAATGTACTTGATATCATATTTTCTTAAACAAAATGTATCGGAGACAACTGCAAATGTAAATTTGTCAACTTTATTTTTACAGCTTTTATAGGTATGTTTTTTGGGGATAGGTAGGTTTTTATCGTCAACTATTTTTAACTAAATTAAAAAAAAGGAGGAGGTTCTAAATTCGTTGTAATCTTTTTTCTTATGTATTTTCCCCGATTTCTCAAAGACTCCTGGACCAATTTTGAAAATTCTTCTTTTTAAAATTAAATTCAGCGAATCAGTTTAGTTAGTTCGCATAAGTATTTTGATGGACAACTACGGAACCCTACACTGTGCGTGGCCCGACACGCACTTGGCCGGTTTTTTTTTAAATAATTCTATGTGTTTACCACCTCGTAGGTACCTAACTAGTGACCACGGTTTTTTATGTTTTTAAACAAAAATATTGTTATAAAGTAACTAAATGGATGTTTGTTATTTACAGACTCTCAAGATTTCGTTCAGGAAGAAAAAAACGTATGGGCCGAAAATAGTCCAGAAGCGTGAAGAATGGCTCGAATTCCGTCGTAATGCCAAGTACGAACGGGAACTCAAACGCAAAAACTGGTTCCATCACATAGCTTTAAGTTTGGTAGGAGGATACCGCCGTGGACGCAAATAATTACACATAAGCGATTTGAATATCTCATCTCTATCATATTCTATCTCGATATTATTTATTACGTTAGTTGTATTCAATTTTTATTTGTATTATATGTAAGTTAAGAATAAAGATATACGAATTAAAATAAAATACGTGTCTCTCTCATTATTCCACTAGGTTCGGTCTAGGTCTATTAAATGGAACTGGAATTTCTAATTTTATTTAAAAATCACTTTATTTTGTTGCATAGCCAGTCTATCTAATTCCTTTTTAAAATAAATAAGCATAGGTCTGAGTATTAACAACCAGTGTTGCAAAAGAAATACAATTTTTTACAGTCTATATTTTTCAGGTTAGTCCCTCTTGTAAGTAGTTCATTCTACACAATCTCTCTACACGCATACGTTACAAACAGCTCGCACTTTGCCATGGTTACTCGGTTCAATCACCTTATGATTACTTCGCAGAATTTTATCCTTATTTGCAACACTATTGAATGGTGTAATAATACAGGCTGTGATTTTTTTTCCAAAATCAACGGGTTCGATTCCTGGCCAGTATTGTAGAATTTTATAAAATCCAATGATGCAGTTTTAGATTTAATGCGGATCTGTCTCCCCTCTGCTGTAGTCGTTTTGCTAGTGACTTTTCAACCTTTGCGGAAACTGGGTATTTCCGTGGTATCATGTGTTTCAGGTCATTTTGGCTCGGTGTATTCCCGTTCGTCCACTCGACTTCGTCCCACTAGTGGGACGGACGGGAATTTGCAAAAATAATATTTAATTTGTTCCCGATCGTCCCACTCCTAATTCAAAAGGGACGAACCGGAATATGTTTTTCGATTAGTGCCATTCGTCCCACTAAAAAGATTTTTCAGAAATATGTTTATTCGTTGTTTCGTAGTTTGCTTGTCCTTTACTGCACTTCGTTCTCGACAAGCGCTATAATTTTTTTCTCATTTTATTTTTATTTTTTTATATCGCAAAGTTGATTCTGTGATTTTTACTGTGATTGAAATGACGGATTTTTATTTCAAATTTGTTTTTTTTACCAATTAAAACCCACCGGTCTTATATTATTTAGTGGGACCAATAGAACTACAAAAAAGAATTAATAAATTATTCCCATTCGTCCACTCAAAAAATTGAGTGGGACCATCGGGAAAATAAATAACGAATTCCCGTTCGTCCCACTAGGGGGACGAAGTCAAGTGGACGAACGGGAATACACGTTTGGCTCGGACCTCCTGCGGACCCTTAGAGGCGCTCCTCTGCGTTTTAGTAGATACAGGATCAGTATCAGATTTGATTTAAGACAACCTGAATGAGCTGAACAGGAAACACGCCACTTGGAAAAGTCCTTTTCAGGGAATGGTTCGGGTATACATATTTTAATTTCGTAGTCGATCACTAGGTGCCAGGGTTGCCAACCGTACTATAATATTTAGTATTGTACTGTATTTAGGGTCTCCGTACTATATACTGTTGAAGAAATATACAGGGTGAAATTGTCGTGGGCCAGCTGACGTGTTTCACACAATCTTCATTAGGAAGGTGGCACGCGACCACGGCTAGCACAATATCGGTCAAATGAATATTGTTCTTGTTTTATAATTTTTGAGTGCACGTTTTTGTCGTAGTTGGGTTTTAGTTATTTTTAACTTTTTTTTATTCTTTCCTACTAAAATATTTTTTGAAGCATACTATATTTTTTATGGCTTTTTCAATAAAATACTATATTCAGACAAAAAATGTTGGCAACCCTAGTAGGTGCCTATGAATAGGTCATGACCATTACTGTGTGTCCATATTTAGATTTTTGCTGTCCATGACTAACGAAAAAAGTGTAAGTATTTGTTTAATATTTTAAAACAAATTAGTACCTCACTCAAATCACGAGAGAAGAAAAAGAATAAACAGAACTTTCACCTTTTTTTTATTGTTGTAAAATCATCAAATGAGTCCTCCCGCCCAGGGTGGGACGGGAGGGACTGAGACTTGGCTGAGTTAAATCCACGGTGATCCTTCAGTAGCCCTCAGAGCCACGGTTACCTGGTAAGACAGTCCCGCAACCCCGGCAGGCTTTGGGCCTCTTAGGGTCAAATTCCTGACAACTCCTTGAGGTGCGCGTGGTAGCCCCGGGCATGGATCATTATCGAACAGCCAGTCACACATAACTCATTGCCCGCATGCCCCCGCCTAGGTGGCCGGAAATCGTCTCGCGACGTCCTTTGCCGTGGGTGTCTCCCGCGGCGGCTGGGTCGTGAGGTGGACGCTGTCCTCTACCTCACGTGTCCCGCCTCCTCCTTTGCGCGCATGACTGCTTCGCAGGAGGCTACCGCTTCCCATTCAGTCTCGCCCCCGCAGCATGGCCTCGACCAGTGTCAGGCGCGAGAGGTCGGCGCCTATCGCCTACTATATGCATAGTGCATAGCAGCACATGAGGTATGAAAACTATTTTGCTAAAATGAAAACTATTTATCGTCCGATACAATGAAATGATTCTTACATGAAACAGAGTCGGAAGGCATTTAAAAAAATGGTCAATTTCAATCATTTTTGTGGGCAACTCTCACACACTCACACTGGACCAAAATAATAAAAACGCCAAAATTATCAACATCAAAAAAGAGCTAAAGGTTCCTAAGAAAGTTTTTCCGTATCTCTTTTGGATTTGATTTCTCCCTTTAAGCCAATTTAAAAGAGAGACCCTGTATACGCGGAAGGCTTGGAAAACTGCACTTTTTCAAGCCTTCCGGCTGTACAGGATGTCAGGGTGTATGAAAGTTTTCCAGTGTCTCTTATGGATTTGATTTCTCCCTTCTGGCCTATTTAAAAGAAAGACCCTGTATAGCTGGAAAGCTTGAAAATCTACAGTTTTCTTGTAGATGACAAATGAAAGCGGGAGGTTTATGTGGATGCCGTACATGAGGATTTTAACCATTCAAAACTACAAAAAATATTATTATTAATTTATTTTAAGAATTGAATAGTACAATCTTTTAATAAAATTGCCTCTACTTTAGAGCTTATAACTTATGCATTCAAACTGATCAGAACACCGTATTACATTACATATTTGTAAGTTAATAATGAACAAAAAAACTGCATACGAACAAAGTAAAGGTTTACTTGTGTTTCGATTTTTTCTTCTTCTTACTAGATTTCTTCTTATGCTTACGTTTCTTTTTCTTTTTCTTGTGATCATCAGAGCTAGACTCGGACTCACTATCGCTTTCACTTGCAGCTCGTTTCTTCTTTTTCTTGCTGCGTTTCTTCTTTTTCTTGCGTTTGCGTGCATCTGATGAGGACGATGATGAAGAATATTCAGAGTCACTAGTAGATTCACTCTCGGAATCAGGCTTCTTTTTTACATTTGTCAGATCCAATTTTATAGTTTCATTATCCAGTTTAGCTTTTTTAGTTTCGTTGAATGCGTTGGGTGAAACTGAACGTTCACGTTTTTTAGGGTTTTCTTCTTTATTCTCATGGTCCGATTCTACAGTTTCATCATAATCTGGCTCAAAATGAGCTTCGTCCAAAGTTGACTTTTTCCTCTCGCGATCCGCATGTGTACTTTTTGCTTCACCTGACACATTTTTTTCCTGCCCACGATCTCGCGTGGAGGTTTCATTAGTGTTGGTTTTTTTCTCATCTTTCTGTTTCTCGCTGTTTTTCTTCTCTGTGGGGCTGCGCGCTCGATGCTTCTCGCTGATCTTTACAGCTTCAGATATCACTCGCCTATCACTTTTAGAAGGTTCTGCTCTAACGGTGTCCTGTTTTCGACCCCTATCTTTTTCAACAGTCACGCGTCTGTAAGGTTGTTCACGCTTTGGAGTTTTTGATCTAGATTTAACACGTTCTACGGTACTTTGAACAACTCTCGGCTCTCTAACCCTACGTGTTTCTTCTACTTTCCCACCAAGTCGATCTTTAACGGATAATCGAGGCGGTGGTGTTTTTGAATATCTTCTTTTTCTTTCGTTTATTTCAATTGACCTCGCTTCAGAGTCAACTACTGGAACCGTGATTTGTATATTATTCATAGATGATTTTGGCACTTCATCGCCGTAAAGTTTGAGACGATCACTGCTGATTTTCTTAATTTCTATAGGTCTAAGAGAATTTATTGCTTTAGCAAATATAGCATTTTCAGCTCGTTTTATAACATCTGATGTAACTTTACTTCCATCTTCTTCTTCATCTGGAGAAGTTATCTCTCCTGGTTCTTTGACCTTTTCTGCGTGGTCATCGTCTACTTCCCACTTAGATAATTCCGGTAAAGTTGCCAACATTTCTTTATTAGATGGATTGCTGACTTCTATCTCAGCTTTGAGTTCTAACTCCTCGGCACTGGCTTGAAGTTCAATACCGTCAAATAGTTCTTCTTTAGAATTGTTTATGCTCTCTGTAATTTTATTATCCGTAGTAGGGTCTTTGTCTTCCGTTTTAACATAATTTTCTATGATTTCTTTATCAACAGCTTCCAACTCATCGCCATACAAATCATCAGCAGGTTTCTCTGGAGATTCTGGTTTTGGGGAGTTTTCTTTTTTAATAGAAACTGCTTCGGTATTACTTTTTTCTACTTTAACGACGATTGATGTTTCAGTTTCAGTTTTATCTGTTTCCTTAACATCAGTTTTATCTTCTTCTTCTTTTTCAAGCACTTCATCCTCTTTTTTAACATGATCCTTTTCTTTCTTATCTTTTTTCTCACGTTTCTTCTTCTTTTCAGTGTCTTTTTCTTTTTCTCTTTTCTTTTTCTTTCGCTCTTTCAATTTCTTTTCCTTTTCTTTATCTTTGTGATCTCTGCTTCTATCAGCTGAAGATTTTTCTCGAGTCCTTTCTTCTTTCTTTTCCCTTCTACAATCTCGGTCACGAGAACGGCCTTTGGATTCGCTACGTTTTTTCTCTCTTGCTTCTCTACGTTTTGGTGAGATACGAACTTTCTTTTCCGGAGATCCCTTTTCATGATCACGTTCCTTTTCATAATCACGAGGCGGTCTTTCATAATCTCTAGGGCGATCTTCACGACTTTCACGCGCATCTCGATTTTTGTCGTATCCTGATCTTCGGTCAGGATCTCGGGTTCTTTCTACTTTATCTATCGGCTCTCGGTTATCATTATATCTCTCTCGATCACGACCTTCTCTATCTCTGTGTCTATCATGTTCGGCATTAGCGTTGCGTCTGGGTCCACCTCTGTTACGAACGTTAGGTCTGTATCCAGGCCGAGAATGATCCCGAAGTGCAGCACTTTCTTCTCTGAAATTATCGCGATAATTCGGGTCATGGTAGCCAAGTGGAACTGGTTCCCGGGGATCTGCACTTGGAGGTCTAAAGGGAACACCTGGCTCACGAAAACTATTATGTGGTGGATTTTCTCGGAACACGCCATCTCTGTAGGGAACGTTCCTGTAAGAATTATCACGGAATGGAGGGGGCCCTCCTCTGAAGCTAGGATCCCGATACGGCCCAGGAGGTCCAGGAGGTCCAGGTTCCCGATAAGGTTGTCCGTCTCTGAACGGCATGGGTCCCTGGTCACGATAATGACCAGGTCTGTAATTATCTCTATAGCGCGGTGGTTGCTCTCCTACATGTACAGGAATTTCGTTTTGGACAAGAGGAGGTATTGGCATGTCCCTATAACCGGTAGGCCCATCACCATAAGGCGAGGGTCTGTAAGGATCCCTATAATTAGGTGGTGGCAAACGATCGCGATCTATTGGACCAGCAGGACCAAATTGTGGTTTTTCGAAAGGCGATGGTTCAAACCCGGGTACTGGTGGTTCTACACCAGGAGGAATGTCTTCAAATGGAGGACCGTCATAGCGTCCTCGATATCCCGGTTGTTCAGATTGCACGGGTAGATTACCCACTGGAGGCATCTGTTTTACACCCATAGGTGGATACCCAAGCGGCGGTGCACTGCTTCTAGGTCCATATCTGAAAATAAAAAAAAACATTTGTTTTTTTATGTACTTTAAAAATGCATAACTTGTGAGAAAATATACTTTTGAGCACATAAGAATCTCTACAAGCAAACACATTGTACCCCTTTTTTAGACTCTCCTAATACAATTAATTCCATGCGTGAAGGTGATCTCCAATATCAAAATGCCCATTGTTATTGAAATACTCATTTTCTTCCAATGGAACCGACGGAAGAGTTTCCAGCACCAGAGCCAGAACTCCATCTCGACTCAACGCAAAAAGCTATCCATTTCTTTTAATATTAAAAATAAATTGTTGAATTCGACCACCACGGATCAATAGTCTATTCATCTAAAAAATATCCTTGAATTTGTAATGTGTGATAAAATGATACGATATTCTCTTTAACAATGAGCATCTTAATACTTCAGTGGAAATACCTCCACCTGCACCGTCCCTTCAGATTGAATGGGTCAGTCAATATTTTTGTTGAATATCCACATCAAATATCAAAGTATGTAGATAGCATCTTTTGTAACATCTAGGTACATTCATACACTTGTTTTTTTTAATGAAAATTCAGCTTTTATAAACATGTGGAGAAAGTAGTGTAATAGAAGAACCATCTTCAACTTATTCGAGGCCCTGGGCCTTTTTAAGTCCATATCCAAAGTGAATTGAATTCACAAGAACACCGCCAGCGATACATAAGCTTTGTTTTGATCGTTTAATTAAAAATATTACATAACTATTATGCTGAAAATCAGATAGAATTTTATTGCCACCTTGGGATAAGTTAGGTTTTTTTTTTAATCCCTGTTGTGGTATTTACAAAAACTAGGAGTCCTTATTGTGCACATGCTGAGTGCCAATGACAAAATGGCCATCTGTCTTAATAGAAGTTTATTACCAGACACAGCGGAAAAAGCGTGCCGTAAAGTTTCGAAACAAAGTATTTTTTTTTTTACCCAGATTGGATTTTGCCGCGCGAATCGAACCTGCGAATGCGAACACTTATCTAACGAATGTCTTATTCCATATATATCAGGTATGTCAGGTATATCTATATACCTTAGTTGAACTTTCTGAAAAAACAGATAACACCGAACATCATATAATCAGGTCAAATACCTGCATACATAGTCATGACTTTTATTTCAGTTTAGTAAACTGCTAAACTTACCTGGAAAAAAATAATTACGGTGGACCCACAAAAACTTTTAAACGTCTGTTGAACACTTGTCTGAAAAAATGACAGATTATGCCATTGAAATAAGGTCCTTTTTGCAGTAACACTTTTTTAGACAAGTGTTCAAAAGATGTTTACGTTTTGAAGTAAGGCTGTAATAGTCTTAGTGAATGTATCCAACAATTTAACTCTGAATTAAGTATTGTGCAACAACAAAATGATTATCTTCATTTTTTAATAATAATATTATTCAAAACCTATATATCTAATTTTTAGTAAGTAACCCTAATAAACGCTTTACATTTAGTAGGGATAGGGTCCAATAAATGCGAAACCTACCATTACAATTTTCAGTCTCAATTTGAACAAATCTATTTTCCAAACATAATGTATACCTAAAACCATATGCATATACCTAAAAATCCTAATGAATTACCTAAATCCTAATTAAGAGCGTAATACATTGCTCATAATTATTATTTTAATTTAATGATAAAATCTCTGCAACAACAAAAAGAAAGAAGCGCGCTTTCTACAGAATTAGCGTGTCTAAGCGCAAACTCCTATAAATTATATCAGGAGAATATGGGCATTGAGTAGTGGAGATAAGGGTGAATTTGCAATGTTAAGTTTCAGATTGACGCTTCGATGCGCTTTGAGTGTGCGCTAGCGTAAATTAACCCTTAGTGTGAGCAAGAGATGTATAGCTACATTTCTTTCCAACACTGAAGTTTATGTTAAAGAAATACTACTTTAAGAGAAGATAGTACGGGACCTAGGTAGGAATACATGTTACGACTAAAGATGGATGTGAAAAATAAACTTCAGTTTATTTTGGAAGTGGGTCTTTTGTTAATTTATCTTTAGACGGCCAATGGCCATGTGTGTCGGAAATAGGCTAAAAAATAAAGATACATCGAAACACTAAAGGAAAGAAAAATACATTTCGACTGAGGTAGGTCGACCGTCGGTGTTTCTATTTCTAAATATACTCAGGGTTTGAAAGGAACATATCATGAAAGAACCTTCAAACCTTTATCTATCCAAAGCTAGGACAAATACTCTGTCGAAGTACCCGATTCTCGAGTTCGCCATACTCGCTCTTGGAAATAAACTACGCATTAGCCGTTGCATATGAACCGGCTAAACATGCATTTATTTTCCATTTTTAGGAATAACACTTTTATGCAGAAAATCAATACATCTGTCTCATATTCAACTATGTTTTAAAGTTTCTGATTTGGGAGGTTTTATTTTATGGTAAAAGGTCATTGGCCTACTGTGAATCATAGAATTACCTAGACGGAAAACATTTATGTTTAGAAAATTATAAGTGTGGACGCTAGCGAACAGTTGCTTAATTAGCATGAACCTCGACCTATTGAATAACGCAATGGAAAAAATGGACGTGACATTAGTAAGATGAAAATCAGAGGCCGAAGTTATGAATTCCTGAAAAAAAATCTGTTTATTTTATAACACGTATAAAACATTCCTTTTTTCATAATAAGAATTAGTTTACCCGCAGCCTGATGTAGCAGCCGTCCCTTTCATATGGACGAATTCTTTCAGCATCTTGGAGTGACGAGTCATCTTCTTCACTACTAAAGTATTTCAGATGAAGCTGCCTTAAAATAGCAAAGTTATAATTAAATAGTTCTAAACCATTGAAATATGAAACAATAGTAAAGACACAATATAGTATTTCTAATTTCTAAACACAAAGGCTAAAAAAATATTATACTTTTGCTTTGTAAAACATTTATTTTTTACTCAGTCGACAATTTCAAATTATATCTGGCACTAGCTTCTTCTGACGAAAAACTGAGCACATGTATTATAAATCATCATTACAAACGCTTTCAAAACTTATGACCTAGTTTAAAAAAAAACAGTCTGAACTGAGTTAAATCAGACTTTAAACTGTCTTTGTATTACAAAAAAATGGGTGCGATTTCTGGCTCAAGCAGCCTTCAAAAATCAAAGAATTCAGTTTTCATTCTGTTCAAAATGTAGGTTTCGTTTATTTATTGCACTTATTATTTTGAATTGCGCGTTAAAGTCAACCCCAAAAGTCACCTCATGAGCAGATTTATTTCAGCTCAGACTGCATCTTTTTAAGTACATTTGAACACTTTGGTTGCTATGTTTTACTACTAAATTATTTCCGCGATTCAGTTGTATTTTTTACCAATTGTTTAACTGGTTTATGACAAATGGTATGACACTCAGATAGTTCTATTTGCAATAAGAGCGTATACGCCGATCAGCATTTGAAGTCCTTTTTTTTCTGGGTTTTAAGATCGTCTAATAAATCCTCCCGCCTTTGGTGGAGTCGAAGGGACTATCACACTTTTACTAACAAGATATCCACTCTTTTCCTTCATTCGTCCTTAGCATTTCAAAATCACGGTTACCTTTACAAACAGCATTTCAAATCCTTATTTCTGGAAATAACGGCACCGATCGTACGCATAAGTAAGATACAGAGGTCTAAAAAGTTGTGAACATTTACAAAAAAAAATGGATCAGGTACAGCTAAATTAGACCGATTTTAAAAATGGTCCATAAAATTGTCCTTATTACTGAGAAAACTGAATTAAAATAAATATTAAAGGGGGCTCCTATATAACAGATATTATAACTTTTGCCGATTTTATAGATAACGGCAAGGAACCTTGTGTGCGAGTTCGGCTGGCACTAGACCGGTTTCGTTTTTATATAAGACATTCTGTAAATGCTCTCGAGTTACTTTTTAGAGTCATGCACCCTGATTTCTGCGTATTTGTATGAAGCTCGAAGAACTTTGAAATGCTACAAGGGTACACGCTCTTAAAATTGCATGGATTTGACATTATTATGTGGGTTCCATTAGAAGGCCTGCGCAGACGAGTAACTGCCCTCGAGGTACTTTATGGTCCACAAAAATCTAGACACGCGGGAGCGTGTCAAGCCAAGTTCAGGCGTGCAGCTCAGAGTGTGTCATATTATACGAACCATTTGGAGCCACTTTTGAGCCCCTAGAATTACCGTGACTAGGTGCAGTAACGCACATACATAGCAAACTTTAGTCTACGTGAAAATATCCATTCATTAATCGCGCCGATACAATTTTATTTTTTCACGAGTGTGATTTTTGTCCTCTACGGACGAAAGTCCCTCGTTTGGCCAGACCTTCATTGCGACGAAGCCCAATAGGATATTTTACAAAAAAAAAATTGTTAGTCCGTAATATAGATTCCTTATAAAAAAGTATTAGACCCGTATTTTTTCTTTTAGTACGTCAACCAAAATTGAAAAGATACAACGCTTCTAAAAATTACAAAACGTCTCTTGTTCGGTACAATTTCACAAGCGTTATGACGTCACAAGCCCCTCCCGAATTTGGAAACGTTTTACTTTTGTCAGTATTCATTGATTAAAAAAAATACGTTTACATTGTTTTTCTGTACTCTAACTGACGGACTAAACAGATTTACAACTTATTCATGGTGTAAAATAACCTATTATCGCTGTTTCACAGACAAATTGTACCTTCTTCTATGTCTAACGTTTTGTTTTATTTTCTTTCACCAATTACACACAGAAAATAAGGCAAATGCCAGATTGCATAGTTAGATATCATTTAAAGAGAAAAGCCCCATAAAAGCTCATTATGGCAAGGTTACATTTTAAGACTAAGAACCGGTACAAGAATAAGGTTCATCAGGAAAAAAAAATACAACAGAGCTACACAATGAAATGACAGAAATTAAACATATTCCAACGAAGAACTTATAAACATAATTGACAGGAACAATTTTAACTTTACTTATGATACTTACAGACATCACCATCTTACCACAAGAAAGATAAACATCTGTTGAACACTTGTCTAAAAAAACTGTCAACGTGTCGTGTTGATTTTGACAGTTTTTTTAGACAAATGTTCACATTGATTTATGGGTCGTTTGCAGTTACACTTTTTTTAGACAAGCGTCCAACAAATCATTATCTTTTAGTGGTAAGGCAGTAAGTTTTTAATACAATATTATTTTTTTATATTTACTGTAGCCCTTACTACATTTAGAGGAAAATATACTACAAGTTTGTCCACAAAGTGGCACCAGCAGCACAAACGATAAACAAACAAATGTAACAATATTATTCATTTTAATCTTTTCAATTATAACCTCCTTTTGTATGTCAATAATAATTATGCGTTTTACATCAAAGTCAAAAGACATTATTCAAATTATGTAGGCTGATATTTTTACACCTTTTGAAGTAAAATTCGAATTACACTTCCAAATGTTTGTCTGGAAAGAAGTGGCGGAATAAACTCCCCAGCAACAATTGTAACTCACGCGGCAGCGCACGCTGTGCTTGCACATGGATTGTCATGGTTCTAACCTTTTGGTCTTTTGGTATTCCGAAATGTCATCATGAGTCTCCAGATAATTCTAAATAGGATTTTAATGATTGTAATGAATCTATCTAGTGACACAAATAGGCAATTGTAGGGTAATAGGGAACCGTACCCTACTACGTTATTAAAAATAAGAGAACTTTACATTAACGTGGTGCTGCTCGCGCCAATGTGCGTCTTTTTTTGCGTATACTGTTACAGTTACAGTTTGAATATGACACATCATGAATTCATGATGCATTTAGTAAGGTCATACAACATAGGCTTTTAAACTTTTTAATCATCATTTAAATTAATTTATTTTGCGTTTGACGTGTTTTCGCAAGTCTTGCAAACAACAGTTAGGAGTTAGGTACAGATTAATAGTAAAATATTATTATATTCCGTTACATGTTCTACATAAATGAATCCTTAACAGAAGTACAAATACAGCTTCTTCACTATAATTGATTTAGGGATTGCCAAATAGATACAAAAATATAATATGATATAATACACATCGTGTGCGTCATGGTACTTTTTGCGTGTGGCCATAATGGAAACTAACGCCGTAATAATAATACTATTTATAGTACCACCGACAATTTTACAAATGAATACCAATCGCGCTTTTCTACAATTTAACAGCAAGAAGAACCATGACACATCAGTACATAATTATGATTTTCTATACCACTAACATGACTTAATTATATTGACATTTGTAAATAACATTGTATCCACATAAATAAACAACAATGTAAAATATATATTATACCAACGGCTTCTGGTATAATAAAAACATAAAACATCAAGATTTGCATGCAACGACGGTTCCAAACTACTACTTGATTCCGGCATTTCCATTTTGCCACCCCATCAAATCTACCCTCGAGTATCCACCACTCGGAAACTTAAATCGGAGGGAGCCACCATAAGACTGGGTAAACAAATTGCTCATATTATTCGAACCTAACCTGTCCGTGTCGGGGGGGTCAGTAAGCTCCCGTGCCCTATATTCTGCTACTTGGCTTGCCTATTTTTACGAGAAATGATAAGATTAATGACCCTTGCTCGTAAATTGACTAGTATCACAACTGAAACGGTTGATATGTGCACTTTTTTTTTACGTGGTAAAAATATCAAATGAGTTCTCCCACCCAGGCAGTGCGGGAGAGACTGTCACACTCGTACTGACAAAAATCCACAGTGTCCTTCAATAGCCCCTTATTTCCGGGGTCACGGTTATGAGATAAATCCCGCGACCCCGGCAGGCTTTGGCCTTCTAGAGCGGGGGCCCCGATGCTGACAATCTTTAAGGCGCGAGTGGAACACAACGCACCGTCGCGCGTCGACCCGGGTATGGTCCATGGTCGGACAGCGAGTCGACTATTACTCGCCGCCCGCATGCCCGGGCCTACGGTGGCCGGAGATCGTCTGCCGACGTCCGACGACGTGGGCGTCTACCACTGCAGCTGGGAAGCGGCCCGCCTCCTCCTTCGCGAGTATGACTACTTCGCAGGAGGCTACCGCTTCCCACTCCGACTCGCCCCGCAGAATGGCCTCGACCAATGCCGGGCGCGAGGGGTCTCCGCCTATCGCCGCCGAGAGGACTCGACGGTGCTCTGCCCAAGCGGGGCAGTCCTGCACCGTATGCTCAATCGTGTCCTTAGGGCGATCCTTGCAGTGGTGACACCCAGGCGTTTCTTTCCTCCTTACTACGGGATTCTGTGTGTGTCTGAGCAAAGGTAACTCCCGAAACTTCCGTGTCCGGTGAGGACCTGCGTCATGCGGTAGGCAAGGACGCCGCGCCGTGACGCCTATCCAGCCACTCCTCCTCTAAGAGAGAGATTGCGGAGTGATATGTGAACATGGGGTGAAAAAAAAACTAGGGTAGATTTAATATACCTACCAGTGGTAAGTTAAGCTGCCGAAATGTATGTCTGATATTTAAAAAAAGAAAAGGATTTAATACCCTCAAAGATAAAACAAATAATTATTTAAAAAAAAAAACAAAAATTATACGAAAAGTAAAAAAATAAAAATTGAAGAAAAATCGATTAGTCCCATAGGAGGCCAAAAAGTCCCTAACACAGCATGACGTCCTAACTTAAAAAAAAGTCACACCGCATAAGTTTCAGAATAATATCCACCCTAGGGTAGAGTTTTATGAGGTGGGAAAATTGATCAATTGCTATTAGTTTCAAGCTGGAGAAAAAATGCACAATCAGGAGTGGTTTTGGAGATAAGCGTGTTCGAACATGTAATTTTTGTGTATTAAGGGCTGAAACTGCGATAAGCAAACGCCAGCGCAGTAATATACTAAAGTGATCCGAGTGCGGGTACAAACCCCCGAGACGGACGTCTTTGGGGTTTGTACAGTCAATCATCAACGTTGTTCGAGATGTTCCCACAGAGTAATTGCGCGGCTCATGCGCGGCCAAGTAACCTTGGCCCTGGAATGTAACGGACTATTGAAGGATCACCATGGATTTTAGTCAGTACAAGTCTGAAAGTATGGGTGGGAGGACTCATTTGATTACTTTATCACGGCCAAAAAAAATTTGCGGCCATGAGGGGACGGAGACGCTCAGTTATTGCAGTTTCAGGCCAAACAAAATTACTCTGGCATAGCCCACTTTATTGCTTTGTGTTAAATAACAACATTAATACATACTAACATTAATTAATTAACAACATAACACAGTAAACATATCACAGTTTCAACCATCAATACAAAAAATATTCCTTAAAATATCTTAAACATAAAACTATATAAAGAATTCTTATAACAACAAAAAAAAAACAGTAATTAAAGTCGACATATTTTATTATGTAAGTAATTATTATATAAGTAAGTATATCACAGTAGGTATATTATTAAACAAGTAAGTATATCACAGTTTTCAGTCTGTACTTCTTAATGAAATAAACAAAACTTTATAAGCAATGTACAAAATACAAGCAATATACAAATTACTTTAGTCTCTCATATTCGGTAAGTAGGTCCTTATTGCCCCCAAATGGGGCTTATAAAGTAACAAATTAGCGCTCTAGGGTAATAATGTTGCTAGAAAAGCCCTAGGGCGGTAAGTAATTTTTAAAAAAATCTTCACTCTTTCAAAAAGTTCGCGTACTCTAACTGGCAATAGACATCTTGCATTCAGCCTAATGACAAAAGAGGTCGCTTCGTTATTCAGCCTTGTCTTCGAGTATAATAGTCATCAATTTTAAATATCGAACGCCGAAGATCAAATTCCGTTCTTGAAAAAAAAAGATGAAAAAAGGCGGGAATATAATACTTTTACTTTAAAAATATTAATATATTATAATTAAATATAATATTTGTTTTTAGGATTTTTTTTTTTATGATTACGTGGTAATTAGGAAAAATAACATGACTTCTGCAAGTGATAAAGATTTAATTAAGCTGCACTCCCGATTCAATGAAAATGGAAGCTGAAGCAGCAATTAACTAATGAAATTTTGTATTCTTGCAATGCCGGTTTTTTTCTACCTACCTCACAATCGAGATGTAAAGCAGAGTAGTTAGCTAGGGTGAAAGCATCAATTGCACCCTCGAACTATAGGCGCCCTCGCTGCGCTCGTGCGCCTAAATATCTCCCGTGGGAATAATGTGATTTGAATTTGGAACCTCAAACAATAGTAGATTACGCACCAAGGGAATAAAGCAGTGCCTTACGTCACGGGCGTATTGAATCCCGAAGCGACACTAAGGATTCTGGGGGTGAACCTCCGGAGCAAAGCGAGGAGGTTCAAGTGTTAATTCCCGAGTGAAACGAGGGAATTAAGCTAAGAATCCTTAGTGTAGCGAGGGATTTAAGTTAGCCCAAGACAAAGACAGCTTTATTCCAGAGGTGAGTACTCTGCTTTTCACACCTCCTGCGAGGAAATAAATCCGAATTTTGAAATTTGATATAGTACGACAACCTTTGAACGTGATGTTGGCACCACTGCAAGCGATCAGCTGTTGCGGTCACCGGCCGCCTTTACTGCTACAACTCCTTGGTAAAAGTTTTCATACTGTTTTATTTGAGGTTCCAAATTCAAATCACATTATTCCCACGGGAATAATGAAATTCAGTACAATATTATTTCCCGGCTCGAGCGGGGGGCAACGATGCCTTTAAGAATAAGAATGCTTTTTAAGTTATACAAATATCCATTCTTCCGAAATGGATAATTGTTTATCTCCTTAGTGATCATCACAGTGCTAATACAATTTTTATTCTCCTAGCAGCTACTCATTATTTCTTGATAGTGTGATTGTAGAAAATTTATCTATTCCAACATTTTGCAGCCTTTTAAACACCATTTAGTCATAATTTATATCGATCAAACGTTTTGTTCACTGAAAATTCCTTTGTTGTGACAGTTCTTTTGAAATAATCGTAAGCAGCACCACTTTGACAGTTGCCTTCCCCATTAAAACACAAACTGGGAAACAAGACTGCTGGCCACTGCTGCAGGCTATCGACCCAGACTTACGGATCATGTCGTGGGTGTTGGGTTTGTACGCGAGCTGGAGCCCCCCCCCCTCCTCCCCCTCAAGAGGTTTATTTATTGGAACTCTTCATTATTGAGGATTGACATTACAAGTCTAGGAAAGAATATGAGTCGCCCGCACGTCATTATTTCAATTACAAAAACTGCCTTTACAAGGCTGGTTTTTTTAAATTAAGGCTGCCTGTCCATTGATGCGGAGCGAGCTGGCGGGGCGGAGAAACGAGGAAACATTAACCAATAGGATTGCACCATCGCAGAGCGGCGGAGATTTTGTACAATCCTATTGGTTAATATTTCCTTGTTTCTCCGCTCCGCCAGCTCGCTCCGCATCAATGGAGGCAGGACAGTCGCATCTGCATATCAAAATAACAATGCCACATAAGGAGCTATGACGCGTCGATTATACATCTGAACATATCAAAGTAACAATACAGCCACATATGGAGCTTCTCCATGACGCGATGCGACGCAATTCAATTTTGCGATTTTGTTTGTCAAATTGCATTGCGTCGCTTCATTAGCATTTAATAAACGAGCAATTTGAACCGGCTATCGATTCGATATCGCACGCGTCGCGTCGCGCCAACAAGCTCGCTTATTTTAACATAATATATAATAGATTAATTCAGGGTCGAATACACACTGTTTCTTCTCAACACACGATTTCAAGCAGTTTTGACTTCGACTTGTAGAGAGTACAAGACTTGTTGTGGGTTTTATAATTTTTTATTCATGTTCAAGAGTCTCTTAAACATGATTGAGATCGTGTTTTACAGCAAAATTAAACTTAATCACAAAAACAATAAAAAACCATAAAGTACTTTAATAACTTTATCACAGCTTCGGAGTTTCAATCGAGTAAAATAATCGTTCCTATTAACAACTTTTGTTTAAAAAGTTCGTATATTTATTATACTTACCACAATGTTGACATATACCTTTACACCTCACCAACATACTTGAAGTAAGGAAACTTACTTTATTTGCTTAATGAAAATGTCATACATTAAACAAGTAATAACATTTCAACAGCTTACGTTAACACAATTTAAAATAAGTAGCGCAACATCTGGTACTGACCAAGTTTGTACACCGAAACGCGAACACAGGTTCAATCCGCTCAGCAATTTCATAACGTCAACGAACAAACGATTTCTCTTAGGTGTCGTAAAAGGGCGCATGAAGACACTATTTAGACTGTTACAATCGTACCTGGCTCCGTAGGGCGGCTCAACAGTACGTCGGGGCGGAGACAACAGTTCGTCGTAAACACCAGCATACCTGAAAAAGGCACTTCTATGAATAAAACGAATGTACCATATTTTCCGACTATTAGAAATAGCCAATAAACGTTTTCAACTTCCCTTCTATACCTATCTGTCTGTACCAAATAAAGGTGTGACAGAAAATAGCTCGCTTTTTATCATAAAGTTAAGGACTGGCCGATCATTATAGACGACTTACCGATGGGGAGACATATTCCGAGGCGGCGGCGGCGAGCGCATGGGCGGGCGCAGGGGAGAGCGCGGCGGCGAGCGCGGGAGCGAGCGCGGCGGCGAGCGGGGCGGCGAGCGGAGCGGCGAGCGGAGCGGCGTGCGCAGCGGAGAGCGCAGCGGGGAGCGCGCCACCGGCGAGCGCAGCGGCGAGCGGTAGCGCATAGGGGAGCGGTGGCGGCGGCGAGGGGACGGCGACCTGTACACAACAAATGTTTTGACGATTATCGATGATTTATGACTCAATAAAATGACACCAAAAAAATACAACGGAATGGATTGTGTTATATGTATACGTGATCTACTATGGGAAAAATGTATCAGCTTGAGTTATTTAGGAACACTCCACATGTTTTTGGCGTATCCTACAATCAATTAGGTTGATATTAAATTGTTGTTGTCCAGAGGTACATTACATGAAAATGCAAAGCACTGTAAACATGTATAATAATATCGTAATGTTAAACCAATGTGAAACTTTGTTTTGTGAAGCATAACGACGGGCGGGGGCTTTGGCCCTCTGAGAGGGGGGCCTCTCAGAGGGCCAAAGCCTGCCGGGGTCGCGGGATTATTTCCTTACCGTGACCCCGGAACGTAACAGGCTATTGAAGGACACCGTGGATTTTAATCAGTAGAAGTCTGACAGTCCCTCCCGCCCTGCCCGGGGCCGGAGGACTCATTTGATGATTATACCACGCAAAAAAAAAAACTTTGTTTTTTTACGTCCTATTAGTTATTGTTTTATTACTTTGTTACATTTTTTAGGTTTTTTTACTGTTACAAAGCTTTTCTTCAAAGTGCACTCCCTGAAACAGTTCTTCAACCCCAAGATTTTTTCTGTGAGGAGTCGCAACCCTCGAGTGTAACTTATATTCAAGTTCAGCTTCCTGCGAATAGTATTCTAGTTTGGTACTGACCTGGTCAGTGACAATGTCCTTTCGCGAGTGCGTCGACGTCGCGGCGACCACGGCGAACGTCGCAGCCGCCCGCGTGATAAGGAACGAGATCTGCAATATAAAAATTAAGATATCATGAGACTACAATGTTGATGTCTAATTTCTGTTTTTTTTTTTGCTTTTGATAATATATCAACCGATTCGTTGCGATGTCTAATTTCGCTAACTTCTACCCGTGGCGTCGAACAAAATTGAAGGAGTTACCATCGATTTTAAAATGACACACATCCGTGCCCAACGCCACACGCAAAAGAAAGTAATGGCACTGAAACGTGCCCTCCGCAACGAATTGATGAAGATGACACTTTTAAAATTGGTAAAATGGCCCTTGCAAGTACAGTTTTTACATGCTAGTGACGTCACGACACTCAAATTTTCATGCGTTATATCTTGGTAAATATTCACTGATTTTACAAAAGACAAGATACGTTTCCGTTATTTTTCAACTTTCTAAATGACCTAATTTGATCTAATGAACTAATTAAATTTGCAATTTATTGATGCTGTCCAATATTCTATTACCATGGATATGTATGTTTACGCGATTGTGGGCCTAATTGTATTTGAATGTCTGTAAGATAATTAGCTTAAGGCGGAGGGCTGACCGGCGGCGAGAAAACGAGTAACTATCAGCGATTTCTCACGCACAGTAAATGTACATTCCGCACTCGTTGTGTGCGCGATGACAGCGCCCCTAGTGGCCGCAACTATTCAGGACTTGTCATCTGTCAAATCATGTCAACTAGATGATAAGATATCTTATATCTTTGTTATGAAAATAAAGCAACTTGACACATGACAGCCCAGAATTAATTCACATTTCTGCCACGTCGTGCGCTACGATCGATTTGCCGTTCCCCACCACCCACTTCGCACATAGACAACGATCGAAACTACACTCCTTTATAGTTTCTAGCCAACCTTTTCCTTTAAACTTTCTAGCCAACTCTTTTATAGTATACAGTTCTACTTGTTACTCGTTCATCGTCGGCGGTCGGACCACTGCCTAAGGTGGATCATAATACAAATTTGTCCATTGTACACTCGACAAAGTGGAATTATGACCCACCATAAGCTTATTTTCCTACAGACTTTCAAATACAATTAGGTCCACATTCGCGTAAACATACATTTCCATGGTAACGACTTTGATCTTTGTCAATTTGACCGATTCAAACGATTTATTGCCAAAATGGGTCGTGATTCCACTTTGTCGAGTGTACATTGGGCGTTAGCTATAGGCTAGAAGAAATCAGTAAAGGCGCTCCCTCACCGCGAGCACTCACCTGTAATGTAACGTTACAGAATAGAACAATCGAAGACATTAGAGCATCTAATTGCGAACTTTTATGTTACATTACAGGTGAATGCTCGCGGTGAGGGAGCTCCTTAACACAAATGTTAAAACTTGACTACTTCACAGTCACATGACATTATAGATCTAAAAGCAGCAATAAACGAGTATTCAGTTGACAACTACTATTAACATAAATGGATAAAGCCAGTGCAATATTTAATACCAAGGTAAGTATTATATGTCGGATCCTACGTTCTAGCCTGTAGCCAAATTACAGCTACAGAGTGTTTAGCAAAGTGTCTTGCATGCATGAAAGGTTAATAACAATCCGATCACCGGGGTGTACATATTTTGAAGACCTGTATGAATAGGTGAAAAAGAGAGTCAAATGTTTTAAGCAACCGAGGGTTCTCTTTTTCAAGTTTTGAATAGACGGTAGGTATATATACAATTGCAATTCGTGAATTGCATCCCAACATAAATACGAGACAATGTTTTACTTGCTTAGAAAGGTTAATTGATATTTTGAAACGGACTAGATTGTGGGAAAAATGACAACTAAAAGACTGCAGAACAACAATTGCATACAAAATTAACAAGCACATACATACAGATACGAAGCGACGAACCAACACATAAACCAACATATTTATTCAAGTTAAACATGCAAAATGATGACTATACACGAACCTAGAGTACCGCAGACGGCTGGAACCTCGACTACGAGGTCGAAGGCGCGGCGAGCGCGGTGAACGTGGCGAACGTGGCGACCGCGGCAGGCGCGGAGAGCGGGGCGAACGAGGCGGGCGGGGCGAGCGGGACGAGCGCACCGGCCGCGGCGAGCGGGAAGCACGCGGCGGACGGGGCGAGCGGGAAGCGCGCGCCGCCCGCGGCGAGCGGGACGCGCGCGGCGGGCGCGGCGAGCGCGGCGAGCGCGGGGAGCGGGGCGAGCGCGGCGTGCGCGAGCGCGTGCTGCGGGACCCTGACTGCGCTCGTCTGCGTTCCTCCTCTCGCCGCTTTGCCCGCATCTCTTTCTCGCGAATCATTCGGTTGAAAGCTTCGAGAGGATCCTCGCCGTGCCTATGACAATATACCAATGGTTCTTAGCCGAACAGTGAAGCCAGAAGTGGTCTGCGAGCGAGTTTTATCCATCGAAGGAGACGACCGTCAAGTTTAATAACTAGTAAATCGAAATTGAAAGGCAAGATCAGAGATACGTATTTTAAAAGTAACTTTTAATTAGTCAAAAATATCCACACTTATATCTAAAATGGTTAATATTCGGAGTGTCCCGGGAAATTGAAAGGATCACATTGAACAGGGGCATTGCAAAGGTCGTTTCTAATTTTTTTCCCCTGAGGCATATCATGGTGCTATTTTTGAGATTCAATAGTGACAACCTCTTTCTGTTCAGATAGGCAAAAAATTGATAGTAGTTAAATTAACTTCTACTTTAAAATAGCACCGTATGAGTTAAAGATTGGAAAAGAGTTCTCCCATGCGCCTGTTCAGTTTGATCCACTCGTCCTGGGACACCCTGTATATAATCACATGCCCCAGGTGATGATCCTTATCAATCAAAAGAAGCCCATGGCTAAACCTTTCCATTTGAATTTAAGAGGCACTGCAGAACTGCACAGATTGAAATAAAAAGCAGAAAACAATATTATACACTAGAATAGAAACCAATGTGGAAATTAGAACTACCGACTGTAGTCTCCGAATCGATGTTAAAACTGCGTGAGAAACCGCAACACATTATTTGAATTCCATACCCGTTAGTGGGCGAGTCTTTTATGCCAGGCGGAGGAGGCTGGTAAGGTTCCGGAGGATAACGATCGTTGTATGGCCGCGGTCCGCCGGGTCCCATTGCTCTGCTGAATGGCGGACTGATGAAACACACGATAAGACACTTTAGTACTATATTTTACACGGCCTAATATGTAAAACTATAGACTATCTGATATAAAACTGAATGACCATATCTTACAGTTAAGGAGTGCAATAAAATGAGATTTTCTTACGTATGTGCAAAATATATCTTACTTATAACGCCTTGGTGGTGGGCCCGGCATGAATGGGTGCGGACCGCGATTGAACACTACCTGAAAATATAATACATGTTCCAATCAAATATCGACTTTGCCCATTCTTCAGTTCGAATGGTAAAGTGAGAAATTGCATGTAGTCGCAAGCGATATTGTAGCTAAAAATTGAATCAGAAAAGCAGAAACAAGATATGGTTATCGTGAGAAATTGAAATACCTGTGAAGACATGGGATCTCTTCTTTCATCAATAGTTGGTGTACTTGCTCTTTGCTCATCAATCCTCGGCATCTACAAATAATGATAAATTAGTTCATACTCTACCATTGAGTAGGATGTCTTTCTGTAAGTTGGCATAGACAATTAAAAACTTACGTTCATAGGAATTCCTGGTGGAGTATCTATTCCAGGAGGCTTCAACCCGGGTGGTGGGCCTGAAACAAACAAAATATCAAATATTTAAAAGATACTTAATTCTACAAATACTAATAACTCTCCTTAATGTTTAAATTAAACAAGATGTAATATTTAGATAATATATCACATAGTATATATTATGATGTTTTGAGCAGCTAATAAAAGAAATTAAAGAAAAAATGTATATTGGCATACGCCACAAATGCACACAGTAACACATGAAACAGAACTTAATGCTAAACAATTTTAAGGTAGGTAATACAATATTCTAAGCCAAACAAGAATATAGGCATATACTGTGTGACTCACGGCTGCGCCAAATAGGCCCATTTCAACATAATGTCAGACAGTTGGTGCCCCCCCCCCACACTGGTTTCCAAATGAACCTAATAGTTTTTTTTAATATTTTTTTTTAAGTAGAACATGCACGTATTATTTTCAAGTAACACCTAGTAAAATCATCAATAACCAAACAAAACAAGCATTCAGTTAAATATTACTAGCAGAGTTAGTAAAAACATAAAAAATTCAATGAAGCGACTACTAAACCAATTCGTCATATTAAAGTTTGGGGGGAGTTACTGAGTATTTTTTGCCACATTCAGTAGATACACCTTCTTTATATACAGGGTGAATTTTTCAAGTGGGCTTGGATGGCTATTTTCGAAACTATGAGGAATATCTAAAAATGTTGAAAGGAGTCTCGAAGCCGATTTGGACGAAAACTAAAACTGCATCATTGGATTTTAGAAAAATCAATCATCCTAGCCAGGAATCGAACCCGCTGATTTTGGAAAAAAAATTGCACCCTGTATTATTACACCATTCGATAGTGTTGCTAATAAGGATCAAATTCTGGGAAGTAATCATATACGGCAAACATTATAAAATAGCAGATTTTTATGAAATTGCTATTTTTCCATGTTCCTTTACTTCTACTGGGCCATAATTTATTCGAAACTAACAAAATTTAAATTTTTCAATGTTTCACTGGATTTGACATCTCAACAATCCCGCTGTACTTAGCAATACGAAATAATGGAGTTGAACTAAAACTAACATTATTATTTTAAAGAAGAAATGGTAATTTATGTTTCAAATACCCATATTGCCTTGATGGTTGATCAGTTTTTTTGTAATTATACGTTTTCCTTAAGTTTGCCGTACATGATTACTTCCCAGAATTTGATCCTTATTAGCAACACTATCGAATGGTGTAATAATACAGGGTGTGATTTTTTTTCCAAAATCAGCGGGTTCGATTCCTGAACAGGATGATAGACTTTTCTAAAATCCAATGATGCAGTTTTAGTTTTCGTCAAAATCGGCCTAGAGACTCCTTTCAACGTTTTTCGATATTCCTCATAGTTTCGAAAATAGCCATGCACGCCCACTTGAAAAATTCATCCTGTATACCTTCGGTGATAAACTGACTACGCTAAAATAAAATACCTCGTCGAACAAAGCATAGAGGTGCCAAGGTTTAATAACAAATTTTGTTGATGTGATTTACAGGTCAGTAGCGTTAAAAGCTGACGTTAACAAATATGTCGGCGGTAAGACTTCACAAAGGCATGCACATGCACACACGTGCGACATGCTCGCTTGTTATGTACCATAGCGCGGGTGTCGGTGGTGGCGGTCGGCGTGCGGCGGCGGCGCGGCGCGGCTGGCGGCCGGCATGGTGAGCGTGATGTTGTCGTCCGCGGAGCCGTCCGACTCGTCGCCCGCGGGGCCGCTGCCGGGGCCGCTCGCCCCGCTCGCACCGACCCGACCTTCTTTAATACAGAAGCCAACGCAACACTCAGACAGGTACCAGTGCCATCATCTTCGTACTTACATAATTCGACATAACACATTTTTTTTTAATACATTTGTACATCTTATTCCCGTGAAAGAAAGCATAATAGTACAGCGAGTGTGAAATGACTTACTTGCTTGAGAAATATAAGATTAGCCTTAGGGTCGATTTATACTAGCGCAGAGTCGAAGCGCATCGATGCGTATTTCTAAAACTGAACATAACAATTTCAACCTCCACAGCGTAACGCACACATTACTTCTAAGATTTTTACGATTCACGATCAGCGTTGTTCACGCGCAGACGCGCGAATTCTGAAGAATGCGCGCGACTTTTTAAAATCTTAGAAGTAATATGTGCGTTACGCGTGTGGAGTTAAGGTTGAAATTGTTATGTTCAGTTTTAGAAATACGCTTCGATGCGCTTCGACTCTGCGCTAGTTTATATCGACCCTTAGTAATATTTTTTTGTTTTACCTTTGGAGTACGGACTCTAAAATAGTGTTATAGGTCCAGCTTGTTAAGAGTCACACTTGCTGACTGATTTGTGAAAGAACGAAAGTGCTGACACTACTTTTAAAAGGCATAAGATGGAGAATTGGTCCTCACGGCTGCGATAGGCGGAGACCTCTCGCGCCCGGCATTGGTTGCGGCCATGCTGCGGGGCGAGACGGAGTGGGAAGCGGTCAGCTCCTTCTGCGAGGCAGTAATGCTCGTAAAGGAGGAGGCAGGCCGCGAGCGAGAGAGGACAGCGTCCTCCCTCCGCCCCAGCCGCAGTGGTAGGCGCCCACGGCGACGGACGTCGCAAGATGATCTCCGGCCACCGTAGGCGCGGGCATGCGGGCAGCGAGTAAAGGGCAACTCGCTGCCCGACCAAGGACCATGCCCGGGTCGACGGCGCGTTGTGTCCCACGCGCGCCTCAAAGAGCGTCAGCATAATGACGGGGCCCCCCTCTCAGAGGGCCAAAGCCTGCCGGGGTCGCGGGATTATTCCCTTACCGTAACCCCGAACGTAACAGGCTATGAAGGACACCGTGGATTTCAGTCAGTAGAAGTCTGACAGTCCCTCCCGCCCTGCCCGGGGTTGGAGGACTCATTTGATGATTTTACCACGCTAAAAAAAAAAAAAAAAAAAAATGATGGAGGATTGGAGGACGATGGTGAATGTGCGCCCAGAATAAAACAGTGTAGGTATGTGCTCAAACACATTAGCGTATTTTTATTTTTCAATTATTTTTTTAAATGAAATACAGCCTTGTCATATTTAAGATACTATTATTCTCTACATTTTAATGTCACATCGTATCTATAACTCTAGTAGTTATGCCATACAGTCGAAAATAGAAAAAAAAATGATCGATATCTGGTTTTTTTTTTGTATGCGTTGAGAAAATCCATTGAATAATAAAGATATATTATTGAATGGTGATTTCATTTTTATCATGATTTAGATCATATACAGTCAATACCTATATATTCTGAGTTGTTAGATTCCTAATCCAGTAGCTCGAACACGAGATTACAGTATTTTATTTAAAGCGTACTTGAAGTATTAACGGCGTTTATTGTATCGAAAAATGGAACAGCGCCTCTAGTATACGAAGAACGAACTTATTTTTTCCTTGAAATTAATGTCAAAGACCCAGTTTACGTCACAAAAACTTGAAATACATGATAAGGCCGCAGATAGCTAAGAAGGAAAGTAAAACCTTAAAAAAACCATTTAAACATTGTCAATCCACGTTAAATTAAACAAGAACATGCATTAGGAGTCACATTTCAAACTTTAAAGGCATTAGTTTAAATTATAGACTCCAACGCTCTGCCCAAACAGAATTAGTTCACAAAAAAGGGTAAACCAAAAGTAAATAAAGAAAACTTACCGCCACTTGAACCAGGCTGCACTGGCCCGCTCGGCGGAGGCAGGACTTGGGCCATTGCAGGAGGTTCTAAAAAAACAAATGTTTCCACTCCTTTCAAAATTTCTTTAGTCCAACTGCAGTGTTATTGTAACGAGAATAAAGGTTCTTTTTAAATAGATGGTCAGTGACAGCAACTCAATGGCTAACCTTAGTGATTTGAAGTCAGTTGTACAGTAACTGTTTTTTTTAATTACATCTTAGAGTCTTGTCTTATGCACACCACGTTTTTTAAACGCACCGGTGCTGCGCGTTTCTAAAACGCGTTGCACCGGCGCGTCGACGGCGCGTTTTCATCAGAACAGTTTGTTGTCATTTGTTCTACGCTGCGTATCGCGTCAAACGCGCTGCACCGGCGCGTTTGAAAACGTGGCGTGCATAGGGTTTTAAGGACAGTTAAGCAAGATTACAATTTTAAAACAGTTTTTTGTACTTTTATAAATGGCTTATTAATTTAAAATGTTTTAGTAGAAATAACAATGCTACGTAACTTATTATTAAAATGAACGTATGTAGTTAAATCACAATACCTAAGATCGGCGGGTGTTGTTGTTGAACGGGAACGGCAGCGGGCCGATGAGGCATTCGTCGATTATAGCCCGTTTGATTGCGGAAAGACGATACCGAATTCCTTAAAAATCTAGACAATAAAAACATTTTATAAAGCATTAAAAATTAAAACTACTATGGTTCAATTCAACAAACATACTTCACATTAATTTTAGTACACCTTTATGTACGCATGGCGCGGGGCACAAAGAATAGACGTAAGACGGGCGGAGACATAGTCTCTTCGGCGTCTCTTTCATACAAAAGGTATTCAAGCGTCGCGAAGTAAAACACATACATTTTCGCACGTCCACAACGCGTCCACGTCTTACGTCTTTTCTATGTGGCCCGCGCCTAACATATTTAGGTAGGTTAGGTACAAGATTTCAAAGTAAAAAAAATAATTAAATACTATGCCCAGCTATTTTATACATATTATATTTACCTATTAGGAATTAATGTTGTTGGGGCGATTTCTTTTTCACGACAGTCCGGACATTCGTGATCTTCTGATTCCAACAGTGCACCTCGTATACCTGAAATTTAAAAAAGACATCATAATATATATTATGTTGCATGGGTACTATGACACTTGAAGCTAGAAAAATAGGAAACACAGGAAACAGGGTTTTTTATAGTTTTCTGTAAAACAGCTTCTTGTACGGCTCGTTCACGACCATGTCTCTGCGTACGTAACTTAGCACGGGGCGGTGAGCGTAGATGTCAAATGTGTAGTAATGTGTGAAACGAAAAAATGTAAAATTGCTTTGTAATTCGCGTGCTTATAAAGTAATTTATGTCTTTTTCGCACTGCCTGCTGCACCGCTTACACCATAGTCGTGAATGAGCCATTAAAATCAAATCAGAAAAAAGTTGGTAAGATTTGTAGAACTCACATTCATCGCAAAACGAGTTGCCACAACATGGTATCATAACAGCGTCAGTCAGTAAGTCCCGACACAGGCTGCAGATCAGCTCGTCGGGCACGTTAGGTTCGGGCGCGGCCGGCGCATTCGTCGGCGTGTCCGCGCCACCAGCGCTCTCGGATGCCAAATAAGCATCTCTATAAACAAATATACCCCTTATTAAAATTCAAGTAGATCATGATCAACATTTGAAGGCGATAACCAGAGGCGGGCTTACCCATTGCGAGGCCCCGGGCGGCAAGTCTTTGCGAGGCCCCTTGCCCTTTATAAAAAATATGTGATGCGAAAGTAGGTTTGGTTGTCATGTTTGAGGACAAATACTAAAGTTATAAAATAAAAGAAATGTAATTTGAGTTTTAAAACATTCTACAGAATACAGGAACTTTGAACATCAGTGTTTGCGTAAAATGGAGTAGTTCTGATTTTTGCAGACTTTGTTTGCCTTTTTGGCGATTATTACCTTAACGTCTTAGTTTACTACATTCATGAAACTTAAGCACGACGTTTTTTTGAAGTAAAACAAATTTATTACAATATGAGACTCAAATGGTTTCTGTAGACCCAAAAGCTTCCGAGTTAGCGCTTATGCGCGTTAAGCGTTATGTTTTTACGGTATGTTTTTTGGGAATAGGTAGGTTTTTATCGTTAACTATTTTTAACTAACTTCAAAAAAAGGAGGAGGTTTTAAATTCGTCATAAGGTTTTTTCTTATGTATTTTCCCTGATTTCTCAAAGACTCCTGGACCGATTTTGAAAATTCTTATTTTTAAAATTAAATTCAGCTAATCAGTTTAGTTAGTTCGCATAAGTATTTTGATGGGCAACTACAGAACCCTACACTGTGCGTGGCCCGACACGCACTTGGCCGGTTTTTCTATTTCTTATTATCAGAGCAACACGCACAGATTACTTTGTGTATTTATTTTATCACCATTGTTCTTAAAACGCACGGGGCCCGCGTGGTGGATTATGGATCCCTCTTACAGAAAGGAAGCCTGTGTACCAACAGTGGGAACATTATAGGCTGATGAAGATGAAGAGTGAATATAAATACCTCAGTAGACCTAATAGTCTCCGAGACAAACCCTCCCAACATTTTTATTTTTTTCGAAAAAATTCACAAAGTTCTAAGACATCCCAACTCTGATGCTTTGCCTCGTTCTACACTTGTTTTTGATTCCAGATACCGCCAGAGTTACTCAAGTAGTATTTTAAATATTGCAAAGTTCGAGTAAAATATAAATAATGAAAAGCTCAACTCTGAAACTACTGGGTCTACAGATATAAATCGGTTCTCATATTGTAGCAAAAGGCATCTTTCATCAACAAGCGGACCCAAGCTAGCCTCGCACATGATGGGGCCTCGCGCTTAGAGAAATAGTAAAATAAAATTAACAACGGCAATTTAAACTTTGTTACCACTCAGTAAAGCAGTATAATTTATATTCTACTACTATTTCTAACTGAGAACTGATAGAGCCAAAGCTGATGGCGCCGATGATCATATTTAGGTCTAGCAACACCGCTTCTCGCACGAGGCCCCGTAGTTGCATGATAACATGCAACTCCAGTCATCAAAAGAAAAGGAGGCCTCGCACGCGGTGACCCACACGACGGGCTTAAAAAAATCACAAATCCGCGCGATGTTTTTCATCCTCCATCAAAGAAAAGGGCCTCGCAGATGCGTCTTGCCCTCTCCAAGATTCGGTTTCGCTACGTCGCTGATTGGGCCAACGTCATAAACAAGTCTGAACTACCGGATTTAACCTAAACTAGCCGTACGTCCAGGCGACAAAATAATTGTACTAAATAAATATTTACAAAATTAACCAACTCTTAAATTAAAATAATAGTGTTGATTTTTTCTAAAACTAAAATCTTATTTAATTTTACCGTTATTACTAATTAATTAATTAAACAAAATCAAAAGTTTTTAATTAATTAAAATGACTAGTTTTTTCTTTAGCTTGGTTTGTTGCGCGAGGCCCCCTGAAAGCGCGAGGCCCCGGGCGGGTGACCGGTTCGCCCCCCCTAAGGCCGCCACTGGCGATAACAAAGTGACTTGCGCCATTAGCGACAAATCTAATGTCGCAAGGTTCGCAGTAATGCAGTTTACACTAATGCTGTCCCGTTTTATCCTTTGGGTTCGAAATCCTAATGACCCTAAAGAGCAATGTAAACAAACCAGAGACGATTGTGAAAAACTGGCCTAGTGTGTGTCAGACTACACATAATGAAGGGTTCCCTACTAGAAAAGTTAAAGCGCAAATACCCCAAGAATTAATCAAACCACAATAAAATTAAAACCTCTGTCTTAAGAATGAGGATGTGACATGGTTCACATGCGGATGGTTGGTGTTCACATGCATAAGCATCAACCAGCATACTAATGACTGTTCCATGAAAGAGACATTACAGTAAATCAAGAAATATATTTAAAAATAATAAGTACTATCACTGAGCCCTTCGATTGTTAATATAGCTATTACCTATATCAAAACTTTGGTTCAGTTTGCAATAAATTTTGTGCTCACCGATCAACAGCTGGAACAGCAAAGTTTCCATTTGGAGTCATCATGGCGCCAGGAGCTTTTGGACCTTCAACAGGTACCATAAAACTTCGAGGGATTCCTGTGCTTCGCCTTATCTCAGTAGAGTCGCCCTGAAAGGAAAAAAAAAATGCAATCGTTATTTTTTACTAAAACCTTTCTACCCTGAAATCATCTAAATACGTTTTCCAACATTTTTATTTATTTTTTACACATTATTTTTCATTAAATATAGCCACAAAATGGAAAATCTTAGGGTTGATTTATATGTGCCTTCAAACTGTTACAAACAATTACATCTATTTTTATTTATTTTAGTGTGCTAGTTAAGAGATGGCGTAAAAAAACATGTGTATGTATGTATATTGGCACACACATTTTTCAGAACATATCTGGCTATTTGGCTGTCATTCCAGAAGTCTTCTGTCTTAAATAATACTTACTGCAATAGCTGCTGGGCAATCCTTAATCCAGTGTCCACGCTTTTGACACTTGTAGCAGATATAGTTACTAGGAACAAGACCTCTCTGATTTTGTCCTCTTATTTTCTGATAACTAAAAATAAAAGAGTTTTATCAGACTTCTAAATTAATGACTCATGGATTGTTTAAAAGCCTATCCAATTATATCTTTTCAATCAAATTGGCCTATCTCCACAGTATAAAATTAAGACAACAGTAGGACAACACCTTTGATCTTCTGGAAAATGCCAACAAAGTCTAAACAGTATTGCCAGGGTTTTCGCAAGAAACAATCATTATGAAATTATTTATTTATTGCAGATCAACAGGGTTAGCAATATTATGATTAAAACAAAATTATAACTTAAGAATGCCCTCTTGGATTTCAAATACATTTATGTATTAGGCATTTAGGTGTTGTCAGGCAGTTCAGTTACAATTTTAAGTTTGAAAGTACATACATTAGCCAAGTCTGCTGTTTTTGGCTTGAGCATAAGTTATAAAAGCACATTCCAAAATGTGGAAAATTTTAAGTAGGATGGCATTCATTACTCATTTTCTACCAAAATTAAGCTATACCCTTAACCATCAATATAGCATAAAAACTGAGTGTCTGAAGTGTCCTCATACCTGCACTTAAGATGAATTACAGTTAGTTCCTTCAGTCACAGCTATAGTTATCAGTAACTGTTAATATGACAGAAGAAACCCAAACATGCATTCATTGCAAGTTTGAGTTTCTGCAGGAGAAATTCCTAGCATAAAACATTGCCCGTTTCACTATATTACATTGTGAAAGTATACTACACTATATTATTTGTGAGGATGAATGGATGGATGTATGTTTGTTACTCAATCACATGGTTGAATAGGTCTTATATTTAATTTTTTTATGAGGTAATTAAACTACATAGGATATGGATTTTTTCCAAATACCAAATACCTTTGTAACTTGATGAAATGTATAGCTCAGAGATAGATTTAAGCCTGTAATAGTCACACAGGATGATGTTTATTGCAATATTATGTTCCTGTGGGATTATTTTAGAGTTATACATGGGTGAAAACATTGGTGTTACTTAGTTCAAAACGAGTAGATTACAAGATCAATTTTTAAAAGCACCAGTTTTAATTATTGTGATGAGCATGACAATATATTGTATAAATGAAAAAAGTTGCAGAAAATGTCCTGTTTTATCTTACTTGCTAGGGTCGTAGTCAAAAGTAGATTGTGAAATCATAGCATTTATTTTATCCTGTTCGCTACCTTCCATGCGAGACAGATCAGCCAATCCTTTGTTAGGAGCGACATCTTTATGTAATGTTTGATTACTATTGGATCCTTCCCACTGTTTCTTCGGTTGTTGAGAAAGTGGTACTCTAGCAACAAGGAGTGATGTGTTCTTTGGTATTAGAGTGTTGTCGTCCACATAAACTGCAAAACATCAAATACTATTTATTTATTTACTATTTATGTACACACAATAAACAAAACAGGATAACTATAACATAGAACTGAGTACAAGGGTACTGCGTGTTTCTAATAGAAAAAATTAAACTCTAAAAGCAGAAGAAACAAATTCACTACGATTTTTCTATTTTTGTAATAATGGAAAGACTAAAAACTACTCAATTGATTAAAAAGTTCTCTTTCCTACAAAGTACTTAGATGAGAAGAAATTAACCTAGAGTGGCACATCAAAGGCAAAAAAGAATAGGCATATAAAAATTAAGAGAAACAAACTGGCTAACAAGATGACAGTCCTGAGTTTGGAGAACAAGCTTTATAAAAGCAGTGTGCATGTATTGCACTGAACTCTGGGGATCTGCAAATCATTCAAACATAGAAATACTTCAACACTTTAAGATAAAACCTTGACTAGTGCACCATGGTTTACAAGAAACATTGAAGTACACAATTATTTAGAAATTCCTACTGTGTCAAAGGGCAAATAGAAAGGTCCTGTAAAGCCTACCAAAAAAGACTAGAACATCCTGCCTGTGCAACCAAAGGAGGGTGCTCTATTCTTGGCCATACTGATTTATAAAACATGTAATGACATACAGGCATTCCACATAAATTAAATTATACTTTCAAAATTTTAATACTAAATACTGCATAAACCTCCAGACCTACTTGAAGCCTGGTAGTTGTTCTTTATAACCTATTGGGGCAATATTTAATTGTATCTATTTATGCAACTATAAGTTAATCAGTAGACAATTTTACCGCTTTTAACGCATATAGGTACCAGTCATGATTGCTAACACTTGCATATTGTGGTTGCACTTTTACATTGTTATTTATGTCCTATAAACAGGTTTTATCTGTAACGACAACTGACCTTCTTTTGTTTGAGCATTAGTTATTTGAAGATCAAAATCTGACGTCTTTCCAATTCTTTTCTGCTGTGATATGGCAGATTTCAAATCCCCTACTGATATATGTAATCCATCAAAAGTAACAGTGTCGTAATCCAACGCACTTTTGAATTTGTAATGTACAGACATTTCAGTTTCTCAAATACGATTAACAACATGACAAATCATGAAATCACAAGCAAATTAAGATTTCACTTCACGCGTTCGCTTTTGCAAAAAAGTAAATGCACGAATATTAAAACTTCAACCTAAAAAAATACTACTTTTTTAGACCACTTCTAGACTTAAATATTTGTCCCATACAATAAGTAATATATTTATATTGCATAAACAAGGCAAGACTACAAAGCGATCAAACTTTGTTCAGTTCAGTGTTTTATCAAAACCGAGACCGAATGATCGCCATTTTTTGTGATAAGCGTGAAAACTTTCGTGTTGCCAACTCCTGCCTGACTTTGCTTTTTCTTTTAGTAATGTTTGTTTCTGGCATAACTTCGAGGCCTTTGAGTGCCTTTGAGCTAAACCAGGCTTGGCCGACTATGGAGATGAAAATATTCGGAGGTGGGTGCCCCTATGTTCTTGAGAGTCGAGGTAGCGGTCAAACGCGAACCTATCGTTCCCATGGTGTATCTCTTTCATTCTAATGCATATTCGTTTTTGATAAAAAAAAAACAATCACAAAAAGTGTAATAACCTACAAAATAATGGCTGATTTACATTGAGTCAGTAACTGACGTCAGTGCTGGCGCCAGTTACTGACTCTTGCTATTTATACGGAGTCAGTATGTCGTCAGTGGATACTGACTTGAAATCAAAAATTTGACACTATGGCAAAATGTTTGCTGACAGGTCAGCACTTGACTCGTCAGTGGACTGGCGTCGTTCCCAGTTATCTGACTCAATGTTTTTGAATCAGCACAAAAAGGGTTAACCTACTTTTTTTTCGGAGATCAGTGGGAAAAAGACAAGGAAATAAAAAAAAAATCAAAGCGAATCATTTTTTTATGTTTTAATTTTACTCTTTAGTAATAATTATTTAACCCAGATTTTTCTCAAAATAATGCATCATTTTCACATGTGCACTATAGTTTCCGCCAGATAAGTGTGGAATAAAATACGTTGATCCCCGTGTACCACTATTGTTACTTTACAATTACTGTTACTGATCTAGCCTACAACGGAAATCAAAAAATGCCCCACTGTATTGGCAAAGGCCTTCCCCATGACTTCCAGTATTTCATCGATCCAGGGCCAAAGTGGACCACTGGTTCACTAAGTTTTAAGTCAAGCTCGTCCCACAAGCTATCTTCTACGAGGTCTGCCGCGGCGCCTTCTGGCTGTGGTCAGGTGTTCCACAAAGTGGTTATGTTTGCCCAAGTGTACCAATATTAATTGAAATATATTCTCATAAAGCAATGTCAAAAAGCTTATGTCTCGATTTTACGAAAAAATTTTATAAACATCAAATCATCAGTGTTGCAACTATTTCAAGGTTCAATTTATTTTAAAATTGGGTGATTTATATTTTATGTTACTATTTATCGTTATTGTATTCTTCTGTATTTTTACAGATTTCCCTCGGCAAATGATGCATGGATAAATGATTGTATAAAAATAATAAGGGAGTGTAGACATGGAATAGGAATGTAGACGTGTAGGAATGGAACATAAAATAGCTTTAATTAAATATTTATAGCCGAAAAATACTTAAACATTCGTTTTCACCACTTAGTAAATAGAAAGGATTTCTAGATGTGTCGATAGCAAAAGACAAGTCTACAAAAATTTGAATCAACAAAAGGGTTTGTAAAACTTTATTAACATTAAACGAGTTGTAAATATTTTAATATCCAATTTAATTATTTTAATTTTATTTAAAAAAAAGATATCCGTAACAAAAAAATTGTAATTAAACTTAAGTTCAAGGGAGATCTTAATTAAATATTGTTTAAAAATGGGTAATTTTTTCCTTCATCTGGCATCCCTATACAGACGCACACATTCATAAGCATCCGCCATTTTGGTGCTTCACTTGTTTCTTAGTGAAGTTCCGTCCGCCTTTTTTTTTAGGTCCATGCCTCTGAGTAACCGGGTGTAAATACATAAAAAATCCTCTTGGCAACATGTGCAAAATATGCAACCTACTTCCCCATTGACAATGAATGAACTGGACTGCACATTTTCTCGTAAATAATCACTAGACTATCAAAATGATTTCAAAGTTCTGACATTACCGAGACATAACCTTAGCTAGGAAAGACATTGATGTTGACCCGCTCTTCGATTCCTCTCTTTCTAGTTGAGTGGAGTAAACTGAGGCAACCTCACCGCGAGCATTCACCTGTAATGCAACATTACAGATTCGAACATTCGAAGACAATAGAGCATCAAATTGCGCACTTTGAGCGCCTTTAGAAGTATACGATTGGGCTTTTTTTACGTTGAATGAGTCCTGCCACTGGAGCCGCGATCTCCTGATAGTCCCGCGACCCCGGCAGGCTTTTGGCCTTTTAAAGGTGAACGCAGACCTGACCACACCGCAGTCTCCGCAGTCCCCGCATTACGAATTCTTTGTATGAAGTTCTATGAAACCTCGCACACTTACCCGCACCGCAGTCTCCGCAGTCTGTTTTCTTACCGATTCTGCGGCTACTGCGATGCGGTGTGCGAGGGATCATAGAACTTCATACAAAGAATTCGGTAAGAAAACAGACTGCGGAGACTGCGGTGCGGCTTAAATGTGCGTTCACCATAAGAGGTTCATATTTTACCCCGGCCACTCACATGCGCGCAAAGGTTCGTACATTGTACGAATCTTTGCGCGCATGTGGAGGGCCGTCAGACATACATTCGCGAACTTCGCATATTTGCAAATGGGTTCGCATACTCTATGATCAAATTAAAACTAATAACTTTAAACTAAGGACCAAAATTTAACGGTGTATGAATAGGTACTTATACTGATCAGTATTTCCTCACACAAAATATAACAACGACATGACCGTTTGCTTCGCAATCGTGTGCGCAACTGGTCACACCACGAATGTGTAGGAGACTACGCGAAGGTTCGCGCACATAAAACCGACACAGCTTGGAAAAGCACGAATGCCACGAAAACTTCGCGAAGTCATTCGCGAATGTCCTCCTACACATGCGGGTTCGCGTATTCGCACGAATGTGAGTGGCCGGGGTTACCCCGGCCACTCACATGCGTGCAAAGGTTCGTACATTGTACGAATCTTTGCGCGCATGTGGAGGGCCGTCAGACATACATTCGCGAACTTCGCATATTTGCAAATGGGTTCGCATACCCTATAATCAAATTAAAACTAATAACTTTAAACTAAGGACCAAATTTTAACGGTGTATGAATAGGTACTTATACTGATCAGTATTTCCTCACACAAAATATAACAACGACACGACCGTTTGCTTCGCAATCGTGTGCGCAACTGGTCACACCACGAATGTGTAGGAGACTACGCGAAGGTTCGCGCACATAAAACCGACACAGCTTGGAAAAGCACGAATGCCACGAAAACTTCGCGAAGTCATTCGCGAATGTCCTCCTACACATGCGGGTTCGCGTATTCGCACGAATGTGAGTGGCCGGGGTTAGTTTAGTAATTTAATTCGTATGGCAAGACCAGACGAAAAAGCTCGTGCTGGCAGCATTTAACCGGAAATAATCATAAAATATATTGGTTACATAAAATATTTTATAATAATCGATACTGTTATAAAATTGGTACAGAAAAAATCTTTAAATTAATAGATTTTGAATTAATAGTTTCTAAATTACTTACTTTTGAATAAAGTTAAAGTAACAAGTGACTGTTTCTCTACGTATTTGGCAAATTGCCATGAACTTCCGGTTTCAGATAAAGACACACGCGGATCTATCGAGAAAAAAACGCGAATTATCATAAAAATAACTTGAAAAGAAAGACTTATTTAATAAATTTACATTGTCTGTTTTTAATATGTCCAATAACGGTGCTCCGGACTCTTGGGAAAGTCAAGCTGATGTCATAAGTGAACAAGGTGCAAAAGATTCGGACGATGTGTCTGCAAAATTTTCCACGTTGAACGTTAATGCCACGGAGTTCGTGCCTTCTTTTTGTAAGCCTTCACAGGCATCCGACGATTCCGAATCCCCCACTACTCCACAAAAATCTGAAAGTGGATCAACAAAATCTGTAGGGAGTCCTGTCTTGAACGGTAAGTCAGATGTCTTGTCATATCTATCTGCAGTGAAGCTTTTCGTGTTCGAATTTGTCAGATTTTTTTTTTGTTATAACAAAGCTATCACCTTCACTGTACCAGTACACAAACTGAAAATCAAACGGTTACTAAAGCGGAACATACGTTCGATGACTTTATTTTTTTTTCCTGAATCCAGTTCTAACGGGTTATTTCTCGACACGCGGCGCGCGACTTTATATCTATAGCTGTACACTCGGTATTTCATAACTTTCTCTTGGTTAAATATCTATATCAAACAATAGATTCTTCAATAAAAGAAGGACAATGGTTAAAGGTGTGTATAATTTCCCCTCAGTCTTCTAATATTGTTACAAATTATTTCTCTGTCATGTTTTTGACCAATAATAATTGATTTGCTTACGAATGAATTTGTTAGTCCTTATATCTTTGTTTTAAAACCTTTACCTTTGTCATTTTGTATGCATTACATAAAAAATAATTTTCAACATTCATTTTTTTTCTGACTTCACATCATCTGTTCAATATGTTTCATCCTATTTCATAGTTCTAACCTAATTGAGGTTTCCTACCTCAGTCCATCCTAACATAATGTGGCTATGTTTCCAATTTATTCAATGTTTTATTTATAACTTATTTTTATTTATTTATCTTGAAAATCTCAATGTTTTATTCACTTCTCTTCTGAGTACATACATTTTATTATGAAATTAATCAACTTGTTCCAATCTTAAATTCACTGACAGACTAACAACCTGAACAGCTGGGTCTAGCATCTAAAAACTATACAAGAGATCGTTAGCTTTAACTGACTTCTGTAATATACTGAGCTCTGAGGATTAGCTTTTTAAGAATTCTTGTTTCCAAGAATCAAAGACAGTGAATACCTCATTCTTGTATTTTTAGATTCTTTAATGAAATTTATTTCATTTGTCTCTCTTGTTTACATGTCACCCTATAAAACTGAAAGGAATTCAAATGATTTTCTTTCCACAATACATGCACAACTGACTTACCGAATGGGACTTGTACTTCCCTTTCAGTCTATCTATCCAATTTCATAATTATTGGTTCAGTGATCTAACGGAGTTAATTTGGCATTTTTTGGATATGAATGGATTGTTTGGATAATCTGTGATTGAATTGAATATTTAGAAGATAGCCAGCCCTAATCTTCTAAATATGTACCTATCCATGTAAGAATTCACTCTATAACAATAGGTTGCGGCGATGGTGGTGGAGAAAGTGGTGATGGTGGGGCTGCATCTGCCTCGCCCCGGGTGGAGGAGCCGCCTCCCGTGCCTCCTGCTGCTGGCAGCCCGGCTGTAGCTTCACCAGCTTCTGGAACACCCACCTCCGGAACACCAGTTGATGGCACTTCTGCTGCAGGCACCCCTGACGGTGCATCTGCACCCTCAGGTCCCACTGCCACACTACCTGTACCAACTGATGTCTCTCCTACTGCTGATAGTTGGGAAGCAGAAGCAGATGATGCCCTTCTTACCCCTGAAGATAACAACGAACCTGAGGATGAAGAAATTGAACAACAGGTGAGGCAGTTACTTTAAACTAATAATGCAAAAAATTTGTTTGATTGCTTGGAATTATTCAATTTACCGTCATTGAATATATTTGAATGTTTTAATATCACATAATTAATGCTTGGAAAACTAAGGTTTGGTAACATGCAATTCAGCATAGTTTACCAAAATCCACTGACACTAAGGTGAAGTTTAGGCAGCATTAAGGAAATAAGAAAAAGGGAAGGAAAGTAGTGGTGGAAGGCCTACTCTGGGTTGGATGACTCAAGAGGCAAACTCTTGAGTCATCCAACCCAGAGTAGGAAAACTATTTTTGCTTTGAAATCCCTATAGTGCATTAAGATCCACAAAGGCACATTAATTCTTTCTTAGCACATTTTTGACACCTTAATCTCATGTTGAAAATAAGACATTTAATGCTTTTTTAACTTTGCCATATTGCTTAGGTGCACTATGCTGGATTTTCAATATTTAGTTAGGTATACATAAAACCATGCATTGGTAAAGTCGAGTAAAAAAGCGCACATGGGCAATCATGGTGACTAATCATCATTTTGATGAATCATCAATGCTTGTTTGATTAATTTTTCTAGACATATACAGCACAGGCAATGAAATGTATACCTACACTTTGCATGTCTTCTCTTTAGCAATATAATTACCACGTCTTCCCACAATTTGGTCCGTACTACCGACCCTGTCAAATGGCGTAATAATACAGTGTGTTTTTTTTTTAATCAATGTGTTCGTATCCTGACCCGAAGTACCTATTGATTTTTCTAAAAACCAATTTCGTCAAAATCGGCCTCGTGACAGTTTAGATATTTTACGAGATTTTTCATAGTTTCGGATATAGCCATCCACGCCGAGTTGGAAAATTCACCCTGAATAAATATGTCTTATGTTTAACTTACCACCAGATATAGTAACATAAATATCAGACAAAAATAGTAAATAATCACCAAATTGAAACCCGCATTTTAATGTAACATTATAAAATTATAACCAGTTTTAACATTTCGCTATCCTATTATTTTAATCAAAATGACTCCAAATAAATCATTGTCAACCCAAAAGTAGTAGGTAAATGATCACCAAAATATGTTAATTAAAATATGTCATAACGAGGTGTAATAAAAAAAATCTACCTAAGCAGGGCCGACGAAGCCCCGCTTCGCGGGGCTTCTATTTCTGTGTACAAGGTTTAGAGGAACCTAACCAAACTGATCTTCGGGGTGTCCCTGAAATCTTGCTAAAGCGAGTTTTAGATTTGGTGCACATTTAGTATAGATTGGGTGATCATTTTCTATATTTCGTGTTCGAATACAATTTGAAGTGTAGTAGCTAAGGGTATCAAAGCATTTAATGGTGGTCATTATATTTAATCCCAATAAATTATAAAAACGTGGGAAAAAAGTAATGATTCTTCATATACCCTAAAGTCGTATTAGGCTGCCTGTCCATTTATGCGGAGTGAGCTGGCCGAGCGGAGAAACTATCCTACCTAACCTATCTATTGGTTAATATATCCTCGTTTCTCCACTTCGCCAGCTCGCTCGGCATCAATGGACAGGCAACCTTAGTCAGTGCTTCACAAGATTGGGCCCACTTCGGAAGCCCAGATTATTTTCCTCCAAAATAGAAGTCTAATGAAAAGTTTAATCAATATGGTAACAGAAAATCGCTTTTGAATTCTGCTTATTACCAATTAGAAATTGGTAATTATTTTTCATACAAAATGTATGAATTAATCATACATTATGTATGAAAAAAATGTTGCGCCATCCTGATTTTTTTTTCCCAAAACATGCCAAAATTGTTAACAAGCTTTTACAGCTACATCATTAAAAGTGACATTTTGTTTTTAGTTTCTCTGATAGATACAGTTGCTCAGTCATTTCAGTTATTTATCTTCATACCAAGACTTTGTGAACACCTTTGATTTTAAAATAACAATCAAGTGTTCAGATTATTAAGACGATAAAATAGAATACATTAAATTATTTCATGCACCTAGTTTGATGTTTTAATAATTGAAATGTTATTCATCTTCAGGAGGATGGCGAGGCAACAAAGAAAATCCCCAAAAAAAAGCCACCACGAGTTGAAGACACTTGTAGCAAAAAAGAACATGTAAATGTTGTATTCATAGGACATGTAGGTAAGTGAAGTAATGTTCCAGTGCTTGAAAACGTGACAATTATGATGATAAGGTTTATGCAAATATTAATATATTTTTAAAACAGACGCTGGAAAGTCTACAATTGGAGGTCAAATTATGTCTCTAACTGGAATGGTGGACAAGAGAACACTGGAAAAGTATGAGAGAGAAGCGCGAGAGAAATCTAGGGAGTCCTGGTACTTATCGTGGGCGCTCGACACTAATCAAGAAGGTATTTAATCTAGTTATTTAAAATTTGTTTAGTTCTTGACAGTTAATATTTTTTAACAGAATATAATTTATTTTTATTTCTTATTCAGAACGTGACAAGGGTAAGACTGTTGAAGTGGGTAGAGCATACTTTGAGACTGACAAGAAGCATTTTACAATCCTTGACGCTCCTGGCCATAAGAGTTTCGTGCCGAACATGATCGGAGGCGCCGCTCAGGCTGATCTCGCCGTCCTGGTATGTATAAAATATAATTATAATATTCCTTTGGGTAAAACACACAAATTGACGCTTTCAGCATTTATCCATACTCTTCTAAATTAAATTAACTAGATATTTAAGACTAACAATAAATGTAAGTGGAGCAACAAGTCATCCAAAGTTAAAAAGTATTAGGCCGATTGACCTATTTTGATCCAACAACAACATGCTTGTACCAACAAAACATGCAGTTTTTGTAAAAATTTTTGCTAAGCCTTTTTTAAGTGTTTATATTTAATTTTCTTTACATTCTAGGCAAAATTCCAAGTTCATAGTTTCTTTTTTGTATAAGCACTTGTCAGGAGGACAGCAATTGCTTTACCCTGTATTCATTCAACACAATTATAATAATATACTAAATCTGGCTTAATTGTTTCATTAGATCCTTAGATTTCTTAGCCAATCTGTTGGACGATTGTTAATTTCTGAAATGTGTCCTTCAGGTAATCTCTGCGCGTAAGGGAGAATTCGAAACCGGCTTCGATAGAGGAGGGCAAACTCGGGAGCATGCCATGTTGGCAAAAACTGCAGGTGTTAAGCATTTAGTGGCCCTCGTGAACAAGATGGATGACCCCACTGTTAACTGGGATGAAAAAAGGTACAATTGAATAATTTCTTGTAATCGTTGAGCTTTAGACAGTTAGTAGCAGTATTATATTTAGTGCTATTGAGGTCCATTATGAGTCGGCATCAGAGGGGCTTGATAGAGCTCAGCTAGCTTGGGGCGCCTTAGGGCAGCCGCGGGCGCCTGAGAGATGCCATGGGTGCCTAAGAGTGGCAGTCTTAACTTAACAATACCTAGTAGTAGCTTCCGCAACACTAGGTGGCAGACAGTCGCAGACCCGACATAACGTTTCGTGAAAACAGTTGTGTGTGTATTGGTTTGCATCATTCATCTCTAAGAAGAAGAGAAACTTAAACTGGCCAAGTGCGTTCTTTTAGTACTGTACGTTCTTCTAGCCAAATTTCATAATTATAGGTCAGCGGGATGTATAGTTTATGTTTTGATTACAACACAAGAATTAATTTAGCTGATTGATAAAAATGTAATACCCATAACCGAGAACCATTTTCTTTTTCTTAGTTAATAAATTGTTACTACTGCTGACCCTGTAACATGTGACAAATCCTTTTAAGTTTAAACCCTTCTAAAGTTTCTTATATTTCAAATTCCAGATATAATGAATGTCGAGACAAGATCATGCCCTACCTGAAAAAGTTAGGCTTCAACCCAGCAAAGGATTTATCATTCCTTCCGGTGTCTGGCCAAACAGGACAAGGGTTACTTCAAAGAGTAAGTTTATACTAACTTAAATGATCTCATTACTGCTTCATAATACCTATGTTACATGAGTTTCGAAAATGTTTCATTTATCTTGTTTATTTCCCAATCAGGTAAGCGAAGACATCTGTCCATGGTATCGTGGGCCGTCTTTCATACAACTGATTGACGAACTTCCTTCGCTTAACCGCAAGATGGATGGACCTTTCATCATGCCGGTCGTCGACAAATACAAAGACATGGGCACTGTACTCATGGGGAAAGTAGAAGCAGGTGTTACTCGTAAGGGCGCTGCCCTATTCCTTATGCCTAATAGGGTAAGAAACTTCCAGATTTTATTTTGTTCCATTTTATATCAAATACCTAATTTCCAAATATGTGTTTGATATCACTAGACATGCTAATATGTGTTACAAATCAGTAAAAATACAGCAATATGGCATAGAATTGATATTATAATTATGTTCTGATTGCAGGTACAAGTTACTGTAGACCAGTTATGGTCTGACGACATCGAAGTTACGTCGATTGGTCCTGGTGAAAATGTGAAAGTCAAGCTCAAAGGAATTGAGGAAGAAGATGTTTCACCTGGTTTCGTTCTTTGTGACACTGCTGAACCAATCACCACTGGAAAGGTAAGCATTTGGCTTTTAAGTTTTACATTACAGCAATTCTAACATCATTAAAGCTAATTTTCTGGAATGAGATAATTATAATGATCAAATCTTATAAATATAATTATATAATGTCATGTTGAAGAAACAAAAAGTGGCTTGCGATTGTGAGACCTTATTATATTCTGGTAATGTCTGACAATGGCCAACCATTGCATAAAAATAGCAGAATACGCTTAATGAAGCAAAGAGTGTCCTTCACATTTAATAACCCAGGCCATTGCAGATATTTTAACATAAAGCCAGTACAAAAATACTTTAGTTTCATGGAGAAATGCATACTCACTGTGATGCTTCAAATCGTAGTTTCTAGTTTATAGATATAACCTGAGTATCAGTATTCCTGAAATAACCTTTTCAATTATCAGTTCAGCTGAACCGAACTTTTTCATGTTTGACAGTACTAACAAAGTTAAATAATATCAATTTACAGGTTTTCGACGCTCAAGTCGTGATCCTCGAGCACAAATCAATCATTTGTGCGGGATACTCGGCAGTGATGCATATACATTGCGCAGCAGAAGAAATCACAGTAAAGGTAAATTACTCTTTTTTTAACCTAAAACAGATGTAAAAACAAAACAAACTGACTGGTGCTATTAATTAATTTGTTATGTATGGTTGTTAATCATCAAACGAGTGGGGTAGGACTGTCAGACTCGTACTAACTAAAATCCATGGTGATCCTTCATTGCCGTAACGTTCCGGGTACACGATTTCCTGATAAATCAGTCCGCAGGCAGGTTTTGGCCTATGGGGGCCTGTCTGATTGCTGCCAGCCCTTTTAGGCAAGCAAAACATGCACTAAACACGACGCGCTTTGGACCGGGGCATGCCCGATTATACATTAATACTGAAGTTGCAAATATAGAAAATAAGATGTTTCTTCACGTCCGTAAATCCGTACATGACAAAAGCATGTCGCTATTTAAAAAAATAACAATTTTCTATTTACAGGCACTTATCTGTTTGGTAGACAAAAAGACTGGCGAAAAGTCAAAGACGCGGCCGCGCTTCGTGAAACAAGATCAAGTGGCAATCATGAGGATAGAATGTGCGGGAATTATATGTTTAGAACCATTCAAAAAGTTTGCTCAAATGGGCAGATTCACATTAAGAGATGAGAGTGAGTAAAGACATTTTATTATTTATAGTATAGTATTACTGAAACCTGGTCCCTGACTGAGTCGCAAAAGTCCAAACTCAAGGTTTGCCAAAGAGCACAGCTTATCGGATATCAAGCTGAACGGTCGTATTCGAAACACCGCAATACGCTCCGAAACTGGTATCGCTGATGTAGGCAACAAGACTGCCAAGTTGAAGTGGGATTAGGCGGGTCACGTCTTCAGATTGCATCAGGACCAGGCTAGGATCGTTACGCAGTGGGTGCCGGACGGCCGTCGTTGCCGAGGGAGGCCTCGGAAACGCTGGCGTGACGACCTAGATACTTTCATGACAGATTGGCCGGAGAAAGCCGCACACAGGGAAGACTGGAAGATTATGGGGGAGACCTTTGCCCAGCAGTGGGATAATATAGGTTAAATAAATAATAAAATAACTGGTTTAGTTTTACTTAAGAATAAGAAATAAATTAGACAATGGCTTTAATTCCAAACAAAAACAAGATGACCAACTAACTTACCCAGCCAAATAATGCATTAAACATTATATTAAACAGATAGTTTTTCTTTTATGGTGGCCATTATGAGTATGTTCAAATCCATAAAAGATACGAAAAAGCAAGGTTGGTAGTTAATATTCGAGTAATAGACACTTCCAGTTGCGCACTGCCTGTCCTGGAAACCTCATTATTCACAAGTATATCTTCTGCACACCAGGTCAAGTTGACATAAAAAAGAAACATAAAACTCTTTATTATTCCACATTGGGACTTTGATACAGTCTACTGACATCAATGTATTTCATGAGTCATACTAATTAATTTTATATTTCTTATTTCAGATAAAACGATTGCGATTGGTAAAGTCCTGAAGGTGATCGAGTAATTTGGCACTACAATTTGTAATTTAGCTAGGATAGGCCTTTCCAAACCTATATCAACAGAGAATGCATGTAATATGTAATCCTGAATTTTGGGATCTGTATCCTGTGAGAGCTCGAGTGTATTGCTTCATCATGATCACTAAATAATCATTTCTCATTTTCTCAATATCATAGAACAGCTAGGCTTTATATAAGAATACTTACACTCACAGCCATAAAGCGACACATAAATACTGAATTCCTCACGATGCTCTTACGTGTTTTTAACATTTCTTATCATTCAAGTGAATTTTTCTATAATATTTAAGCTCTAACTTATTTTGTACTAAATTTTTGTTGCTATCAACGTAAAACTGCATATTTTTTTATAGTTATAATACCAGCTTCTGTTTCTTCCAAGGCAATATTTTCAGTGTACTTCTTTTATTGACACTATGCATTTTAAAAATGTTATAAGTATATAACGTCCTGCCGCGGTTTTTATTGTAAAACCTATACTAAAATTCGTCCATTCCCGTCGAGCATCGCGTAGAATTTTAGTGTTGAGACGCTTGAACAACGTTTGTAAGTCATATAAAATGCAACATAATTTTGTCTACGGAAAACCCTCAATTAATTTACTGTAACACTTGTTTGTCTTCTATAATATTATCATATCATAAAAACCGATGTGGTGGTTCCGATGAAAAAGGCTCTCATGTAAATTGTTACAATGATCATCCAGCATTACTAAAGGGTAGTTAACATATTTTTTGTACTTTATCTTAAAATACCTACTCAATTGTACTCTACTTAGTTTGCTTGCGATGGTGTGGTGATCACTGCAACACATTTACGCTATTGATAATAATTTTCACATATTACGGATGTAATGGTTATTAGAATACTATTTCATATTTATAACAAAATTATGTTTTATAAAAATAGTTGCTATGATATTACAGTACATTATTTATACTTTTCTAGTTTCAGTTTCAACTGTTGTGTATACCATTGGCTCTTATATAAGTATATACAATAATCTTATTTTATTCTACAATATTCATATCTGATGATGTTATTAGATTATAAAATTGTCAAACGAAGGAATCCAATTTCGTCAGTGATTCTTTTTTTTAGTAGGTAGCTGAAACAGCTATGGGTATATTGCATATAAACGTTGGGCTCGTTTCTTGCGAGCTAATAGACGACATTATTTTGGAACAATTGGTATCGGACATCTCACTGACGATACACAATGCAGATTTGATCAATATTTGGGAACGCCCACAGTTTTACTTATACATAAGTAGAAACACTATGAGAGTACTTATGGAAAGAAGTGTAAAGAGGTTCGCTTTACGAATATTATTCTTAAAACGTCGGCCCTAACTCCGAATCCTTATGATAATGTATATTATGAATTAATAAATTGTCAGCTTTTTTAATATAATCAGATTTACATTTAAGGGCGTTTGTATAATGTCATATTTTGTGTATATCAGGACAAGATGTGAGGCACACGTAGTCCCCTGAGTCGGTTCACCTCATGCTTTTTATTTTCGTCGACATGCTTTTGTAGAGGGAAGTAGGGCGCGGAGAGGCCGCGGCTGTCCGGCGGGTCGCGTCGTAGTGCCTTGAGTAGCGGGGGGCCGCGTGCGCCTCGACACACCGACCGAGCACTGGCAGGCTGCGACTATATTATTTTGTTTAAAATAAAATTTTATTAATACTACATACAGCACTTAATTTTTTTGTTAAAATTATTTCCTCGTGTGGTAAGCGCGTCGCAGCGAGACCGTACCTACCGCCATGATTAGCCTCACTATGCGCCGCCATCCTTCCGTGTCGGCTGTGACTCGCCCGTTTATACCGAAACCACACTGCGGGGCGAGGGGGAATAGAAGCAACCCCATCCTGCGAAGCAGTTATGTTAGCGAAGGCAGGCGGAATGCGTGAGTGAGAGGCCGTCACGCACGACCCAGCAGCCGCGAGAGTCGCCCCCCCCATAGCAAGGAAAGTCGCAACGAGACCTAGGAATGTTCTGACTAGGTACTGGATGCACTAGGAAATCGAAGCCTTTGGTGCCCTCTAGTGCCCTTCGTCCTCCTTGTACAAGTTAAAATGGTGACCCTTCAATAGCCCTTTACGTTACAGGGTCGCGGTTACTTGACATACTCCACATACATACATACTTTTTTTTTTTCTTCGGTTATCCACATGAAGTAATCAACTATAAGTGGATGTTTTGGTAGATCTGGGTATCGAGAGAGCAGTCCAGCGAGTGCACTACTCTTTCTTAATTCACTCCTTATGACTCCAGTGGTTTAGCTTTATTCTTTGTCTAGGTCCAGGATATGTGCCTTTTTCAGACGTTTTGGAGGATTGCTAGAGAGTAGCCTTTTCACAAACACATTTGGGTGGGTCCTTAATCTGGCTTTGTATTTAGAGCTCGTATTTGCAATCTCTTCTCGAACTGTAGGCAGGTTTGACAACTGGTGTACTTCGGCATTGGTAATACATACACGACGACTTCCATATTCTCTACGCTTTCTTAATAATTATTAGTATTTCATTTCGTAATTTTCATACGCCTGCTTGAATAGCTCATTTACATTAGTTCGGTTTGAGGTCGGTCACCGAAGGGGGCGGCCGCATTCGGTTTAACTGAAACGCTTACCTAAATTGAGTTGTTTACATTGGTCGGTTAACCGAATTCGGCGACTTGATTGATGCGGGCGGGCCACGGGCGGGGCACGGCGCACTCGACACCGACAACGGGCTCGACCGAATAACCGAATACGGCCAAACGAATACCCGTTTATATTAGTCGGTGACCGAATACGGCCTGCAGCCGAATACGGTCTAACCGACTTAATGTAAATGCGCCATAAGTTTTCATCTAAAAGGTGGTATCACAGATAGAAAATTCGGTGCGCAGTTCGATTCGCACTTGACCTTTCTTTTTTTCTTATTTATCGGGGAACACTAGGATTAGGTGCGCAATACCATGTTTTACATCCGATAGAATTTTTAATGGTACCTGGAAAATAGGAAAGTACTCTTAATACCACTGCAGATGGAAGATTGTACACGGATCAATGCATTCCTTTATTTTTGTATAGCAAGCAAATGGTGCATTCATAACGATTATTCGAAAATTGCTCTTGCTTACCAACCGGGTTTTAATCGAACCGGCTAAAATCTAAAAAAATATATTTCCTTTACTTTTCTTGCATCGATCGTTAGAGTTAATTCTAAGGATGAGTAATGTGTCTAACAAACATGATAATTTTACTTAAATATGCAATTTTCGAGCAAATTATCGGGCAACTAATTAGTTTACCATTTTTTGGTTGTCCTTTTATTTAATTGCTTGCTATTCAAAAATAAAGGAATGTTTCCTTTGAGTAAAATTTTCTATCTGCAGTATTTAAGAGTACTTTCCAGTGGCATTACAAAATTCCACACCCCGTATTTAATATGTATATTCGACAAATTATAGCAAAAAAGCATTTCTCATTTTGCCACATTAGCAATGTCCTTTCTCATATTGCAAAACTGAACTGAACGATTTATTCCCTTTATGTCGAGTTGTGTTACGTCGAGTCTGGAAGTCTATTGTTCTCCAAAGTATTGATGATTGTACGCTTTCTATTACCTTTATGTCGAGTTTGGTGAACAAGTATAGGTGAAGATTACCTAAAAAGGATGCTCAACGGAGCCCTTTGCGGGGCTCCTAATTCTGCGTGCATGGTTTAAAGTAACCAGAGGACCCATCAATGAAGTTCTTAATAATATCCAAACTATCGTTGTCGGGGTACCTGGACGTGACTGTACTTCTAAAATATGATATAATTAAACTCGACATGAAGGTAATAGAAGCGTGGTAAATAAACTCGACGTAAAGGGAATAGAAACGGGACAGAAAACTAAGCTCGACATAGGGGTAATAGAAGCGAGACAAGGTTTTCGGCTCGACGTAGCAGGACTCGACATAAAGGTCATCAACCGACTGAACGATGAAAGACTAAATTAAAAAAGGTCGCGAGCCGTCCCTTTTTAGATCCCGATCCTAACGTCTGCCTGCCAGAGGATGTGCATCTGGACTGAGAGCCCATTTCTTTTTTATTGTTGGATCAACTTGAAACTTACAGGGGTTTTAGTTAAAATAGTAAAAATTCGATGCCGCAAAGCATAAATTTCTTAAACGTGAAACAAAGCTGTTATAGGCAAAATATCTATGGCCCTCAGTTCAGACGCACGCTAAAAACGGCTCAACATAAATCTCAGAAAGGAGGTAGACGTTTGGCTTGATGGGACCCCGTCAAGTTTACTGACAGCTACTTTAGGCGCACGTGGAAAGATACGCCGCGCCGTCGACCCGGACCTGTTCCTTGGGTTCTCCAACACTTGCCGCTCACACCTAAGGGGCAGACCTTCACCGTGTCCTTCGCTCATGCATCCTTAGAGCGTAAGTAGTATGGCAGCAGGGGTAACTAGCATGCCATGAGGAAACGGGTTTGCTAAGGATTTCTGAAACAGCAGGACTATCTATCATAGCAGAGATAGACAACCAAACGTGTAGGTTGACTAACCAATATCTTGTAAAATAAGACGAAAGAACGGACAAATTTGGAAATGCGAGGCCACGGCCAATATAAAAGAAAATCCAATTAAAAATTTAAACGACTAAATACCATGGATCAAAACAACAACGACGATATAATATTAATACTAGACTCCGCATACACGATCTAAAGAACAAAAACTATTCTGCCAACTTGCTGAGGTACTACGTAAGCGAGGGGGACGGGGTACTGCGTTGTGATTGGCTAACTCAAGGTCTGTGCTGTCTCAACGTATGTTTACGGCTCACAGGATTGGTCGAAATGAGACGAATATAAGACTTTTGCCTAATGTGTTGGCAGACATCGGTCGCCTGTTATTAGGAGTCTAGTACTATATCGTCGTTGGATCAAAAGCATGATTATGTAGGGTGACTGGTAATTAGTGTACGATACTTAAACACGTGATTGTGCTCATGACAACCAACAACTTTTACTATGGCGAACAAATGCCGCCGGGTGCCGCCTTGCCCAAAAAACATGCCGGCTGCGATGCGGCAAATGCCGGCGGCCCGGCCGCCGGCCATGCCGCCGGCCGTGCCGCCGGCATTTGCCGCAAAGATTTACCGTCTTGTCTTGTTTTTTTCAAGGCGGTCTGAAACCCGGCGGCATGTGTGGATGCGCCTTTATGGGAACAAACCTGCTGCAAAAAAATCAGCTTGTTCAGTACATTTATGTTTATGTAATGAACAGCTCTGACATTTTTTTTTACGATTTCGGCTTTGCTCCCATAATAAAAACTGTTTCTTATCATGACCACAATCACGTGTTTAAGTATCGTCGTACACTAATTACCAGTCACCCCATATAAGAAGATAAACGAGATGGTTCCAGAAAAGGTGACACGATTCAAAGTGCCTAATGCCTTTATTTAGGGTGGTGTAAAATCATCAAATGAATCCTCCCACCCTTTACTGTCAAACTCGAACTGACTAAAATCCACGGTGTCTTTCAATAGCCTTTTGTGTTCCCGGGTCACGGTAATCAGTCCCGCGACCCTGACAGGCTTTGGCCCCCTCTAGAGGCCCAGTCATTATGCTGACGCTCTTTGAGGCGCGCATAGAATACAACGCGCCGTCGGTCGACCCGGGCATGGTCCATGGTCGGACAACAAGTCGCCCATTACTCGCCGCCCGCATGCCCGCGCCTACGGTGACCGGAAATCGTCTCGCCGTGGACGTCTACCACTGCGGCTGGGAAGGAGGGAGGACGCTGTCCTCTCCCTCCTCCTTCGCGAGCATTGACTGCTTCGCAGAGGGAGCGCCTGGGCCTGCAGTCTCGACATTAGACAGCGACGAAAATCGGTCGCTAAGTCGTATCGTTGCCGTTGTCAAATTCCGTTAATAGACCTTCCACTTTATTTCCAAAGTATAAGGTTGAAAATCTATTAAAGAAATTTGACATCAATTAGACTTAACGAGCGATTTTTGTCGAGACTGCAGGGCCAGGCCTCCGCCTATCGGATCCGTGAGGACACGGCGGTGCTCTGCCCAAGCGGGGCAGTCCTGCACCGTATGCTCCACTGTGTCCTCCGGGCGATCTTCGCAGTGGTGACACCCGGGCGTTTCTTCCCTCCCTATCCGACACAGGTACCTCCCGACACCCGTGTCCGGTGTGAACCTGCTTCAGGCGGAAGGTCAGGTCGCCGTGGCGCCTATCCAGCCACTCCTCAAAGAGGGGTTATACCGCCGCGATTGCGGCGTGCCCGGTTGATTTTACCATGATATTCCTTTTCATTGCATGTTCTGTAATGTTCAATTAAATAAAACTTCTTATTTATAGTTATTCTATTATTTTCAGGCAATATTTTGTTTGTGCAAGATTTAGACTCAAAGTAGCAATGAAGAAAGGTAAAAGAAAATATACAGCATGAAAGAAATAAAAGATATGTTTGATGCAACTAAGAACAATATTTACACAATTTTTGTCTAATTCCATTACTGGAATGTTAATTAATTTTAAAAAATAAACCTAAGATAAACATTTTATAAAATATAAAAGTACTGTATGTACATTTTTAAATCTCACAATATGTACCTACGCAATTTTGTTCAGTACGTAGTACTAATAATACATTCATTTACCTTATTAACACTTAACTTCACCAGAGATACAAGACTAACATCATTGAACATTCATTATCAGATTATCAGTCTCAATATCTTAATTAAGTACCTACAGAAGCTAAAATTTGGCAATGGACTTTAATCCTGTGTTTTGATATCATTCCTTTTGACATTTTGATTCATTTGATCATTTTCATACTCCACAAAATCATCAAAGAGACTAGGCCAAGCCTCTGTGTCATCATAACTGCTGAGATCATCCCCAATGAATTCACAGAAATTTAAAAACATATACCAAGTGTCTTTTGGAATGCCTCTTATGTGTGGATTCTTTTCTAAATACAACAACCATCTGTCTAAAATAGGAGGCTCATTGTTAGTAAAGACTAGACGCCACAACAGGATAGCATGTCTGTAGGTAGTATTCTCTGGCCAGTGGTCACATCTAAACCAAATTTAAAGGTAAATCTATACAAATCCTTAAAGTTTTCAGTATCTCTCTTGAGTTCACTTGTTATCTCATTTAGTTTGTGTTGTATACCTTTAATTGATTCTGTTTTCATACTCTTCAAGCCCTGTACAAATTCAGATTTTGTAAACCTACACATTTGACTAGCATTCAATTTCCATGCCAACACCAAAACTTTAAAGTCATCAGGGTTTAACTGCAGATCATTACAAAGGTTTTCTATTCCTTCTGCTAATATAGCATCTTCTAATGAGTCTTTGTATTGGTCAAAAAGCTGATTAATTTTAGATTCAGATATGCGAGAGTCATTAGTACCTAAAGAAGACATAGTCCGTGGTATTGTTGGCAACTTTTGATAAAATGGTTTAGGCAATCTCTCTGAAACTGAAGTGGTTTTCTGAGTATTAAGTAACTCTACTGGGCTCTGATCTCCAGACAGTGTGCTTGGGACTTGTGAAGTACTTGTATTTCTGTAGTTGTTAATACTATTTTGATTGTCATGAAGGAGTGGTTCCTGTTGTGGATATACAGAAACTGTGACTGCTATTTCTGTCATCTCTGAAAAGTAAAATAAAGAAATATTGTAACATCTATTTGATACAAAGGATTTCCACTACCAAAAATACACAATTCAAAGAACTCAGATTACTCACCATCTTTCTTTCTGTTAGGGGAAGTGGTAATATCTGCATTAGCTTGGTTTTTGAAACAACTTAGACAATGGCCCATTGGACAAATTCTGCTCGAATATCTTGAAAGTCATAAAACTTTGAGTAAGCACAGAAACAGACTTTACAAGTTTTTCATCATAAATGCAATAAAACATAATGATAAAAAACAGTCCGTTGATGTGATTTCTTAAGATTTATCGCCGAAAACCTGAGATAAACAAATAATTGATAGAAAATAACTATAATAAACACATGACATATTGATAAAATCTGCCCATTGATTTACTTACCAGAAATTCATATCCTTTTATACTAACTGCAAATGAACATGACATAAATAATTCGTCATTAAAGAGTTTTGCATGATAGCGTATTCATTAACTTGTATTACAACTTTATAATAGTTCCAATACGAAATTTCTCGTTTTTAACAAATACATTTTCTATTCACGATCTTCATTGACAATTTGACATAACAAGTTGTCAACCCACAGGCCACAAAGCACAAAATAGAGGAGAGAGATTGCAATGTTTTCAACTCGTCTAAAGAGAAATTATTTATTTAGTCGATTAATAATTAAATGGGGATGGCAACTCAAAGCTAATCGTAGATGGCGCAGCGATAGTTGGTCCCTACGTCAGATTACTGTTTACCTTGTATAGAAACAAAAAAGATTTATTGTTATAGGGCCAATCTTCAATTTTTGGACTTCCGTTGAGGACAATGACGCCCGATATTTTTACTGCTAGCGCAACAATCCATTGACAAAAAACAAAAATACAAATTATTTTAATTTCATTTTAGTTAAACGTAATTAAAATAATATATATTTTTGTTTTTTGTCAATGGATGGTTGCACTAGCAGTAAAAGTATCGGGTGTCATTATCCTCAACGGAAGTTCAAAAATTGAAGATTGACCCTATAAAAATTGAGTATAAATACTAAACAAATATGGAAAATTATTCGTCAATGCAAGTGCATATACTAAAAGAAGAATTAAGACGCCGCGGTGCTTCTACAAGAAGAAAAAAAGCCAGGCGAACCATTTTATGATTTATGGGGCGATGCAATACTAATATTTTGAAAAGTGTATTCGATTGTCTATTTATGATGGTATAATCAAAGAATTTCATGAATAAACTCAACTGACGACCTGTCTCGGCTTCGCAAGCCTGGATATTTGTTTAATATGTAGCGGACTGCACCCTACATACATAACGCACGTCTTCACTCGCCGGGAGCGCGGCGGACACTGGTCGTGCCGCAAGCGCCGCCGCCGCACCGCCCGTTGATCATGGGACGCCTGTTTGTATCGAGTGAACGGCGCGCGCGCAGCTAGCTACAATAACATGGCATACACGTCCGTCCGCGTCGAGAGAGCGGCGCGCACTGTTGACTGGGTTCCTCAGGCCGAATGATCAAGTACAGCGGGCCGCCTCATTTATACTCGGCGCAAAACCAAAATGCTGCCCTGCTATTGGTTCAAAATATTTTGGATTTTGAGAACCGACCACTGACCCTATTAAGAAAATGTATATATTAGACGTAGGATTATGATGAATAAAATTGTGTATTTGAATCCAATTCTTGTTTTATTTAATAAGTCCAAGTACTCTAAAAATATATAGCTTTTCCTTAGTTCTCGAGGCGATCAATTTTTGTTCTCAAGGCAGTCACAACAGCTACCCATTATTCCTTGATAGTGTGAACTGTCGGAAATTTGTATGTTCCATAATTTTTATAGCTTATTACACAACGTCTCGTCATTTTACATTAATAAATCGTCGTTTTTCGGAAAATTCCTTTGATTTGACAGATCTTTTGGGACCAAACTGTCACTTGTCACTATGACACTTGCCTTCCCCATTGTCATAAAAAAAATTGCCATGGTTTGCTGGTTTGCTGTAGTAACACCGGCGCGTTTTAAAAAACGTGGTGGTCGCCCGGAGTGTAGGTACGCGGCATAAGGCAAAGGCATGGAGATACGGGAGTTAGTGCTTCTTACTAGAAAAACGATCCCAAATCGGTGACTTTGAAACGAATAAAAGGCACACAGCTTGGCAATCTGTTTCTTTCTAATAGTGTGTACATGATACAGTATTTTGGGGATATTATTATTATTATTGTGTTACAGAAAGTAGGTACTTACAGTATTACGAAACGTGTACTTTTCTCTTTAATTATGGGCAGACAATGTTTTAAACTCCGTTTATTACTGACCGATTCCAGAAAAAGGAAGATTTTCACAAATCGACTATATTTTTTTAAATGTTTGGTACCTAATATTCATATTACGACTGGGTTGTACTGTTTTTGATGATTTTCTTTTTGTTCCATGAAGTATACCTGTTATTTGGTACAATGAATATTTCCTTCAACTACTATTGAACTGGATTGGGAAGTTACGTGATATCTTCTCATCGAGAATCCCACAATGTCTCAAGACAGGGATGTTTAAGTTTGATATAAAACTCTTTGCTAAAAAAGAACATTATTTTCGCGCGACACAGGCTTGCATCGCGAAAGCAACGCTCTGATGAGACAATAGATTCCTATTTACAAGCTTTGAAACAACTATCTAAAGACTGTGGATTTTCTGCCGTCGACGCTGAAACTAACAGAAACGACTGCATCCGCGATGCCTTTATATCTGGTATTTTATCAAATAAATACAGACAGCGACTTTTAGAAAATCTTACTTTGACTATCGATGAAGCTTACAATCAAGCAATTTCTTTAGAAACAGCTGAGATAAACTCAAACAGCTTCAATATTCTGCCAGTAAACGCAGCTAATAAAGAAACTGCTGATGTCTCCAAACAACGAGCAACGCAAGACGGAAACCTCTCTGCTACTCATTCAAGACAACGAAAATGCTTTTTCTGTGGAGGACAAGTACATCTACGCAAAAACTGTCCAGCATTAGAAGTAGTCTGTCAACTTTGCAACAAAAAAGGACATCTTGCGTCTGTATGTAGAAGTTCAACCACAAAATCTTATTCAGTTACAACAGACACGGATAATTCAGCCTGTACTATTATTGCAGCATCACCTGCGTCTCTTAGAAAAGCTACTGTACCTGCGTACATCAAAGGTATAAGAGCGGAAGCACTTTTAGATACGGGAAGTTCAGTTTCTTTTATAAATGACAGTTTCTGTAAACTTTGCGGACTTAAAACAAAGCCTTGCAGTCAAACTATATCAATGGCCTCACTTAACCATGTATCACAAGTGCAAGGTCAAACTTTTCAAACAATTAATATTGGACAGCACAAATACGAACATGTAAATCTTCTTATTGTCAAAAATCTTTGCGCCGATATAATAGTCGGTCATGATATTCTCGGAGAACATGCCTCGTTAGAATTTTCTTTTGGTGGGCCAAAGAAGCCACTCCAAGTGTGTAATGTCGCTGCAGCAACTGTGCCAGCCGTACCACTTTTTGCAAACGTCGCTCCTAATTGCAAACCTATTGCTGTAAAATCCAGGAAACATACTGATGAAGATATAAAATTTATTAAGGAAGAGATCAGTAATCTGTTAGCTGAAGGTGTAATTGAAGAAAGTAAATCACCTTGGAGAGCTCAGGTCCTTGTAACTAAGAATGAAACGCATAGGAAGCGACTTGTAATTGATTATTCTCAAACAATTAACCGTTACACAGAACTTGACGCATATCCACTGCCAAATATCGAAAACTTAGTTGCAAAAGTGGCGCAGAACACAATGTTTAGCTTGATTGACTTGAAAAGTGCTTACCATCAAGTTCCTATTTTAACCGAAGAAAGAAAGTATACTGCCTTTGAAGCTCTAAATAATTTATATCAGTTCAGACGTATACCTTTCGGCGTGACAAATGGCGTCTCAAGTTTTCAAAGAACAATAGACTGGATTATTAGAAAAGAAAAACTTGAGAAAACATATGCTTACCTTGATGACATTACTATTTGTGGCCTTACTCGTGAAGAACATGACCGCAATTTGAACCATTTTATGACAGCCGTTAAAAAGTACGGTTTGACATTGAGTATGCAAAAATGTAAATTTTCTCACGATAATATTAATATTCTTGGCTACAATATTCATGAGCACATTATCAAACCTGACCCTGAGCGCCTGAAGCCACTTATTGAACTACCACCACCACAGGACATACCCAGTCTCAGACGTACACTTGGCATGTTCGCGCACTACTCTAAATGGATTCCTAATTTTTCAGAACGTATTCACTCACTTGCTAAAACGACAGCTTTTCCCTTTACTAACGATCAAACTAAATGCTTTGAAAGTCTAAAACACGACATTGCCAAATCATCAATCCATGCGATCGATGGAAATGTACCGTTTACCGTCGAAACTGATGCGTCAGATCATTCTATCGCAGCAGTGCTAACGCAAGACTCCAGGCCTGTTGCATTCTTTTCAAGAACCCTTAATCCAACCGAACAAAACCATTCTGCTATAGAAAAAGAAGCTTACGCTATCGTAGAGTCTTTAAGAAAATGGCGCCATTACCTTATTGGTAAGCAATTTCGTTTGGTCACCGATCAACGTTCAGTTTCTTTTATGTTTAATATGAAACATTCTAGTAAAATTAAAAATGAGAAGATTCAGAGATGGCGGTTGGAACTTGCTGCTTATAAATTTGATATCGTTTACAGGCCTGGTAAAGAAAACTACGCTGCCGATGCTTTGTCTAGAGTTTGTGCCTCGACAGAAAATCATACAGCCAAACTTATATCGCTTCACGAAGCTCTTTGCCATCCTGGCATTTCACGAATGTTTCATTGGATACGTTCTAAGAATTTACCATATTCTCTTGAACAAGTCAGAAATATGACCAATTCTTGTCGAATTTGTTCAGAAATAAAGCCTAGATACCTACGAAATACCAATGATCATCAAGCAAAACTCATCAAAGCAACAGCTCCCTTCGAACGCTTAAGCATTGATTTTAAAGGCCCTGTTCCTAGTAATACAACAAATAGATACATTTTAACTCTAATTGACGAATTTTCACGATTTCCGTTCGCTTTTCCATGTAATGACGTCAGCTCGAAAACAGTGATCAAACATCTCAATAATCTATTCATGACATTCGGTTTTCCATCTTTTATTCATTCGGATCGCGGCACAGCTTTTCTTTCTGCTGAAGTTCAAAAATTTCTTCATGAGAGAGGTATCGCTACAAGTCGAACTACTGCCTACAATCCACAGGGCAATGGACAAGTGGAAAAATTGAATTCGACTCTCTGGAAAACAATACTCCTGGCGTTGAAAACCAAAAACTTATCAGTCGAGAACTGGGAGCAAGTGCTGCCTCAAGCCTTGCATTCTATCCGCTCCCTCCTTTGCACTACTACTAATTTCACACCGCATGAGCGAATGTTTAGACATCCCCGAAGATCTACTAACGGAGTTTCTATACCAACTTGGCTTACAAATTCTGGCCAAGTCTTATTGAAGAAATTGAATAGATCAAATAAATATGAACCTATAGTCGAGGAGGTGGAATTATTACACACTAATCCAGATTATTCGCATATAAGATATCTCGATGGACGAGAGACTACAGTTTCAAATCGGTATCTAGCACCATTGGGATCAGATGATATGGCGGCTCCCCAGGAAACTTGTGAAGAAGAAAATTCTTTTGTTACACCGCCTACATCACCTGTAGCTGAAGGCCGTGACGTCACACCTTCTACAAAGTTGAATGAGCCTTTATCTGATCATGGCGGACACCCAGTTCAAGAAGAATTACCACCACTATCTCCGCCACAGGAGATGCCTCGACGATCCAGTCGCTTAAGAGGACAACCAAAATTTTTAGAAGATTACTTTACAAATTAGTGCGGGAGAATGATATAAAACTCTTTGCTCCTTTTTCTCTATTACTGTTTTCCTTATAATTTTGTTTGTCATGTATTGTCAACAATATTATCTCAAATATGCTGTGAATTTTAAGCATAATAAAACCTTGTATTAATTAAAGGTTTTGTCAGTCATTTCAAAGTTTAATGCTACGTTCACACGCGCGCCGTGCAGCCCGGCGGGCTGCCTGGCGGGCTGCGCGGCATGCAGCCGCGTGCGAGCGCGCGTGTAAACAGTCACCGGGCGACCGCACATTCATCCTTTGAATTTTCCAAAAAACCGACACTTGCCCGATTCGCGGCATTCACGTTCACAGGCGCGTTCACGGGCTCGGGCGTACCGTTTACACGCTCGTGAATGTGAATGTGCACGTTGAATGTAGAGTTGAACGCGAGCGTGTCAACGTAGCATAACCAGTGTGTGTTGCCACTTGCCAGTGATGACATATGGCTCTGAAACATGGTGTTTGATTGCTGGCCTTTTAGAGAGATTAATGGTGAACGCACATCTAGCCGCACCGCAGTCTCCGCAGTCCCCGCATTACGAATTCTTTGTATGAAGTTCTACGAAACCTCACACACTTACCCGCATTGCAGTAGCCGCAGAATCGGTAAGAAAACAGACTGCGGAGACTGCGGTGCGGCTAGGTGTGCGTTCACCATAAGAGTCACTCAACGAGCAATGGAAAGAGCTATGCTCGGAGTTTCTTTACGGGATAAAATCCGGAACATGGATATTCGGCGAAGAACCAGATTCACCGACATAGCTCATAAAATTTGCAAGTTGAAGTGGCAATGGGCAGGCCACATCGCTCGTAGAACTGACAACCGATGGGGAAGAATAGTTCTCGAGTGGCGACCACGGACCGGAAAACGCAGCGTAGGCAGGCCTCCCAATAGGTGGACCGACGACATAGTGAGGGTGGCGGGCAGCCGATGGATGCAAGTGGCGAATTGTTGTTCGGCGTGGCGGTCTAAGTGGGAGGCCTATGTTCAGCAGAGGACGTCTTCCGGCTGATGATGATGATGACTATTGAACTACACATTCAATAGTTTTGTTGAATCAGCATTTATTATTACGTACTTAGATGGTATTTTTACTAGTATTACGGATTACGTGCTTATTTGACAATAATTTGGGTTGAATATTTGAATTAAAAATGGTAAAAAAAAAGAAGTAACCGCCTTCAAAAACCATCACCACAGAATGCTCAATAGTACTATATGTACAGAAATCCTAGTCCCAAGAATATCATACAAATGTAAAATCTTTGTACTAAATAATAATGTACTAAACTTCCCGTGCGCAAGCAAAAATGTACTGAATGGTTACGCACGAGAGTTTATTTTAGTTTATTTGACGCCAACGACATAAAAAGGTCACTCCTACACTTGTAACGAATGTCTCAGGCTTTTATTCGACTTTAGAAAAAAAGTACTTTATTTTTTAATTTTATTTTTGCAAATAGTGTTTCAAGTACCGAATCGACCCTCCACGGGATTGAAAGGATCAACATTTAATGGTGTATGTGTGCCACTGATAAGTAGATCATCACACAAAACATAACAACGACACGACTGTTTGCTTTGCAATCGTGTGCGCAACTGGTCACACGAATATGTAGGAGACTACGCGAAGTTTCGAGGTTCGCGCGCTTTGATGTGCGTTAAAAAACCGACACAGCTTGGAAAAGCACGAATGCCACGAAAACTTCGCACAATCATTTGCAAATGTCGTCCTACACTTGTGGGTTTGCATATTCGCGCGAATGTGAGTGGCCGGCATTAAAAAATAAGGCACGGTTTTAAAGTTACAAGCCTTCGATCCCTAATATTTCTATATCCATGGGCAAAGGCCACATTTTTTTTGTAAATGTCAAACGTGTTGTCACTTGTCATTGTCAATTTGTCAGTTACTTTGAAACTTTGAAATTTGAATTCAAATATTTCCAAATATTTCCGTGTTCAAGTTGTAAATGATTGTTGTTCAAAATGAGTATTATTGAAGAAATTTGGGATGTCCAAGTTAATTTGGACCAAATTGAAGGAAACAGTTTCTTCGAGTTCGAAGCTAAAGTGCTATCATTACATGAACATGTATTCAGTGTTATAGAAAACGGTTTCAGAGTTAACAAATATAATTGCAGCAACAATGTACCTCTAAATCATGATGATGAATTGAAAACTTTAATAGAACATAATAAGCAGCTCCGGCTTGACATTGACACGAAACTTAAAGAGCTCACACAACAAAAGATTCAGTATGAGAACTACAAAAAAGGTAATAGCACTCAACCTCTATTATCTTTTGTTTATGTTGTTAGTTGTTATTGATTTTTGTTATTCCAAGTAGATTTTTGATGCAGTCTGATGCTAGAAACATTTTATTTGTTGTGTAGGTATATGTAGAGTGTTTAATAACCAACCTGAAAATAAATCAAGAATGGAACATGAAATCTTCCATTATAGAGGGGAATCCAATGATCATCTCTATTAACTGTGACTTGTAGGTAACAAAGAATATCCCAAACAAATGGTTATCCCACCTTTAATGTTGAAAATGTTTCTAGTTACACTGTATGCTGGTGAAAAGCAGCTGACAAAAGCCCTTCCCTTTTTTGTTTCCACATAACCTTACCCAGTGCCGTCCGTGGCCAATCATTAATTTGATAGGCTTGTTGCACCATACCCTTCACCAGGACCTGCCATCTTGTCATTTGACCCACTGTTTGATTGCAAATATTATTACAATGTTATTTATTACAGACCAAAAACTGCTGTCACAAGAAATTAAAGAAACACATGAAGCTTTTCTAATGGCAAAAAAATATTATAAGAAGTTTTTGAAAATGTACTACACTGTTGAATCAAAAAGTGAGGGTACACAAACTATTTTTGTGCAGTTTTTTACGGAAGCCAAAAAAGAGTCTGAGAATTATTCAGTCCGACTAATAAAAGACACAAAAACAGGATGCTATCAATGTAAGTGTGAATAACATTACCATTCTTTTTACTATTTGTAATCTTCGCCACTAAGGGAAGACTGGTGGACATGAAAAACTCGATTGACTAAAACCACACAGTGCCCTCTACTGCCTTAAGCCAGGTATGCAGGTTCACTTGCACAATCACCACTTGGCAGGCATGGACCCGATTACATCGCCAAGTCCCTCCCCAGTGCTGCCATTAGCCCACTGATACATAACCATAACTATTTATTAACAAGTTGACCCATTAAACTTAGTACCTTTAGAAAGTTAGAGCAAGCAAATTGATTCCTTGCCTTATCAAAATCAAATAATCCAGTTTTATATTTAATTTTGTGTAAACCTTTTATTTCAGTATCTAGTGTCACACCAAAGCTCAATCTATTCAAAGATGTGCAGAAAACACTGCAACAAACCAACGATGTACCTGGAGCACTCTGTTGCCTAAGACAAGCATTTATGACTATTAAAAAGAATAAAAAATAATTTGTTTGTAATTGTATAATAAATGTAGAATGAAATCATAAATGTGTCTTTACTTCATGTATTTTAGTAACCAAAATGTGTAAATGATAATATTAACAGCTAACAATCTACATAATAAGACCTATTTTATAAGCAAAACCTAAGTTTCATTTCCCCCCCCCTCCCTTATTGCCTATGGCCTCATACGCACTATGCGGGTAGCCGTCCGGCTGACCGCAAGCACAATTAATGTACGTAATATTCATTTCTATGCGCACCGCGATGCGGCTACCCGCAGACCGCTCCGGTCGCTCGGAGGGCTGCGGCCCGAGTGACGGCCAGCCGGACGGTTGCTATACGCACCGTGCGGTTCAGTCTGCGGCTGCCCGCCATTGAGTGAGTCAAATGGATTTCGATACCGAAAAAAATATCAACGACATCCAGAGTCGGCCAGCAATTTGGAACACCAAATTACCAGAGTATTCATGTAGTAAATAGCTGCAACTTCTTCCACGTCCATCTTTCAAATGGATCGACATGACTGCAAATCGCAACGGTTCTTCAATCGCACGTTGCGGTTGCGAATGCGGCTGCCCGTGATCCGGCTAGCCGCATTCGCAACCGCATCCTGCGGTCAGCCGGACGGCTAGCCGCATTGCGGGTAACCGCATAGTGCGTATGAACCCTGTCACTCAGGCAGGCAGGACCAAAGCAGCATTCAACTGGTGAAAGAATTTCTGATAGTTTTTGAGTTTATTCATTAAAAATACACACACGAAAATAAGTCTTTCCTTTTTTATAATTTACTGGCCGCCCGCCCCAGCTTCGCACGGGTAGAAATCATGAGTTCTTCTAAAACCTGGCGCTGATGGTTACAAACACAACAAAAAAAGAAGTAGCCGAATCGGTCCAGCCGCAACACATTTTGCGATCCATTATTACATAGATAAAAAGATAACATAGATGTGTAGATAATAGCAGCGTCCTCCCTCCTCCCCAGCCGCAATGGTAGACGTCCACGGCGACGTAGGTGCGGGCGGCGAGTAATGGGCGGTTCGTTCTGTCTGACCATGGACCATGACTGGGTTGACGGCGCGTTTTGTTCCACGCGCGCCTCAAAGAATGTCAGCATTATGACGGGCCCCCTCTCTAGAGGGCCAAAGCCTGCCGGAGCCGCGGGACTTGGTTGCGTTTCCACTGAAGCGGAGCTGGGCGGAGGAGCTTAGCGGTGCACGAATTGACCAATCTCCATGCTTGAAATCTTCGCTCCGCTTCAATGGAAACAGCACGAGCGGGGTGAAGCGGAGCTGAGCGGATATTCATAATAAAAATATACAGTGAGGCGATGCCGTGCGGAGGACAACGAGCATTGGGAAGCAGAGCGGAGGACAGCTGGGTGGTGCTGTGCGGAGGATAGCAGGTACGTACGGAGCGGGGCGGTGCGCGCAGTGCCTCAGTTATATCATCTCAGTGTCATACGTCATTAGGTGCATACCTACGTATCAAAATGGGTGAGAAGTTCATTGAAAATGTTAGACAATTTCAGTGTTTATGGGATACGCGACTGACTACCTACAAATGCAATGAAACCAAAGATGGTGCTTGGGCTATTATAATAAGATACACTGGTTTATATATATAAGTTTATCAGTTATATGAGCGACAGGAATAGATTTATTTAATTCTGTTAATTAATTAATAATTGTTTACATAGTATTATCATAATGAAATAATGGGATATTTGCCATCTTTAGCACTCGTGTATGACACTACACTCGCAACAGTATCCACTCCCGTTATTTCATCTAATAATACGGATACATTCACGAAGATTTTATTTCAGTGATTTTTACTATTATTATATACATTATATTTTATTTAGTTTTTGCGAAACCAGAATATACAGGGTGTAATCGAAATCATGGGCATAATTTTAATCTAAGGCTCTACTCACGATGCTGATTGCATTAATAAGGCTAGCTTAGGCACCCCGAGGATAGTTTATGGTTCCTTTAAACCCTGTAGGCTAAATAGAAAGGGCTCCATTGTAGAGGATCATATAATATACCTAATACTACGAAAATACTAATAATAACTAAGTTTGCCGGGTCAGCTAATAATAAATAAAATCAGTCAAGTAAAATATATTTTTATTAACCATATAAAATACGTTAAATATAAAATTAATTTGTAACAAAAATAAATATAGGTACAATTCCATGTTTGAGGTATTATTACCCATTGGTCCTCATGCACAAAAATGCGTCACTAAAATTTTTGATAATGGTAGACAAAGGATATTTTTTTTATGTAGTGCGGTAGTTGTCACACATTCACGAAAATTGAAGTTTACTGAAGAAATACTGAAGTTATCATTAAATGATTTCTTTAAACATTTTTTATGGTTCCCCGAATACGCCTGAGACGTAAATTCTGACTAAATAAGGATCAAAAGTCAACACATATTTCAGAACTCGATTACCTATACAGATACCGGAGCCGCGGATCTGCGAAGGCCACCGTGGCCCTTGGACTAAAAGATCAACTGAAGGAACCTCCACTCAGGTCACGAAGAGAACAGATGATTTTCCAAAAAAAAAAAAAATGGCGACAGAATAAAAGAAAAAAAAACTGCACAGCATAAAAAAATACCTTGCATTTTGGACAACATTTTAACAATCCTAAGTCAATTACCTAGCTGCCTTTCCTGCAACTGGGTTAAAATTACAGTGTTGTCAAAATATACATGATTGTGACTTCTCTTAGTACAGCTTGGCCAAAACGGATTGAAACGGAACTAATCATGTTGTTTCTGACAAAGTTTTAAATTCTTTGATATTTGATGTAAACAAAGAACGCAGGTTTGTTAGATTTATTTTTGTGCCATAAAACTAACGTAATAAGTGAAAAAAATAATAATTAAAATCACTCAAAGTGTTGGTAGAGAGAGCACTGTGGCGACTTCCGGTTTTCTACTGTTTTTAGCCAAGCTGTACTTTATTTGCTCTACATATTCACCTTGTAATTACTTGCATCTGAGTTATCGTCTAAAAATTCTTAATTCTCTTATTTTTCTAAAATTAGTAGGTACAATATAAAAAATATTAAATTATAAAAATTATTACAATTAATTTTAATTAAAAACAATAAAATATGATTTAAAATATGATGTTGAAATTAATTATCATGAAACAAGTAAATGGATGTTTTTCAAAAAAAAAGTCCCATGCATAATAGGAGGAAGGATTAGTGACCAAAAATTGTAAGCATTTTATTAAAGGCAGATTTTTAGGGTTCCGTGTCAAAAGGGTAAAACGGATCCCTAATATTAAGACTTCTTGACTTCCCTGTCCGTCCGTTTATCTGTCTGTCCGTCTGTCACCAAGCTGTATCTCATGAACCGTGATTATTGGACAGCTGACACAGATGATTTATTTCTGGCGCTACTAAAAATAGAATAAAATAAATATGTAGTTAAGGGACTCGCATGCAACAAACGTGTTTTTTTGTCGTTATTAAAGATAATGGTACGGAACCCTTCGAGTGCGAGTCCCATTTACAAATCGACTTGTCGACCTGCATCTTTATAAAATCACCTTTGCGCATCACATTATTCTATCATGTAAAACTCTAATTTAATGATTGTGGTGATTGCGTTTATTTCATATTTTTCATTCATTCAACTTTTTTGAAAAACACCCAATTTGTAATTATAATATCAAACTTGTGCTCTGCAGCTTAATACAAAACGGTTAACAAATAGATCTTGTATTTCTATCAAATAGTTTCATGGTCACAGAATTACATTATTGTATTTAGCGAGTTTGTCAAACAAAAAACATATACCACAAAAAGTTAAAAATCTGTTGAACACTTGTCTAAAAAAACTGTCAAAGTCAAAACGTCATTTTTCAAGTTGATATAACGGTCGTTTTACAGTTACACTTTTTTTAGACAAGCGTTCAACAGATGGCTATCTTTTTGTGGAATATGTTTGTAAACACATTCAAGACTCAGAAGAAATTCCTAGTGTGTGACAAGGTTTTTTTTTAAATAAAAAATAATTTATAATAACATTTATTTAAAGATATGTTAGTATTTCAATAAATTTATAACCTAATATAAAAATAGCGAATAATATTAATATTTTTTTCCAGTAAGTATTCGAAAAATAATTAATTATGTTCAGTCGAAAAAAGACAGATCTTAGCGTGCAAGTGCATTATTCAAAGGGCTTGTAATCTGTTTTTTTTTTTTTACTGGAATAGAATACTACTGAATTTTAATATACCGACAAATATAAGTAATTTAAAAGAGATTACATGCTTTCCTTTTAATTTAGGTACGTTTAATTTCTTCAGTGAATAATACAAATATAACTTATTATTATTAAGGCGCGTTTCCATTATGCAAGTGCTTGCATGCAAGTATGACGTCAGACATGTAAGCGAGTGATTTGATTGGAAACACGATTTTGTTCAACTTGCAGCTTGCATACAAGTTGTTGTTTCCACTATACAATTTGCATGCAACTTGCAACTTGTATGCAAGTCACTTGCATAATGGAAACGCGCCTTTACCTATATTACTAGGCATAAAAGCCGCCTAAATGTTCTATTGAGCCTTGAGACTAAAATAAACTGCAGTTTCTATAGCTGTAGCTTATATTAGCTCTTTCACTGTAATACTGTTAGTGTATGTACAAATGTAATATTTATTACCTTTGACATAAGTAATAGACAGGTGGTTTTTTATTCAGAGAACTTAACTGAAGTTTGAAAGAAAAATGAAGCTGAAATAACGCCGTTTGGACCACTGTTGTTTTTATTTACAGTTTTGACTGCAGCAGCTGGCAGTAACAGCTCTATAAAGATCACATCAGTCTTGTTTAGTTGGTGGCAGTAGCCTAACAACAACCCAATTGCAATGAGAATTAAGATATTTTCATTTATATAGTGACGTCAAAATATAGGTAAAATAAACTAAAAGACTGCAGAGTGAGCGTTTTTGTGTATATTGTTTATAGGGGTCCGTATAATGGCGTCTTAAAGCCCGAGTAGTTCCAGTGAGTGAACGAGGTGGCGCTAGACCACTTGTATAGCTCTGTCTCTTTCACTCACTGGGACAAGTCTGGTTTTAAGACGTCGGCTTGGCCAACCTGTGGATGTCAACGAGTTATGACTTCCTTAATATTATTTTAGATGTTCCTTGCACTGTTTATGTTTGAAGATATTAAGGCGGCGCTAGTCGCGAGCTCGAACTCACTGGTAGGCATGGTCAAAGCCGTGATATTTTACCTGACATCGAGCCATATTGTTCATGTGTCTGCGAGCATCATCCCCCCGTGGAGAAAACAGGGGAAAACATTATTCAGTGAGATGCACGATCATTCAGAGAAAAAGGCGCGTGTAAAAAAATACGAAACGGCCTTTGGAAGAAGGGGTTTTATGAAAAAACCACTGCATCAACAATTTCAAATAAAATTTATGGAATTCTTCGATAAATGTGCTGTGTCGGTACGGAATTTGTTTTGGAAATTTGATGCTTCTTTATTTCTAATTTACGCCCAAAGTTGTGTTAATTTTAACACAACTTTGGGCGTAAATTAGAAATAATAACTATATTTATTATTTCTTATTCTCTCTAATTAGCAATAAAAACGAATCTTGGGAAGTTCGTAACTTTTAATGGCTTGTTATTTCAAAATTCTGCTTCCGTATAGACAAAATTAATAATGAGATAAAACGATATCATGTTTAACTTTGGATGTACCTTGTCAAATAGTGGAGTAAAACCCCAACGAAGTTTCTATGGAAAAAATGTTGACTTGTTTCACCTTAAGGAAGGATTTTCCTGCCCGTATCTACTTCTTGGAACGGGCATCTACGGTACTTTCACAGTTTTTATGTCTTGTGACTGGGGTTGTAGCATCATAATTTTTTAGTGTTTAACTATATGCTTTTATTTGTCTATGACAATATTCAAAAGTGCCTTTAATTGGCCTACTTGAAATAAATCCTTGATTTTGAAGTCCTACTTTTGATATATTATGGAATTGGTTTAGCGCAAAATTACTATTTCCTACATGTTTTGCGAATATACATCCTGCTTCAAAACTTTTCGTAAGAAATTGAATGCATCGTTTGTTTAGTTAGTCACATTAGGTTAACTGAGTACAAAAGTCCTACAAATTGCAGTGCGCCGCGCCGTAATCACCCACAATTCCCTTTAAAACTTCAGTTACATTCTGTGTGTTTATCATAAACTATTTTAAAACTCCAATAAGAACTAGTTTAAAAAAATCAACTTTGAACAACCAACAAAACAAAGGAAAACAAAATAAACAGACATTGTTATAAAATGTAAAGTTAGATAAATGCATAAATAAATACATGCCGATAAAATCAGTTTAAGAAACACCACGAAATCACAACAAGGCAAGAGCCAATTTTGAGCTGAAACGAGTCAACGTGAAATAGCAATTAAAATTTTTCCCAAAGTGCCAATTCCACAAAATATTGTTAGTCTTACAAGGAATGATTCGAGTTCCAAGGCACACAAGGCGATGCAACTGATAAAGATGACTCAATGGTCGGTTTTCCATTAGACGGCACGGCAACAGCGACGGCGCCGGCGGCGTGCCGTCTAATGGAAAAACGCCCATTATCATGTGTTGTATCACAAGTTAAGGAAGTTAAAAATAAATATTAAATCTTGTATCTCGGTAGCTGCTGTTTACTCAAAGTCAAAGAAATACTCTTTTTTGACTTGAAAATTTGAATTTGTAATGGCAGCTGGTGTTCAATTCAGGATTTTGCAAGGATAACAATATTCCTGTTTCTGATGATATGACGAAGGTCAAAGAACATGTTAGATAAAACAACAATATAATGGCCGACCAACCCCTCAACGGCGTCCTAACACACTTAGGTTATTTTTAGTTTACCATTCGATGTTTCTGTTGTTTCTTTACTGCTTTGCTGATAATTTTCCGTAGGTTGTTTAGATTTCTCAGGTAAAAGCATAGCACCCAATGCTATGAAGTGGAGAGAGTAGTAAAATTTTCTGAAAAATAAATAAAGGTTTAGTTTTTAGAAGGCTGTCGAGTAGGGTTTCTTTTTGAACGAATCTGATCGTACGGCGTATGTCTTTCAATCCGTAAATGGCAGTGGTAGGACCCGACCTTGCCCACACTTGTGTGTATCATGTGTGTATTATTTATGTTTTTTTTTATGAATTAAAATATACGCACCCATAGAAAGCCAGACTAGGTGTGAGATGCAGAAGAACAAATGGCAACCGTGGTGTATGTCATCGCAACCCTCGTAGTGATGAACGATAGAGAATCATAGAACAGCTTCTTGGGTGCACTGTCCAGAAAAACTGGTCTAGCCAGGAAACGTATCTGTAACATATTTAAAAAGATAAGAAAAGGACTGATGATGATAGAAGTAACAAACTTAACTTGTATGGGAACTGTGGAAAAGAGACAGAGCTATACACATTGTCTAGCGCCATCTCGTTCGACGTTCCCGCACTGGAACTACTCTTGGTTTATATCATCATGTTTGTTACTCCTATCATGTTGTATGTACAGTGGCGGATTTACAGTCTGCCGCACTAGGGCCCACACTATGTGCCGCCCCCTTTCTCAGCAACCATCATAGACTTTATAGCCCACTTTAAAATTATTCAGAAAATTGGTTAACCTTAACTGAAAGGCTCTGCAACTTAAATATTTTCTGAAGTTTCAGATATTATTATTGGACATTTTAAGAAAAAAAAATATTTAAAAAAGTTTTTGATTTTGTTTTACGTCACGAAGTTAAACTAAAGGTACGAACTATTTATATGTACGAAATTATCTATAATTTAATACGCAATAGTGTTTTTTGCCCCGATTTGCCGCCCCTAATATCTAGCCGCCTTAGGCCTACTGGACCTTAGGGGCAAATCCGCCACTTTGTGTGTATTTTAGGAGTGGGCTGTAGCAGGTAAAAACTATATCTGTACCGTGTCTGTTTTGATCCAAATAAATCACTATACACAATTTTACAAAATAACAGTCTGTTATTACAGAATACAGCTTGGCAAAAAACAGAAAACTGCAAGTCGCCACTGTGCTCTCGCTACCAGCACTTTGAATGATTTTATTTCAATTTATTTTTGCTTATTACGTTAGTTTTATTTTCACAATAATAAAGCTAGGAAACCTGCGTCTTCGTTTCAAATATCAAAGATTTTAAAACGTTGTCAGCAAACAAAAAGATAAGTTCCGTTTCAAGAAGTTCTGGCCAAGCTGTACGTGGGAACAATGAATACGAATAGCTGTTACGACGAAGACACACTCTAAGTTGTTGCCATTGGCTATGTCCCTGTTTAAGGTGTTGCACCTATGTGAGAAAAGGAAAGAGTTTGTGACGACCGTTTATAAACTGCATTTGTACACAGTTAAGTTGCAGCCTGCTATTTTAGGATACTTACCTGTTTTATTTAGCTGTTACAATTAATAAAATAGGTGTCCCTATTGTAAAAGTTGCTCACTAGGAGTGAGATAAATCTCTGGAATGCAATAAGAAATCAGCTTCCTCTTACATTTGAACTGCGTATCTAAATTTTTGAAATGTAAATCACACTTCTTCTAACCTTTCACTTTTTTTTTAAACTTTAGTAATGCACAAATTTTTTTAGGTATTTATCTAATATTTTTTCCAGGGTCGAGCTTTTTTTTTTACCCTTTTAAGTTCAGAGGGTCTAAAATAGCCATTTAGCAATTTCCCAAACGTTTCGATGATTGGAAATGACTGAAATGAACATAAGTTCGTGAAACACATTAACACACATGAAACATGAGCCTAAAACTCACGGCGATACACCCTTTGATGTTTAAGTTACCTTTCTAGCTGCAACAGTAAAGATGCCACCAGCAAAAAATGTCATGTAGTATCCCGGATAGAAGCCGTGCCAGACGGCAGAGAGGGCATACACCCTGGCAGTACGCCACGCCGCGCCGCCACGCTGGTACGCCACGTGACGAAGCCACGCGTTCGTATTTTTGTTCCAGCTCGAGATTGCCGTCCGGAAGTTTTGTGCGAACTTAGAAAGAAAAACATTTCAGAATATAACAAACATCACGCAATTAACTAACGATGTCATAGGCAGAGGTCCACCTGATAGTGCACCCACACTTCACTAGTTTTATGTAGGAGGCGCGTCTATCGTCATCCACTGGACGCAAATTCTGATACCTTGGTTACTACTGAGAAATTTCTAGTGGTAAAACTTAATAACCCTTTGCCCGACCTGGGAATCAAACCCGGTCTAGTTGTCACTAAACCAACGAGGGTTTCTTGATCGCTTGCTTTATACAAACCAGTCAGAACTCTTTCTAGCATAAATAAATAAATGATTCTCTCAAGCAGAAGGGTACACTTTTAATTAAAAGTTTAAAGGCACTTGCCAAGAAAATACGTATAACCTGTCATCCAAAATATTATCACGGGTCCTACTAACAGGTGACGGGATTTTGCGAAATTCGACCCTAAGGGGTTGTTTGAGACCTCTCGCGCCCGGCATTGGTCGCGGCCATGCTGCGGGCGAGACGGAGTGGGAAGCGGTCGCCTCCTTCTGTGAAGCAGTCATGCTCGCGAAGGAGGAGGCGGGCCGCGCGAGAGAGAGGACAGTGTCCTCCCTCCGCACCACCCGCGGTGGCGGACGCCCACGGCGACGAACTTCGCAAGACGATCTCCGCCCACCGTAGGCGCAGGCATGCGGACAGCAAGTAAAGGGCAACTCGTTGCCAGAAGTTGACATTGTGAGAAGTGGACATTTTGCGATCGGTTGTCATTTTGCGAAGTTGACATTCTGAGCTGATACGCCCCCTCAGACTGAGGGCCAAACCTGCTGGGGTCGCGCGACTTATTCCATCACCGTGACCCCGGAACATAAAGGGCTATTGAAGGACACCGTGGGTTTTAGTCAGTGCAAGTCTGACAATCCCTCCCGCCGTGTCCGGGGTGGTAGGGCTCATTTGATGATTTTAACATGCTAAAAAAAGGGGTTGTTTGAGGTTAATAATTTGATGAAACTTCGGTACTACAAGTGCTAGGAGTCTCACATTTTTGTTAGATATTTATTTAGATTGTCCAAACGTATCCCATAAAGAATGACCATGAAAATTTTACTTACGGTAAAGGAAAAGTTCGAAATTCATGCGAACGTAGTCGCGGGCGGATTGCTACTAAAATTATATACGAGTATATTCCTAAAAGTGCAATCGACAAAGCTGAATCATGACCTAAGATAAGCTTATTTTCTTAAAGACATTCAAATACAGTTAGGTCCGCTTTCGCGTAAACAAACATAATATCCATAGTAACGACTTTGACCTTCATCAATTTGACGTATTCAAACGATTTATTGTCAAAATGGGTCATGATTCAACTTTGTCGATTGTACAATAGAATTACCTCAAAGCCAAATATATCGATGTTGGACAATTTGTCCCATTTAGCCGTGCCGTCATTATTGTAGCCATTGAATCCCATGCCACAGTTATTGCAGATCGCCTCGGACAGTAGCCACGCGTGGTAGTACTTGCACCTCACCACTAGAGTTGCCAAGTAGGCGTACCACAGCAAGTACAACGCCGACCATGTTCGTGATACTTCTGACGCAGGATCTGTCAATTCTGTGAAAATAAAACATTTGTTTGCCATACATTTAAAGGGCTTTGTGCTTTTTGTACCAGTTCCTTGTCCGCCATTTTGATTTTTTTTCAAAAGAGCGTACACGAATGAAACAAATATATTGATCAAAAAGGATACTTCCGCAATAAAACTATTTAAATATTAGTTTTTCTCGCATTTCAAATGCTTTTACATAGGATTATTTCGTTTAACGCAATTTCAGCATTTAAAATGCGTGTAAAAACTAATATTCAATTAGTTTTATTGCGGAAGTATCCTTTTTGATCAATAAACATCCAAATATTAAAAAAATAAGAAAAAATGTGTCACAAATTTTACATGTTTGGCAGCTCATAACTCGGAAACGTGACGGTTTACGAGGTTTTGCCCCTTACATTTTATGTTTGTATTGATGTGATCTATCGATTTATCAATGTTTCATTCGTGTACGCCGTTTTGAAAAAAAAAACAAAATGGCGGATGGCATCTGGTACACGGCCCATACAAAAAAGTTCAAACCCCTTTATAAACGCTTTTTTAAACTCTCACAAACAGACCCGGAACAACTACTTGTAGGCGATAAAGAAGGGTGAAAGGTGTCTTTCACCCAGCAAATGCTGAGTTGGTAACCCTTTTGGTGTGGACATGCTCAGCAAAATTCCTATTGTATTTTTAACTTTATTTTTTATTATTTCTGTGTGTGCGTGTCCTATTTCAAATAAATATTTTTCTATTCTATTCTATAAAATATTGGATTCGTACGAGTGTTGAATCCGCGATTCGTAGCGTAGCAGTCAATCGCTCGTCGACTGCCCTATACAATCTTTCCGTAGATATGGAGCCACATGTTTCTTTTGGCGTGTCATATTTTTAGAACTAAGAAAATCAGCTCTAAACGTGCTGCTTTCTTCAGAATGTTATTGACAGTAGTTTTGGTCACGTACATGCCGAAACAAATGGTGTACCTAAACTCCATTCTTCTGTACTTCTTTACCTACTCACGCTTCATCCGAAAACAAACCTTATTAACATATTCCTAATGTTCTTATTTGTGTGATAAGCACAATCATAGTTACTTGTAGGAATTATACATTTTTTACTTTTAAGATTTAGTTTTGGATGAAGCGCGACTGAGCTTATTCTAACATAGACGTCTATAGATCTCACAATGGAGTTGGAACTTTAACGATCAATTACCTTCCAGAGCAGTCATAGGATATTTCTTAGCCAGACTCAAATATAATACAGCGGCGGCCACAGATCCGGCCACTTTAAAAATCACAGCATTGCGCGGTGATGGCTCCTCCTTAGCAACACTCGGACCTTTCTCACACTGAAATAAAATAATTATATTTAAATGCAAGAATAATCTTACTTCTTACTAATATTATAAATGCGAAAGTTCTTGAATATGGAAGCGTGTTTTTATCTCTTCTATACAAAAATTATTGAACACATTTGGATGAAACTTGGGAGCAGCCCATGACTTCTGCAGTATTAGGGAAGATGGTCTATTTTGACCTTTTTACGATAAAACAGATCATTCTCAAGCTGAAACCATTAAACATAATTTTTATTGTTAAAATAAATCTCACCGCATCAACACGAGCACCTTCAATAAATTGTATATAGTCGGAATAAAACACTACTGGTCCACACATTAACGTTTGGAAGGCTAAAGTGAAAGCGAAGTATTCAAGTGGAGAAGGTATCTTCTCAATTTTCGCTAGTTCAGGATCTCTCGCCGTTTCGGTCACTCCATTAGATCCAATTTCTTTTACAGCTAAACTATCCTGCAGGGTGTAAGCTAATGATGTTACCCTTTGGGTGATCACCATTAACGGACCTAAAAGAAAAAAAATAAGATTGATAGCTTTATTTAGGTTCTGTAGGTAGTAAAACTGTTAGAAATTGCTGGTAAACGTCCATTTTGTGCAGAAAGGAAAAAAACGTATTGTGAGATAGGGATCAATGTAACCTTATCGTATCAATGTAGTCATAGGATTATCTAAGCAGGATGGCAGACTGACAGTCCCTCTCCACCCACAGGCAGAGGACTCATTTGATGATTTTCAAACCCAAAAAAAGGAGTCGTCGCAAAAAATTACTCACCCGTTATATCTAATGAGTAGTCTGCTGTATGATAAATCTGTCGATGTAAATGATGACATGATAGATATATCATGGAAACCGCCAAAATTACGCTGAAAACATCCAATTTAGAGTTAGAATAAAGTAAACGTACTAGTACTGTTGCCTGTATTCAATTCGATGTATTAACTTACTTTCCCATAATTTGATGAGAGACACTCTTCAACAAAGTGTAAGTTAACATAGGTAGCACCGATAAATGGATTGATTGACTGCAAAAAATAAAAAAAACATTAGTACTACTCAATAATCAGCAATAAATTATATGAATGTGTTATTGCGTCAAAAAAGGAAGATAATATATTTATTTTTTAAATCTTGGTAGATAAAAATGTCCAGGATTACAAAGAAATATACAAGTATCGACTTTGTACATGTATTTTATCTAAATAAACACTTGCAATTTCGCAAGACCAACCTACGATTACCTACTCAAAAGTGTAACGATCCTTGACCCTCACAGGATTTTAAGAAAAATGGTCTCGTGTTAATGAGACCACCATGATCTTGTTTCACTTCTAACTCGCCTGCATTTGACTATATGGGTTTTTTTCAAGAATAAGTAAGTGGCTT
>JAQSVV010000684.1:0-36027 GCA_036375495.1 Agrotis segetum | reverse complement strand
AAAATAAGGGTTATGTTTGTCTGTATGACTGTCTGATCGAGCAAAGCACATCGGATACCGTTTGGTTAAGAACCTTAAAATTGTACACGAACAGTCTTTAATGACGGAACTGATTTGGATATTCATCCCCTATGGGGTCAAAAATTTATCATCATCATCAGCTGTCATCAATCTATAATGTTCCCACTGCTGGACACAGGCCTCCTCTCTGTGAGAGGGAGTGGGCCATAATCCACCACGCGGGCCCAGTGCGCGTTGGCAGATGTCTTCGAATTCAGGGTTCTAGGACATGCCGGTTTCTTCACGATGTTTTGCTTCACCGTTTTGAGAGCAGTAATGATGAAATAAATTACACAAAGTAATGCGCCTGGCGGGGTTCCAACCCACGACCGTAAGTCGGGTCGCCTCAAAAATTTGTACTAAAATTAATTAAAACATCCGATTTACTTGAACCTTCGAATGTAAACTTAATAACCAAATTGATAAAAACACGTGTTTCATTATTATTGGAAATCTCCAACTGCCAACTGTTAATTGAGAACAAAAGAGGAATAAAGGCAATACAAATTGGCCTTTTCAGACGCCCAAAATGTATCTTGATTTGATTAAGAATTTTAACATTTACTTATTTTACCATAAATTTAACATAATTTTAACACTTATTTTAACATTTGAACACAGACGAAGGTATAAACGACTCGACTCTACTGTACCTACGTTGACTGTACCTCCATAGATAATAGCAGACACTAAAGGCCACTTTTCACCCTTATAGCTTCAGTTATAAGGTTGAAAAATGTCCAACCATTGTCCCCATTGTCAATGGTACACGCTTCCGATGGTTTTATCGTTATGTTAAAAAATGTGTATCCTGTTAGAACAAAATGTTTTACCTTGTGATTTCAGTTTCAAGTTCACTCAGTTACTAGAATTTATCCTCATTTGTTATGTCTGTGACTTACAATTGTTAGTTACATAGCTTATTTTGCTAATTGGCTTAGTCGTGGCTGTGAAGATTTAAAAAAGGACACAATTTGGTAGATAATGATGACGTTTCTGAAAATATTGGATCTCGTCTGGTAAAATGTGAATCCTACGAAAAAGTTGAATTTTGAAAAGTTGAATATTGAGAGCCAAGTCACCTAATGACACCAAGATTCAAGTTGAATACAGTATAGTCTACCATGACTGTAATAAAAAATATCTAAACGAACCAAGAATCAAAAGCTGTGCCCAAAAATAAACTAGATCAAGAACACAAGACTTATCACAAAACAAAAGAACGAATTACAGATCCTAAAATAAACAGTGCGGAAGTTCCCACTTACAAACAACGACATATAAATACAGTTGATAAACGGACATGCCGATAACAAGTCAACGACCCAGCAAATGTTGCCAAACTGTGCGTTGGCAGAGTGGCGGAGTGGCGGACTTGCCGGAGATTGGCACGAGACGCGGCGGACCATAACCCAAAGAAACGGTTAACGCCTTTCTTGTGCACTCGACTGAAGATGCCTTTATGGGAAAACGAACCATAACGATGGACTGATCTTTTTGATTTGGCATTCGACTGAGTGAATCTCCAAGGGAGAATATACCTTAAACTAAGGTTAAATAGGATGAGTTTCGTCATTTGAATGGTTTTCTTTAAAAATAAAAGAAGTTTCCTTTGAGATTTAACTTTATTTGTTTTCTCTACAAGACTTTCAGTGACAATTACGAATGGAAAACTCAAAAAGTACTTGAAAATATGCTGGAAACTCACACCAATGAAATTTGAAACGATTAGGTATTACTTGTCTCGGCTCTTGATTTTGGATATAGAAAAGTAGCTTGAATTTTTGTCTTCAATTTTTTTGAAGTCACAATCTAATGTTTTGCATAGCATAATCAACAGTTTTATACGTAAACATATACACGAAACCGTTCAATCAGTCGAAGGCTTCAAAAGCATTTGGTACCAAATGCTGGGGTTAGCAGTGTGGAATTTGACTGCTGAAGCATAATTATAGGTTCATTAAATAGTATAGTTTCCTATGCAATCGCAGCTTGAAACAGCAGTTGGCGGGCCTAAGAGTCTTCTATAAGACGCATTCGCAACAAAAATTTTGATAATCGTACTGCTTTTACATGAAAAATATTGACTTTATAACGAGGCAGTGCACCCGAGCTGTCTACCAAGCATATAAGGGCCAGTTTGACACAGCAATTACTGAGTTATATTAATATAGCCATGTTAGCTTGCCAAACGTGGTCATTAAAGTATAATTCATTCAAGACCGTTGCTTAGCGGTCTGAACCCCAGCTTGCCTTGGCTAACGGTTACCAGCTGTTATGTTTTCCATAATTTATACCCGTCAGGGGGAAACTGAAATTATAAGGCGGTGAAGTATAGAGAGCATGCGTTAACTATGAATTTTCTGTACCTATAGGTATTTATGCGTGGGTCGCGGGACTTTATCTCATTAATGTGAACCCGGAACGTAAATGGCTATTGAAGGACACCGTGGATTTTAGTCAGTACGAGACTAACAGTCCCTCCCGCCCTAACCGGGGTGGGAGGACACATTTGATGATTTTACCACGCTAAAAAAAAGCTATATGTATTTGGACACAACAATTCTATTTCGAAAATGCGTATTTTTTGTGTTAAGGAAAAGTATTAAGCATTCCAAACCCAGAAGGAAAATGTGACCAGGAAATTGCTAAATTAAAATTCGAAAACGTGACCATCAACTCAACCGCGCATGGAACCACGTGGTGAATTAAATTCCGATACTCTTAGAGAAGGCTTCTTTCCCAACAGTGGGAAAACAGAATTTTGACTAAGACTTATACCTACTATACCTATATTTTCAGTCATACTTTGCATTTAAAGTGTTATTCAGTCTCAGCTGTGTATAAAATTGCTTTAATTCTCACCCATTCTCCTAGTCTATTAGATCCCATGTGGTGACTAGATTCAATTCAATCCTACTACTATTATAAAGGCGAAAGTTTGTAAGTATGGATGTATGGATGTTTGTTACTCTTTCACGCAAAAACCACTAAACCGATTCGGCTAAAATTTGGTACACAGATAGTTTATAACCTGGATTAACACATAGGATAGTTTTTATCCCGATTTTATGTTCCCGTGGGATAGTTTTCGAGTTGTAGCGGGTGAAGCCGCTGGCAACAGCTAGTTTACAATAAATTGTAATTTATTGGACCGGGTTAGACTAGGTCACGATTCAGATTCCATGTAGTTGTGTGTGTAAGACTTTATTAATGCAATAAACCATGTTTTTAAAGGTCAGGTGCTTCGTATTCGCAATCAGCTTGACCATGTATGACCAGACGTAAGAAAGTGGATGAAGCAAAAGTAATATAAGTCGCAGTAAATGTCATAAAAGTCAAGAGTATTTTGTATGTTTGCAATATTTTTAATACACTTGACGACAAGATGTCAAACCAAATTGTGTGAAGAACACTACACACTGCTGAGCCGTAAATTGCAAAGCGTAACTTAATTGATAAGATATTTGCATATTTATAATCAACTTGAACTTCTAGAGCTTGAAGGACAACTTGAAATGAGAATTTCAAATTACGGAATATATAAAACTAGCACTTTGCCCGCGACTTCGTCTGCGCGTGTTTCTAATTTCCAACTCAGTGATTTAATTCCCGCTCACCCTCCTTATATTAAAATCTAAAAACTCAATACAAACAAACAATCAATCATATTAGACAAACTGATTTTCCGATTTTCATCCCGTAAGGGGTTGATTTATGAAATATAAATAAAAATACGTATCCTTTATTCGATTGAGAGATAATTAATATGTCAAGTTTTGAGTTTATCGAAGCAAGCAATAAAATCCTTCCCTTAAAACTTTATCATCCCTTTTCACCAATTTAGGGAGTGATTTTCGGAAAACCTAAAAATGGAGGGTAGTTTTAAAAAAGTAATAATGCCCATCTTTTTTATTTACTTATACTCATAAATATTCGTACCTAGTTTCAAGTTTATAAACCCAAGAAATAAGATTTTACATACAAAGGTTTTCACCCCTTTTCACCCCCTTAGAGGGAGATTTTCGCAAATTTCTTTCATAATGCTCATCTACATTATAAATTGTAACTACCATCCAAAATTCAGGTTTCTACGTTTAGTGGTTTAATATCCTGCCCTTAAAACTTGAATACCCCTTTTCACCAACTTGGGGGGTGATTTTCGAAAAATCCAAAAACACGTGTTTGATTAATTCTTATCTAGTATATAAATACTGATTTTCAACTTCATCCGCTCACGCGTTATGATTTTCTCATACAAACTTTAACAACCCCTAGAATACCAAAGGAGGGTAGTTTTAAAAAAATAGTGGTGCTAATCTTATTTATTTACTAATGTTCTTATTCGTGGTAAGTTTCAAGTATAAAAACCCAAGGAATAAGATTTTTCATACAAAAGTTTTCACCCCTTTTCACCCCCTTAGAGGAGGATTTTCGCAAAATCCCGTCTTATTGCCAATCTACATGGTAGACTGCAAATGCTGTCCAAAATTCAAGTTTCTGCGTTAAGCGGTTTCGGCTGTAGTCGTGTCAAAAGAAAAACCCCTGTTCTTTTATATATATAGATAACTTGAAGCTAAGTTTATAGACGGTTAATCTGTATCTGTTTGATTTGATTATCATAATTTTTAAATGACATGACATAACACCCCGCATGGTTGAGCTAAACAGAGGTGTCCTTGTAATATTTCCAAAAGTTAGTTATCTTTATTGACTTCAAGTAATACAGGATGAATCGATTACCAGCATCAAAGTATGGGCAGGATCTACTGAAAAATCCAGAAGATAACTCTTATAAATCCTAGGCCTATAAAAAGGACTATCGTTGAATAAATTAAGAGCAATGTTGAATCATCTAAATTAATTGGACTCCCGCGTCGTGGACAAATCACCCCTTTTCAATGTTCCAACTTGTTAATAGCTACAATTTCTGCAAAAGGGTTTCCCAACCCTTTGAATACCGTTATAAAGAGTATAATATGACTCACCGAGGAAAGGGACGGGGAAGCCTTTAAAGGTCCACTTTTTTTGTACAGTAATTTTTCTTTAAATTTTTCCCGTAGATTCTCCGCTTTTGACAACAGCAACAAGTATCTTGTCTAGACACAATTAAATCATGACTTCATTGGCTACAAAGTCACATGGTGTTTGAGTATCAAGGTTGCGTTCAAGACGTTATGCTCGGTAAATCTTGGTATTTGTAGTTCCAAGGTCATAGTAATGTGGGGTACTGGATTTCATTCAGTGTTGCGGAAAATGAACTGCTGAAATCTAATTGTAATGGTAAGAATACAGACTGAATTGCTTCTATCGAAGATCACCTTAAAATCATCGAATATAGAAGAGCTTAAAAGTTTTATAAAGAATTTAAGGATTGGAAAGAGATTACCTCAAACAAAATTATACTGGATAGAAAAGGACCGAACATTTCGAAACGTGAAACTGTCCTTAGGACTGCTGCAAGTACAGAATGTGATTAAGAAAAAGGTCACCTCAGTATTATTTATAACGTGAAGGATAAAATGTATCCTAAGTATAGGTCGCTAATGGTGTCAGCTACTAAACAAGCATCTGACGTCACTTCACTTAGATCCAAGGGTTATTTTAATAAACTACGAGATTTCTTAGCAAGCGATGATATCATAGCAGAGGACGTAGTATTCAAATGAGCAAAATGTACTCTAATCTCTAAAGCATTAAGTCTATGATAGTTTGAAGATAATTTTCGCAAAAGCGAAATCATTTTAAGATCCTGTGTCATTGGTTGCGTAACGTAAATTTTTGTGAGGGGCCGGTCTTTTTTAACAGTTTTATGGTATCTTCCGTATTTTCTTTGTAATTTAAATAGTATAAATTCAAGATAGGCTGAGCGAACTATTGACACAATATCATCAAAAGGATATTGTGTGTGTATTTGCTTGTTTTCGAGTACGAGAATGTATTTGACTAAACAATGTTATCTTTAACAGCTGTGTCTTAAATAGTTGACAGAATTTTCTTAAAGAGCCGGACACGATGTTTTCCATTGTTTTCAACATAAATTCTGTGGTTGCTTATTGTCAGATTTTGTATTATAAAAAGTGATTTCTGGGATACATCAATCCTTGTCTATTTATCTATTTTCTTATTATTTGATCCTTGTAGTTACTTAACGCTAAAAATAGTAAGACGTGTAAAAGTAAAGTTTTCATCATAGTAAATATTTTCATCTACTCAATATTCTGTTTTATCTTCATCAAATATTTCAATTGCTCCGCCATTTTTTTTGAAAATAGTGTCGTTTATTTTTATTTGTTTTCTTTTAGTTCCCGTACAAATTCCTGTTCGTGAAATCAGCGCGATATTATTGGTGTTCATGCAACGAACACATGGTCATGGCGACATGGTTTTATTTTGCTTGCTCTAATAAAATCTATTTTATTTTTAAGCTGTCTGGGACTCATTTGTATGGGGCACTTACATTTTTGTAGGTGCAGTGATGTTGTCTGTTACAGGAGTGAATTTTGCATTAATATCAGTAGGTATATTTATGTGAACTTTTTTTTTTTTGTTTTAGTAGCAACTCTAAACTTTTTTTTATTTTGTTTTTCTCAGTTACTTGAATATTTTCAGAATATTGTGACTGCCAAGGAAGATGTTACTATGCTATTAGAATTTTTGTAAAATAAAATACGACCATCGTCACAAGGTATTTAAGACAATGATTTCTGTTATTTTCAAACATTTTCATTTTTGTGATGTTTTAAATGTTTTTGAGGAATTATAATTGGCTGTTTAAAATTTGTAGTGTGCTTACCCGTTGCATCACGCAGCTCAAGGCTAAATATAATTTATTAGAAATTAGTTGTTGAGTTTTCTCTTAAATTCTGTCACATCATTTCACAAACTCCGTTGTTTTCTCCATAAACCGTTTAGTAAACATCGTTAATTTTACTCACAGCGTCAGAATGACGATTAAGGTCGTTCATTCCATAATTCTGCAATTTTAGATAACGGCTTGTAACTAAATTGTATTGTGTAATCCTGTATGAAGATTATTCGCTGCGATAAGATAATAATATGAAATTGTTTGCGATTTTGTCGCACATTTTGCTCTCCCATGAAACTTAATTTTCTCGTCTTTTTGCGCTGTAAATGCATCGAACTGGTTGCCAAGTAAGACAGACTCGATTAGTGTACTCTCGCCCTTGAACGTCTCATATACTGACATTGCCAGTTACGTATCAACTTCAGCAAAGTAACAAAAATGATTTTTAACTTGAAGTATGGAGAGTTCAATTTCATTTGAATTTATTTTTGATAGTACCGCAATATTTTTGGCTGTACCTTCTTCAAGATTTTAAAGCCTATTTTAATGTGCTTTTTAAGTAGCCTGTGTTGTCGTATAGTAACGTTCATTTTAGCATGTACGAGTGGTGAAAATTATTTGGCAATTGAGTCTGGCAATCGCATGCTTGGCGGTGTTTGGTAAAGAATTTTAATGTTGGTAAAATTAAATCGACTGTCTCGGAGATAGGAATTGTAGGGATTCTCGTTTTTTAATAAGATTGATTCAGCACAATTATGGATAAGTATAAGGAGTCATTAGTGTCAAGTGTCAACGGTAAAAGAGGTGTTGATGAATTTAGTGGCAGTAATTTTAAGAGGTTAGTGATCTCTACTAGGTGAGGTGCGATCACGTGACCAACGCCACGTAGAAATTATTCGAGTTTTTTTTTACCTTTCATTATTCGTATTTTGGATTCTGCATCCTTCAGGAATCAAACAAAAGATTCAATCTAGACAGATAACTTACTATATTAAAATTAATATAAATTCGATTTCGAAAAGAAAAGACAGGTTTTTCTCACATTTTCCCTGCTCATTTAACGCAATTCTTAAAGCTATCCATCAAAAACTCAACGCCAGAAACTAAATTCCAAAAAAACTTGCCAAATATAAAAACTAACCAACTAGAATATGTAACGCCAAGACTTTTTCCATCGTCTATATCCGTTGATGATGAAACTGAAGCAAATGATTCTGAACTGTATACTGAAGTCAGAAGGTTTAATACAAATAGTGATCTTGAGGGAGAAATAGCAAATATTTTTGTTTTGAATGTATGATCGCCGCTGTCAGCTAGTTGATGTTATGCCAGAAGTTTTCTTCCGGAATTCATTGGCAGGGTTCAGCAACAACCTGGCCTACTTACCGACATAAGGTTTTTATGTAATATTCAGTGGAAAACGGATGCAAAGATACAACAAGGTGGTGGGTGAAAGCAAGAAAGTGAATAATATTTTTGTTTTCATTACATAATGCCAATGACCTATTTGAAATTTATTTTGAGAGCGTGGTATGAGGAATTTTTCTTAGTTGCTAAGGAATTTGTGCAGTAACTTCTTTTTCTTTACTTCAGCAATAACATAAGTAATAACAAAGGACGGATATTTTGCGCAATGTCTAATGTTACTATGAAGTTTCAGAAGTGCCTCTCAGTCTAATTAGAATTACATTTAGTGGGAAATTAAAGTTTGTATTTAGGAAAACGTATGTGATGAACCAATCAGCGCTGGTTTCGCGGTGTGGTCTTCTCCTAACGGAATGGAGACATTTGTTCAGTTTGGTTAATTTAAACCTAATCCCTAAATGACCAAACCTTTTGAACACACGGTATACTATCGTCCAAATTCCTTTACAAATGACTAGGACAGCAAAGCCGGTGTGCTTGTAATCCAATAAAGGCTCACACGCTAGAAGCGTAATAACTTAACCTATTTCTTTCAATTGGCTAGTCAATCGACCAACTGGAAGCCGATTACGTGATACAAGCAACTGGTGTAATTTTAGGTTATAACCTAAACGTGGATGGATGGATGATTATTTTTTGTCCATTAACTGATTGGTTTATAGTTTTCTAGAAGAACACTAAACATTTTGGGCAGTTAGCCTTGCCATTAACCACCGTGTTAATTGGTTAGACAAAGTTAAAGTCCATTTCTTTTGACAATTCAAACAAATTTCTTGCTCTGCATACCTTTATTGACAAATAGATATTTTTATACTATGTCTGCTGTTTTTCAAAGAAGTATACTAAATCTTTGCCCTGCCTTTATCCAATTCTACTTGGAATCAGAGCAATACGTTTTCTATTTCCTTTTCACTCGACCGACTACAAACTATTATTTTTTTACAAATATCATTGTTCGCCAGTTAAACCTGACTCTATTTGTATCCCAAGGCTAGCCAAACGGTTCGATTTTAATGCTTCCTGCGAATGTAACGAGTTTCAAAATCACAGTTTGGCCATTAATTTCGCGCGCGTCGGTAAACACTGTTTAATGCATTGATTGTTGGTTTTGGCACCTCTGGAGATATTTATCAAATTAATTGGAATAATATCTACGGATCGGCGATGAAAATAACTTACCTTTGCTGATGTAATACTGAAAAAGGATACACAAGCATTTGTTGGTTTAAAGCTCACTTGCATTAGAGGTCTCTATTTCAAATTTTCAAATTAATACTTGTATTTTTGAACACACCTTTAATTCATTTTTTTTTTTCACTTTCCGCAAAACTCTTTCATATCATACTAGACTTGCCTGTTCTGTTAAATTATGACGCACTCACTCTCACAGAACGGAGGCCTGTTAGACTACAGTAAACACGTTATTGACTGATTATGCTTTAGGTGTATTTACATATTTAAATACCTTCAAAGCATTTGATACTGATCATCATTCGGCTTTCCAAATTTAGAAAAAGTAACGTCTCTATCACTACTTTATTATATTTTCTATCCAATTAATAAACCACAAGTAATCTTAATGAGCATGTGATATACCAACTCACCTTTTCATATAGGCCTATTAAGAAGGAGTACCTATAGGATCTATTATAGGACCTTCACTAATTGAAATCTATTTGAGTATAATTCCAAATAATTTTCTTTTAATTTTTAACGCAAGTGAACTTCAAAACCAGTAGCAGATCTGCTTTCCAGCAACCACCAATATTCGTTTTAAAAGCCAGACACACAGAAACACATTGCCACACCACTTACTTCTCATAGGCTTCTACAAGTTCCTTGACGTTCTTGTCAGTTTCATTGGCTGCGTCCTTGGAGTGTGGCTTCAGGATGCTGATGACGAAGTCAGCGTGTTCCAGGAGCTCGTCACGACTGTCTTCTAAGCTTGATACTTCGCTTTGTAGCTCCTGAGAGAGAGAAGATTAGAAGAATGATTAGTGATGATGATGATGTAATCTAGCATGCTTTAACTGCCATTGCTTGCCTTGCAAAATGACTTCAAAGATGCTTCAAAGAGTAAATCGGGTTACGGGTTTTGGGTTTGACCCTCGGTTTGGGAAAGTGCTTTTTTTTTTTAGCGTGGTAAAATCATCAAATGAGTCCTCCAACCCCGGGCAGGGCGGGAGGGACTGTCAGACTTCTACTGACTAAAATCCACGGTGTCCTTCATAGCCTGTTATGTTCCGGGGTCACGGTAAGGGAATAATCCCGCGACCCCGGCAGGCTTTGGCCCTCTGAGAGGGGGGCCCCGTCATTATGCAGACGCTCTTTGAGGCGCGCGTGGGACACAACGCGCCGTCGACCCTTGGAAAAGTGCTATGGATGGATTTTTATTAGAGACCTTTTATCCACACAATTGATGAAATCTAACTAGGCAGGCCTACTGTTTATCTGTGCCCTGCCTCTTCAGACTAAGTATTTTTATTTTAAAACAGGTAAGTACCTACTAAACTTCAAAGCTTCTTGCTTCTTGCTCTACCTTGTACATAATAACTAAGTTCTCGAATGCCACATAGCACAGTTAGTATTTGTATGACCTACATAATGTCGTTATTGTTTCGGTTAGGTGTTTGCAAGATTAGAGTTTTCTTATCGAGTGCCTTTTACAAATACAATGAAGTTATTATAACTAGACTTCCTGGACCCTTTATAAAGGAAACCTTCATTACATTTTACTTTTTGTTATGGCCAGCAACTTTTTAACTTCATTGCTGCTCGTCAATTAAATAGTGGTCAAACATAATAAAACGAAAGAATGTATAACCTGAGGAATTACAAGTTTGAATTGAAAAAAAAAATTGTGTTCGATAGTCCATTAAATGTTATGAAAAATATTTAGTTTTAATTCCGCGACAAAAATCCGGGCTTGTTGCAGGATGCAATCCCACCCTATGCAGTCATTCATATGCACATGCAGCAAAGGAATCATGCATATGCACACATGCATGGCATGTTTTTCCGTTTGTTGCATGTGTGCTTATGCATGATTCCTTTGCTGCATGTGCATATGAATGACTGCATAGGGTGGGATTGCATCCTGCAACAAGCCTGGATTTTTGTCGCGGAATTAAAACTAAATATTTTTCATAACATTTAATGTCATGGATTTCCGCAAAGATAGGCTATATAAGGGTGAATCTTGAGATTCGGAATATTTAGGTGATTCCCTTGGCGAAATTTATTTAAACAGATTTTTTATAAGTAATAATTTAATATGAAATTTAACTTCATTATAAACACATTTAACGAATTGGCATCACTTTAGGCCGGATGGTTCCCAATATATTGCGTTTTAATTTTTTTTGACCAGGGGAATCAAAAAAAGGTAGAAGAAAATCAAGTTTTATTACTATTTTAAAGTAGCCTCTATAAAATACTTATCAGTCTCGTTAACAATTTATCACTTTCAATACCCGACCACAAATCGTTAAATCACAAATTGCATTTGAAAACGTGGTCAGGGTAATCAACGAGCTAGCGAAACCAAAACCAGGGGAATCAAATACTTTTGTTCATAATTTCGTCCTGGACCAACGAGCGGCGTAATCTTTCACAAAGACGTACGAAGCTCCACCAGCAGCGCACATGCGACGGCATGGAGACAATCTTCTATAAAATTCTACTAAGATATACGAAGATTTCTGACGCGCCAGGGGAATCACTGTTTAGTCCCGGACAAACTTTATATTGTAATTTAAAAAAAAACTAACATAAATATACATGATGTATCTTTTTTAAATATATCTACAACAATCTTGGTAGCGATTAGATCGCACTGTTTATTTTGTTTACGTTCGTAAGTATGAGTTTTGTTGGTTTTTTGTTTGCAAAATGTGCTGCGGACGCGCCAGGGGTATCAATTTTTAGGCCTTTTGGATTTTTTTTCGACTATTTAGATCCAAATTAGACACAAAAACTATCGTGCAACAGTAAGATCAGACAATATAGTGGCATAAAAAAAATATTTTGGCTTCTAATTTAAATACTACGGGTAGTTTTTTTCTTCGGACAACGTAAAATGAGCCTCTCAAGATTCACCCATAACAAATAACAATATGCTTCTATCAAAAGGAGTTGAGCTGCCGGTGGAATGACGAGGAAAAACTAGTAAAACATATTCTTCTATCTCACCTGTAGCGCATGCCTGGTGTCCACAGCTCGTCTGCGTGTACTGGGGTTGGCGTCCAGCTGTCTCAGACGGTCAGACGCTGCCGTGATGGCGGCGCCCAGGCTCCTCTGTACGTCGAGGAGCTGGTTCCAGCGATGGAATTGCTGGTCTGCTGTTGTTGCGCGTTTGGCTAAGCCTGCGGAGGAGAATAGGAAATTTAATGGCAGTCCCAAACGTAAGAAGGAGAAAAATTTAGGAATCTTAAGTGATGAAGAGAAGAAATAAACATTTCAACATACAACGCAAAGAAGATCACATATGGTTTTTATGTTGTGTTGTTTAAGCCAAAGTTAACTCATTTACATATTTGCTGATGCCGTCGCCATAGTTACGGAATTTGCGTAACATCGCGTATCGTACATAGATAACTATAACTTTTCCGTTATATCGCTTGGCATTTTATGTATCCTATAAAGTCGTATAATGACCGTGAAAATATGGTAACGACACATAACAGCTGACACCGATATTACAACTATTTAGACAGGAATTTACTTTTTACTTGATTTGTCTCACTGCAAAACAGATCCCAGGCCTTATTAATTAGAAACCGGGATTAGGGCCGAAGTGACGATTTCATGATTACTACCATGCCGATTCTTTGAAGACCAATTTTGTTGTAAGAAAGATTGACTTTGTCCTCTCTCGGTTAATATACCATTAATACAAAGGGACATTTATGAGATAGACTATTCTCTCTGTAGATGGACTGATAGTGTGCTTAATCTGGATGACCAGCTACATACCTTCGCATGCTACATTCCATCTGTCGGCGAGCTCCCTGGTCCTCTGCTCGACCCTCTCTCCGCTGGCAGCATCAGCGCCGGAGCAGAGCTCGCGCGCCCGCTCCCGGACCACGTCCAAGAGCGGCTGCTGGTTCTGAAGATATAGGGCAGAATGATTAATGAAGGGCTTAGCGTAGACGGTAGAAGAAACCTTAGTCAGTGATTGAATTCAAAGTGGGAACAGATGTGGTTAAAATTCTTAAAGGCAACTGGTGTCATTCAGTTTTTGAAACACAAATACTTGCAGCTGTTGTATAAAGCTGATGGCTGATTTACATTGAGTCAGTAACTGACGTCAGTGCTGGCGCCGAAAACTGACTCGTGCTATTTACACGGAGTCAGTATGTCGTCAGTAGGTACTGTACTGACTTGAAATCAATTTACACTATGGCAGTGCCAGGTCAGCACTGACTCGTCAGCGGACTGGCGTCAGTTACTGACTCAATGTAAATCTGCCTTGACTGAAATATACAATTGCTAATCACATAGGTAAAGTGACAGGTTCTTACCTAATAATGCATTGAACAGCCTAATAAACCAGCTATTGCATAATATTTGTAAGGTACTGTCATTTTAAGAACGGTAAGTGAAAAAGTCTCGAATTATTTTGAAAGTGCATTTAAGAATTCTTCAGCACCACCTGACAATTCCTGAATGAAGTCATATTTGTCCATTTACACTAGAAATTCAGGTTTTTTTTTTGTTTCTATCTACATTGTCAGAAAAATAATGAAGGACGGGATCGATGATAGGATAATTAGTTTTCGCAAAAGCGTTCCCTAAAAAGCAAAATTAAGCTTAATGGAGGAACACATGATGAGCAAATATCATAGAATATAAAAGTGTATGACAATATAGATAGAAATCAAAATTCTTGAGGATATCGGCAGTTATTGTCATTTTATGGTTTCATTCAGGAAGTTGGCGATCACTAACTGAAACACATGTTCCACATTGATTTAACTGACATCGAGTATTTATTGCGATTACAATCGACTGGCTGATTACCACATTTTAATTACTTTCGTACTTACGGACCGGATCAAAACCTGAATGCATATGAAAAGGAAGGATCGTTTAGGTACGCGTTACATGTAAAGTGAGTATTTTGCAATGGCTTTCACAGTACCTAATTATGTATACTCTGTGTAGGCATAATATATCTTTGAGTTCATAAAACAAGTTGTGAAAGTGTTGTTGTTTCTGAACAAAATCGTATAAGTGGGAGCGTTAACATTGCAATAATATTTAGGTGATAAGTATTTTGCAATGTAAAATTTGAATGAGATAATTATTGCCCTGTGTTGTGTTAAAATATTTATCGCCTTTATTTTTAAATAAAACTTTTAACTTCGATCTTTAAACGGATGATGAAGCTTTAGTTTTAAATATTGTAGCGTTAAATTTATTTAATGGTTTGTGGTGCACCCCTAGGCCTAAATGTCATAATTATTGAAGTAGTTAGATACAAAAACCGCGATATAATTTGTCATGGTAATATTGATGTGCAGCAAAAAGAAAATTACTACACATAGTAATGACGAATGATGCTGACGCCATTTTTTAGTAAATTACTATGATATCCGGCAACAGTCATTATGATTATGAAGGAAAAAATATTTTGGAGGACAATGTAAAATCACAGCTGTTTTAGGCAAACAGATTCCAGTAGTTTGAATATTATTCTGATAAAAATGTTTTTTTTTTAAGTGTACTTAGTACTATCGGAGAAAACATCAATGGATGCTATTCAGCATTCCGATACCATATGATTTAATGAGCTGACAAAGTGCTAAATAATTTAGAGTTTTAACGACGTTTTTCGCAGATCGTGGCAGTACTTTAATATAATAACTTCAATGTGGACAAAAGTTGAAAATAAATCGTATACTTGCAACATTTCACAGCCAATAAAGTTACTGTATTGTACAATCGACAAAGTTGAATCATGACCCATTTTGACAATAAATCGTTTGAATCCGTCAAATTGACAAAGATCAAAATCATTACCATGGATATGTCTGTTTACGCGAATGTGGACTTAATTGTATTTGAATGTCTGTAGAAAAATAAGCTTATGGTGGGTCATGATTCAACTTTGTCGATTGTACAACAACAACGTTTTCAAAGAAACAGTGTAAAAGTTTATATTTCTAACTTTTACAGCCAACAGCTTTGTTATACTTCAACTTTGTTGCTCTTGACCGTGGTACCTTAACCCCTGAGGTCCCAATTCAAGCTGACCGTTTCATAAAGCGGGGTACTGACCGCTATTACGAGGTGTAATGTAACGTGTAACACTGTGAGCGATCGTTCGAAAGTAGGGGCTTACGGGGAAACAAAACGCTCGCAACGATCATCAAGAGACTCGAAACCGATGTTGCGGCCCGTAACATCGGAAAATACTCTGTCAAGCAAACCTTTTGTTTTTGGCTAATTCTGGCTAAAATTGAATCATTCAAATAAGTTATGAATGTAAAAAAATGCAGTAGTATTTACAGGTAGTTTGGATTGTTAGATACAATTTTCAGGGTTTCTAAGAGCAAGTTGCTTAATATACGGCACGATTGCCGCCGTGGCTGCGCGATCGACTGGAGCACAGCGTGGCGTGGGTTCGATTCCCGCACGGTACAAATATTTGTATGATCTGTGCGATATAAGAAATTCCTAGTGAGTGCCAATGTTTTTTTTTCTGATTAATTTCAGTTTCACCTCATATTTAAAGTGACAGTTACACATTACCTACGTTTATAAGTAAAAGTCAAGGTATTTATACTGTCTTACTGTCAATCATTCTATTCTTAAGCAACTTTGTCTTACCCGACCTTAGCCCCCGGTTAAACCTAACTGAGAACATTAATGGTCCTATTGTGACTGGAGGCACCGGATCTGACGTCATTATGCTTTTAATATGTAATGCAGCCTGTATTTTGTACGTACATAATGGCATTGTTACGAACTTGAGTATTGCATGGTTGTATATTTTATCTAATATCTTTAAACGAGCAATTCTTGTATATTTAAACATATATAATCAGGATCTCGGAAACGGCTTCAAGGATTTTCATGAAAGTTATAGATTAGGGGTTTTTCGGCTCAAGGAATCGATTTATCAAGGTCCCAGGTTCGAGAAAAGCTCGGTTCCCAAGATATAGACATTTTAAAAACCGAGCGAAGCTCGGTCAACCAGGTATTTTAGAATTATTTGAGGTTTTAAGGCGAGATGTTGTATTTTTAATTTTTTTTATGTGTTACGGGTTTGCTCTTAACCTCCAGGTCAGGAGTGACTAGGACAAGGTCGACGATGGAGCGAGTTTACCCAGAAGAAGCCCGTTCACTCTAACTTTGAAGAGATTGGAATTGTATGTGTTCGGAAACACAGATGCAGGCAAAGAGTTCCATTCCTTCACAGTCCGTATTAGAAAAGACGTTTGGAAATGCTTAGTGCAAAAACTTTTACTTTCCTTCTTACACTATAACTTCTTGAAATAGACATCTCACAAGTCGGAAAAAGTTAGTTTTTTGTTTTTCCCGAAGCCATCACTATATTCTCTACATATGCCCCTCCCATCGAACAGTACCTAGTTTGGTGTCTCCGTATCCCCTTAAATCTCTTTTAAAGTAAAATACTCTGCCAGTTATACATTGTGAATAGATACTAGGATTATTCATTACCAATTAAAATTTTATTTCTATCTAAAAATAATTAGTTTAATTAGAAAAAAAAAAAACTAGCAAAATGGAAATAATTTTCACCATCAAAGATTCAAAGCTTTGCGAAAACGCAATGGCAAAAGTAGATGATGATGTTCCAAGCGATAATAGACTGAACAAGGCATTGACTTGCAATTGAGAGGTCAGGAGTTCACACCACATCCGCTGCACTATTGCAGTGAACCCACACCTATTGCAATCTTGATCACACTTGTTATGAGTGATTTACCGTTGGCTTTTAAAATGCTAGCCTGTTTTTTCATGTTCCCGATTCTTGAGCGCTTAGCTAAGTGGCATTTAAAAGTGAAAAAACATACAAAAGTGATTAATGGAACATTGTCAATTTCATAATGCAAAGCATAATTTATTTTCCAAAATACGTTAAAATAATAGTTGAGCCTAGAGAATTAATTTCAACTGAAATATAAAATTCACAGCAATAGACGAAAATCAGTACTCTTGGTTTTTTTAAAGTTCATGAGAGTTTATTATTTTCAAGTCATCTAATTCAAGTTTACTTCCGCTGATTTTACTTTGCTATACCCGCCAGAGTCTACCATAAATTATGCTAAATATAATTACTAACAAAGCACCTGAATTCACACATTAGAATGCAATAAATCTTGAGACCTGAGTACCTATCGTTCCTCAAGTATTTCCAGAATCTAGTTATTAAAATTACTTCCATAACCTACTGGAAAATGTTATTTATCTTGAACTTGACTTTGCTATATCTAGAATAGTATCTTAGCTAACCAGATAGCATATTTTAAAATGGAAAGTGATCGCTTCAATAGCCTGACATAGCGCCCGAGAACGCCGCATGAGTGTTTACAATGTTATCAGGGCTGCATACTGATGACTGATAACAGGAAATTGATAACAAGTATATATATATACAAGTATAATATATGGTAAGTTATATGCCATTTAGATTTTTATGAGAAGTTTTCTAATATTTTACATTTATACTTAGAGTCCGCGCCACGACTCAAGTTCTTTTGACGCGGTACTAGTGTCTATGTCATTATAATTATTATCAAATTGCATTACAAACCTACCACGAATTTCTACAGAATTTTTCACAGACTACAAAAGTGAGAGCAATTCTTTTGTTTCCTTTTATGGTTTGAACAAACGAATACTTTTATGATTACAAAAAATTACATCAGATGCCTAGCCCTTTTCCTACTATGTTGAGGTAGGTTTCAGCATATATTAGTATTTTATATACTATAGAAACTAGTATTTTACCTGGATTGACTGCGTATACCGTAATACTTGAACAAAAAATATACTTTCTTGTAATTAGAAGCTTTTCAGATTTAAATAAGGATCTCTCATTAGCTTTCTCAGCCAATGACGAATGTCATACAACCGAAAAAGAAAATTATTAGCCTTAAAAGTTAAGCAGGTCTCAATTTAACTATGTATGTGATTCTTGAAAGGTGTATTCCATGCTGACTTCAGTTATAGATGGCCTTGACGCCTCGACTCATTGTGTTTATTTATAGCCGCTGAGAAAAAAAACATTAACCACGAGATTGCAGCGCCTGCTCGCGACTCCAGCCTACAATCTGTATGGCTATATGTTTGACTGATTGTAGATTAGATTAGGCCATTTGTCAAATGCGATTTTGGTGCAAGACTTTAAGAAGTTGAATTGATAGTAATAATTCGCAAAATGTTGAAGATAACGAACGTACGAAAGATTTAATAAACATTGCAAAGTTGATTGTATATTTACTATCCAAATATTTATTTCAGTGTTCACATACTTCCAGACGATAGTTTAATTTTACGGACAGAACACGTTAAGTAGGGGTTGATTTTGAAGAATATAATTATGAGTCACATTACTTTTGCCTCAGGAATAAGATAGTTGAGCATAGAGCTATTATTAAAGTAAGTCGGTCAGTGGGTCATCTGACGGTCTATTTCTATCAAATCCTAAGTAAATATGTGTCAGGCCTACTTATACCTGTAACCAAAGACGTTAGCGGTATAAAGCCAAGACCTACGACAATGATCAACATTAAGTAGGTAAATGCAGTCCACATGTAGCTGAACAAATTGGAACAGCGTATGACAACACTATACTCTTATTATGGCACACCCGGCAATACGATACGTAAATATTGAATTTTGTTGCATAAATGCATTTGGTTATGTACTGTCCTTCAGACAGCCTCTGCATTTTCTAGTTGTTCAATTTATTTGAAGTTTTTTTGCTCCTGGCTAAAATATGTCCTGTAGTCCTGAATTTAATCAATCTCCAAGCACTTCTGAGGATCTTAATCGCCACTGATTCTGCGATAAGTTGCCACCTACCAGGATAAAGATATTTTATAAAGCAAGACTTGAAAATCAAAGATACTCTGGTGACAAGAATGGAAAATAATAAATATTCCGTAGTAGCAACATTATGGGTTAACGATGACGATGATGACAAAATATATTCCATACAAATTGAAGTTTACTTCAACAGAATCAAGTACATTTAACTCGCTCTGCAATTTTATGACAATACAGAGAAAGTTACTCACTGCTTTCACTTTATTAATACTTTTACAATTCGTACCAATAAAAGGATGTTGTCTCTTTTGTGCATCGTTTACAGACACAATGGTTCTGATTCAATTGATTCTGCAGGCTTGCAATCTTTGCTAGAGGTTGTTGAACTGTCTTGCTTGGCGCTTGCTTTTAATATACTTTTGTTGTTTGTTTCTTTGGCATTTAAGTTGTCAATTGTAATGAAATTAAAATTGTAATCTGCATTACAAATGACAGCCGGGACCAACGGCTTTACGTGCTTTCCGAGGCACGGAGGAAACTCGCTATGATAGATGGTCACCCATCCACAGACCAACCTCGTCAAGCGCGGCTTAACCGGGAAGATTGGCCTGTGCGGCTGTGATTATTTAGCCACGAGCTCCACCATCATTCGTCATTAATATGGTATATTTAATTAAATTAAAAATTGTAATTTTTTATTAATCTGTACTTAAACATTTAAATACTTTTGCACAGCACTCCCCTGTTTTTTGCAAATTCTTGATTCAGGGTCGCAGACAGTCAATGAAAAAGATTCTGCGACTATCAATGGCCCAAAAGTGACTTCCCTTGAATTTAAAACAGTGACGTCATAAGCTACGTTTTAAATATTAACTCGGAGAACCATGGCCGTTGGCCGAAAACGTGGGATAATAATCATAAATGAGTCAGTCGACCTTACCAATTATGGGACAGACTCGTGTCTTAGGCCTTAAAAACGTGACTGAGGAGTATTCGATGATGAACGTAAAATATAATAATATGTCTGGCTGTTTGATTGCCCTGTTCTGCTAAACTACTGGTGTTGTATAAAATGAATGTTATGTATTGTATCTAAAGAACTAATAAGATAATATTGCAAACGTTAAATAAATCTTGCAAAAACAAGCAGAGGCAATTCGCTACTTTGGAAATTATAATAAGAGTACTTTTGTAGTCCCAAATAAGTTCACGGAAATAACGTCTCGCTCACGATTATAAAACTCAAGGAAACTCTCTTATAATCACATGTTTTTTATTCGAAATCGATTAGCAAATCATGTTGATTGCCATGGCGCTATCAATCAATAGATTAGGTGTATAAAGCGGCCTCGATAACGTGCCCTTGACCTTGAAGGTCATCGCATGTTTAGAGCCAGTTACCCCAATCGTATAAACAATATTTGTTATTTTATGACTGTTCATGGAATAACTGTTTTTATACTGCACATCTTTCTTTTTAAAGGCACATTTCCAATTTTAATTTCGGGTTCATCAGACCGGAAAGGTTAATAAAGGCGGTTTATCCACTTAAGGAGAAATGAACAACCAAAATACCTTTACGAAAGTTAACTGCAATGTCCGTAAACGGTATAATAACCGGTAAATGCAGCTATACTTTAACTTTAGAGTCCAATGCACTCACTGAAAATGGCTTCAAGCGATGCGTTGGTGTTTAAACTCGCCTTGCAAGAGGTAATAGACGTGAGATCACGTTTTAACATCACAAAAAATCGCTAGCACTTTTTTACACCGGCGGTTTGACCGTCTAGTGTGGAATCCAATCAAATAACATCATCTATGTACACACACAGCATTATAAGGAAAGTGAAAACACGGTCTAACCGTGATTTGGCCGTGACCTTGAACTTAACATCAAAAACAACAACAAAATTAACACAACGGTGCGAAAACTTAAAACTACCACGATATCACAGACTTACCTTCCTTTTTCGCGGAATTTTTAATACCTACTTACTGACTAGGAGATAAAATTGTAAATAAACTAATTTGGGGGTAGTTAACTAAGTGGGCACGTGGATATAACACTTGCACGATGTGAAAGCAAGGCAATAAGTGGAGTGTTTGTGTACAGTTCTCATTGCGATGCTATGCGATCACAGACTGGCGCGAGCGCGGCCGGCGCGGCGTCGTGATGTCACTCAGTTAAGGCGAATACGGTGAACTCATACATAAGTGTTGTGCAATACTTCACTGACAAGTTTTGTTTTGATAAGCGAATAATTGAGATGTTTTTTGCGATAATTGAAGGGGTTTCATTACTATAGACAATATTTTAATGCTTCAATTGTTTTTGGAGAGACAAAATTAAAGATTATTTTCACAAAATTACAAGGATTATTTTTGCAAAAACTAAAAATATTTTCCTTAAAAGAAGGTACCTAGAGAATAATAGTTACTATTGAAAAGTGATATATGTTACTAAAATTAAAGAAAAGATGTAATAGAAACGGTTCTTTGATACAAAAACAGCAAGTGATGGCCAACACGTGTCACTTTTCAACCAAAGGGCGTTAAGAAACTGGTAAAACCAGAAATTCAACTGTTCAAAGGATGAAATGATTACAGAAGGAAGGGTCAAATAATTTCATGTTAATAAAAACGTGGGGAACGTTGAATGAAAATAAGTAATAAAACAGAGGGGAATCCACGGGGAGGGCGAGGGGTTATTTGGATAAAATAAGTTGCGCCACAAAATTATTCCTTTACAATTTGCTGAATGATATCAACACCTTACTTACGAGTACATTTAGATAGATAGATAGATGTAATCGTTTTTATTTTACTATATAGATGTAACGAACTAATTTAACTTCCTATTAAAATCATAGCATACCTAACATATTTCAAAGCATCAATAATTCCGTCCTTGTATTCGCACAAGCCATACATGTTTATAGCTCTCCTTAAAAGTGAAGTTCGTGTTATGAATTCATATTGAGTTTTTTGCAATCTTTATATATCACGTCAGATTTAATAATCTGTTCGCATTTAAGGCCTATTCAGACCTAAGCGGTATTCGCTCCCGTCTGCGGCAGAGAAAACCCAGCGGGTATGCGGTAATATTACTGTTCACACCAAAACGGATTTCGCTATTCTTGTGGGTAGAATAACGCGCGGTATGTATGTACCTCTACCCACAGCGGCAGCGAATATCGCTCAGGTCGCTCTAGCCACGGTACTTGATACTAAATACCTGAGCGAAACCCGCGCGGTATGTACCTCTACCCACAGCGGCAGCGAATATCGCTCAGGTCTGAATAGGCCTTTAATTAGGAAAAAGAATCTGCAGTGGCTTTTATTATTTTCAATTAGGCTCTTCCAGTTTTTTTAACTCTCATTTTTTGGTGACCTACACTTATACCCCCTTATTAATAAACGTTACAACCAGGATAATCTTCGGACTAATCATACATTTTTTTAGGATTAACCTTGGCGTAACTTTACTTCTCGTTTTATTAATAAGGGGGATAATGACAATAGTAGGTATAAATTAAATTAGATGAAAATTGTAAAAAGACTGACTAATAATAAAATTTTGCTAAAATGATAAAGCAACAAACTAATAATAATATTATTATTATTTAAAACTTTCGAATAGTACGAAGATTAAAATTAACTAATAGTAAGGTGTATATTTTTTTGTGTATTTGCCTTTTTGTTGTTTTTTTTTTTTTTTGTTGTTACTGTTGTAATCTTGTTTGTTTGTATTGTTTATTTCTTTAAGTACTTATCGTAAAACGTAACCATGCATCGCTAAATCTTTTACAGTCGGTTATAAACTTTGCGTGGTCATTTCAGCGACGACGTAGCCTTAAATCAGTCAACAATGGGCCTTGAAGCCAAGTGCATTAACCTAGTGGTTCATAAAATAACACCGAGGTCTTATCACAAGATTTCTGCATTTTATTTTCAGCGTACTTGAAAAAAATTAGGCCTTAGGGTTTGAACGAGTTACAATTTTTTTTCCGTCAAATTGAGACAAAGTTCCCGTTTACTTTAGTCATACGTCACACAAAACGGGAAAGTCATGCTGTCTCTGAGTTACTGCTGTACATACAGGTTGCTCTAAGTAAAATTAAGCCTATTTAGAAGAGTGGAGATATTTAATAATTTGCAGCCTATATTCTAGTCTATGTGTTTATAAAATGTACAGATTACACACTTTTGAATGTTTTTCTTGGAGATGTTCACTTGTTTTACGTAGGAGTCACGATGGGTGTAATTTTTCTATCGTGTTTTTGGCTTCAATGGGGAAGGCGGTCAAAGCTAATTGTAGATGCCACCACCATAGCTAGTCTGTCCTAATCCAAAACTAAGGGACACGTATTTTTTTATTTGTAAATTAGACCAAAAATGACAAAGATATAGCCTATTAAAGTTACGTGTGACGTCACGATGCGTGGCATTTTTCGCGCAGAGTGACGTCACAGGTAACTTAAATAGGCTTAAATCTTTGTTCTTTTTTGTTTAATCGAAAAAAGAAAAAAACGTGTCAATATTTTTTTCCCAATCTAAAATACGACTAAATAGAATGTAATTATTAATTCGACCCTGGAAACTACCCTATTGTAGATGGCGCCAATAGCTAGGTCCTAATCCGACCAATGAGGTAGTACTATTTTGAAGTACCTATAAGATTGGAACCAATGACGATGCTAGGAACTAGCTATACTAGCGCCATTAGTTACCCAGTTGCCATCCCCATTCTTAGTGGTGTTCTAGGAATCTGAACATTCTTTAAACCAAGGTAGTAACGTTGAGTAATGTCAAGGGGAAATATGGGACACCGGCAAGTTCAAGTTCCCAAAAAATCGATGGTATGGCATGACATGGCACTAATCCGCACTAGGCTTGCATGGCAGCTCATGGGCTCTCGCAGAGAAGAGGCTATGTCCTAGCTATGACGACAATTAGTCTATAATCAATTAAGTTCGTTAATTACCAAGATTTTTATAAGTTTGATTATCTTATTTTACAAAATATTAAGAAAATGTTCGGTTTATCTTTGTTCCACATAATTTAGACATTTTATTTTTCAGAAAAGTGTAATATGTAAGTGTGAATTGTGAAAATTGCTTATTGTCATCTACTTATCAGTAATCGTTATCTTTTTTATCTTTGCACTGATGTAACACGTCGAAATTACGAATTATAATAGGTTGGTGTGGTATGCTTTATTTGTATGACAAATCTGATTTTAATCGTAATAAATTATGATTGTATTTTCTCCAAAACAATTATGAATTTTATTATTAGTAAGAAACGTATATTTTTGGTAATCCGCCAATTCATTTTCCTTAAAATAAAAAAGTCAAATAGTTGCAGTTATTTGCAACAAAATATCTGCTCTTTAAACTACCGCATCCTATTTAATTTTCACTATGATATATTATTATTTCTCCGAAAAAAAACAAGATTTTAGGAATGAAAATTCTATAGTTGTTTAGTTTAAGTGGTATATTTAAACTGCATCATAAATATATTATATTTTTATTTGTGACAAGCCTATAAAAGTAGCAAGCAGCAAATATTTTCACTTAATATCTTTTACCTAAGTACTTTAAAAATAATAAACAACGATATCCAGTAAAAACTGAAGAGCGCCGCCATTACATGGTTTCAACGGTTCTGAGTCCATTTAAAATTGTAATTTCTCATTTAATACGGGTATTTATTCATTTTGCGGTGTGCCCGGGCATTTAGTATTGTAAAAGGGTATTTACACACATAAGTAATATTCGAGTCGGCATAACCGATTCAGAAGTAACTGTTGATTAAAAAAACCGAACCGCCATAAATTTCTAAAATCTTTTTCGACCACTATAAATCGGTAAACTGCAATGGCAACCAGAGTTCAGCAGTAGTAGAAGTACTTACTATTGCTATATACCCGGGCTAGCTTAGCACATTTCGGGATAAACCAAACGGATTTTTTCTATATTTTCAATGTACCTATGTATGAACGTAGATGATGCGAAGGAAGGAGCGTAAAAGATAGTATTTTATCGTTTCTGCCAACACCAATACAAAAAATCAAAAGTATGACACTTTTGATTTTGCCTGCTTGTGCTGAATGAAGCCGACCCGATTAATGTGTGTAGCTCCCCTTACTAATAAATACCTCTTTTTTGCAAACCGTTGTGAAGTTAATCGCGAGATATCGATCTTATAAACAACCGTTGCCCGTGCCACTTGTGGGGACATCTACCGGTAACTCAGTGAACTAATTATGGAAATCTATTGCTATTAATAGCTCAAGAGGATAATTTTATTCGTATCGGAGAACGCACTTGTATTTCTAGGGGTTTTAACTAATACGATTTTATTTATAGACTCAATTCGATACTTCAAGTCGATTATTTATGATGTTAGGGAGTTCCCCGATAATAGAGCAAATTATCGATATCAACTCAAAGAAAAGTACGGAATCCCCTCTTTAATAATTTTCCGACAGTGACTCACCATGCCAATTGAGTTTGAGGAGCTGCTTGTAATCTAAATTGATTGAAATTGAATGATTTATTTCAATTAAAACCTTTCGTGTTCGCATTGCACTTTGAATCTGTCAATTTAAGTAGTTACAGTCAATAAAAATGAGTTTTTTCTCAATAAGGAAGTCTGAAGCGATCGATTATTTAAAATTTTAAATTCTAATATTGCTATTAATCGTGCCATATTTTTAACCGACTTCAAAAAAAGGAGGAGGTTCTCAATTCGTCGGAATCTTTTTTTTTTTTTTTTTTTTTTTTTTTAATGTTCCCCGATTTCTCGAAGACGCTGGACCGATTTGGAATTTTTTATTTTGTTTGAAAGGGTATACTTTCCAATTGGTCCCATGATCACCAGGTCAGGATCTGATGATGGGATCCTAGGGAAATCGAGGGCAACCTTCAAATTTTATAGGCACATAGTACCATTTTCATATATTTTCTAAAGCTGTTCAAGTATTTGCATCTGATAATCATCATCTCAGGTGGATGACCTGATGATGGAAGGTACAACTCCTTAACAGTAAGGAGTAGGCATCGATTGATTTACTTTGTGTTCGCATATCTCCGGAACTACAAGTCCGATTTAAGTACGGAATCCCCTCTTTTTTTTGTACTAGGTATCATTTAACTTAGAGAATACTGCAAGTTTCATCAAAATCGGTTTAGTAATTTTTGAGATATGGAATTTTATTAGCTTAATGTGTACATGAGTGATGTAAGTACTGGTGCGAAGGATTACAAAATTATAGTGCACATGTAAGAGAATAATGTTCTTGACAAGAATTCGGGTTGAATATTTAAACTAAAAACAGTAAAATAAAAATGTTTTTCAAAAAAAATGTAACCGCCTTCAAAAACAACCACAAAAATTGTAAAATAATCTACAAAATAACTTTTTTTTGGAAGTCGGTGGCTAAAAAGACAATGAAAAGAAAAAAAACAAAGGCACCGACTTCCGAAAGAAAAGTTATTTTGTAGATTATTTTACACTTTTTTGTGGTTGTTTTCCGACTTATGACATTAAATACGATCCTAGTTTCGATGAATAGTTTTTTAATTTGTATTTCTTTGATATTTTTATGGATCGAAAAATTCAGCTATGTTATATTTCTTTTATATAAGAATATTATGTGGATAGATCAGCCAGTCGACAAAAATCTGCATTAATGTAGATAAAACGATATTAAAATCGATTTTCAAGACTCGTTTAGCAACTGAATTCTTGAAAATATGAGTCTTTAATTAAAAACGGACTCATTTTTTATTCTGACTCAAAACTTCCGCCATATGTTTACATTTAGTCACGAGAGGATATTCCTTCAGTTCCATTAGCATTGCTAATTAAATTAGGTTTACTACGTTGCTATACAAGTCTCACTATTACTACGAAATAAGCACTCACCTCAAGGTCATTCTTGGCGTGATTCAGCTTCTCCAAGTGTAGTCTTAGAGCATCGACCGATGTCACAGGTTCGTCTTGGATGTCATTCTTGTCCAAGATTGCTTTGATCTTATCCACAAGTTGGCAGAAGTCCTTCCAGATCTCCAAATCTTGTTCAAGTTGAGCTTGACGAGATTTAGCAGAGTTGAGGGTGTTCTTCAGAAGTTGGTTGTGCTTCTGATGGTCTTTCGATAACTCTTCTTGTTCAGAAGCGGCCAATGACGGCCAGATCTTGTCTACGATATCTTGCATACGCTTTCCAACAAGATCCTTCATCGATGGTTCCGAAGTGTTGAAGAAGGATTTGTGTTCTTCCAAATCAGATTCGATGTTCTCAAAGTCGGTTCCATTCTTGCCCATGTTGAGTCGAATGGTCGCTTCGTTGACCCAGATGTTGAGTTTCTCGACGAGTTGTAGGTATTGCTGTCTGTATTTCTTGTTGTCTTGCAAATATTTCTCTCTGTTGGCTAATTCTGCTGGTAGAGATGTCTTGAGAGAGTTGGCTTCAGACATCATTTCGAGTAACGTACTTGGTACTCCATCATCGTTCTTGATGACGTCAGTGATCTTGGTAAGTTTGTCCAAGTACGACTGAATGTTCTTGACAAGAGTGGCGTGTTCTGTGAGTTTCTTGTCAACACTGGCAACATCTCTGTTGAGGAGTGGTCGAGAATGTACAGCAGCTTCGTTGTCGTGAAGCCACTGTAAGATCTCGGACAGATCTGAGCCCAGTTTCTTATGTTCTGCTGCAGCTCTCTCGTGTTCTTGACGCTTGGCTTCTACAGTTCTTCTCAGTGTCAGAAGCTGTTGTTTCAGCGATTGTAGAAGTTCAGTGATATTGTTTCTATCGATGACTGTACCTTCAGCGGCGATCTGTTGACCCTTGTCAGTTGCAGTTGCAAGCAAAGCTTCACATCCTTGGATTTTAACGATGATATCATCGTAACGTTTAATCTTGTCTTCCAAGGAGTCATTGGATTTCTCAATTTCTGATGTGAGGTCAGTGTATTTGGAGATAAACTCTTCAATTTCCTTCACCAGCGCGAAGAATTGTTCGCGCAGGAGAAGAAGCTGTTTCAGTTTCGATATTTGGTCTTCAATGGTGCTCATCAAGTCATCTTGTTGTGTAAGGATATCTTGCAGGTCGTGTAAGTTACCGCCTTGAAGTTCATTCAACATTGCTTTGTTCTTTTTGAGGTCAGCTAAGATAGATTCGTAAGCATGGATGATCGGCTGAACATCCTCTACCTTGCTTCCAATAGGTTTGTTCAAAGCCTTCAGTTTGTTCTGGATCTCATTCAAGAATTCGAGCGCAGCAGCGATCTTGGCTGCAGCATCCTTGTACTCCTTGATGTGTTTGAGTAGGATGCCCTTCTTATCATTGATGATGGCCTTAATTCTTGCGAATCTATCAGAAAGTACGTTAACTTGTTCCTTAAGTTGCAGTTTATTAGAATCAGACAAGGAGTCCATGAGTTCTTTAGACTTGTCCTTAATTTTGCCGATGTTCTTTTCAACATCATCGGCTTCTTTGCTGAGTTTCTCGAACTTGGCGAGTTGTTCTTCCAGGAGTTGAAGGCTGGTGGTGCGCAGTTCAGGAGTAGCAGCTACTTCAGCTTCATTTAACCAACTCTGGCACTTCGCAACTTCAGATTCGAACTCATTCCTGCCTTGCAGGCGTTTGTTGAGTGCTGCAAGTTTATCATCGATATCAACCTTCGCTGAGGTGTAAGACTTGTTCAGGTCTTCAAGTATAGCTTGTAGCTTAGCCCTGTCTTCGGGAGAGCAGTCTTTGGATACAGCATTACCTTGACGCATCACCTCAGTCAAAGTATCGTTGTGGAAGTCGGACAACTCGCTTTGGTGTTTCTTATGTACTGCAATCTCTTTTTCAACCTTGGCGGCTTCTAGAGGTACTGGGCCACCAAGTTTTTTGATCTCAGCCAGTTTAGCTTTAAGCCAGTTCTTGGCCTTTTCAATATCATTTTCGAGTTTCTTCCTGTCCTCGGCGCAAGTGCCTAATCTTTCGATCTCTTGTTTGATGAGTGAGGCTAATTGTTTCTGCTTGGAGGACAGTTCAGACAATTCTGACTCTAATTGCATTTGTTCTGAAGGTTCAAGTTCAGCTTGGATGTTGCTTACCTTCTTCTCCAGAGAGTCAATAACTGTCTTCTTACCGTCATTTTCTTTGAGAAGATTGGCTACCTTCTTCTGCCTTTCTTTGACAGATTTGCTTTCATAGCCAAGAGGTTCGGGATGAAGAATGTTGTCGATCTCCTTCTGCATCCATTCGTTCTGGGCATTGACCTCACTCTTGGTGCCATCGATAGCCTTGTAGGTGATCTCAAGCATTTGTAATTTACGTTGGATACGTTTGGCGATGTCATTGTACCTGCGTTCCACTGATTTCATCTGTGAAAAAACGTTCGATTTAGTTCTTGCTAACGATGGAAAAAAAAACAAATTATCAAAATTAAAAATGCACGAGAAATTTGTAGATAAAATACTATAATTTCCTGTTCAGTAATAGTTTAATGACTAATTTCACGGTGAGGTCACTACTACTACTAACATTTGTCACAGTCACGTTTGTCATTTGTTTATCTATAAATTGACTACTCACTTGCTCTTCGACCTGTTGTGACTCCAAGTTGCTGACAATGTTGATAACTTGAGAGCCAACAGCCTTGATGTTGTCGACCTTATCTTTGCCTGCCTGTCCAAACTCAGAAGATAATTCTTTAAGAGCGCTTAGCTTCTGAGGACACGGGAGACCAGATCCTTTGTCAGCCAGGCACATTTTCTTGAGTGTGGAGTCGAAGAAGTCGTGGATTTCTTGGCATTTGTTGCGGAAGGCATCGATGATTGCTTGGTTGCCCTTCTCTCTTTCGATCGCCTTTAGGATAGCTTGTTCTAGATCGTCAAGTTCTTCTTCTAGATTGATTTCGTCTTCGAGTCCTTAACAATGGGAAGTTATAGTTAGTGATAATACCTTTTGGGGATTTTAGTCTTGATTTCCCTTTCTATTATTTAACAGCAACATAATTTTATGAGATAGGTAATACAGACATAAATATTAAATTGAATGTTTTGAGCCTTAGTTATTATTTTGCTACAAACCTTCAGTAGGGATCTCAGTAAGCAGCCTGTTCCTCTTCTCACTGAGCGACGCCAGCGCATCGTTCATCGCTGCCATGTCTTGCTTAGCAGCCTCAGGCCTCAATTTGGATGGGTTGGCGAGCCAGTCCCGAGCCAGCGCTTTGTGGAGCGCGATCCAATCCTGGATCTCCAAAACTTGCTTCATGGCTTCCTCCATGCCATGGACTGCGTCTCCTAGTTCCTCCAAGTGACTTTGTACCTGTAGGGTGTATTTAGTGTTAGTTGATTATATAATATGATGTGTAGAAAGTCGCTAATAGTGCTGGTGTAAAGTACAATGATCAGTGATTCTTGCTGTTGAAAAGTTAGTGGCTTTGCAGATAGAGATTTTGTAGATGAGTCTTCAAAAGCTACATTGATAAAACACTGAGGAAAACGACTAGTAAACAAAAGTTTGGGATTGAAAAGGCGATTTTCTGGTGTGCTCAATAACCTATATTTAGACGACCTTGACTCCACACTTAGTCAGTTTCTGCAGAATTTTTGGTCCAAATTCCGGAAAAACTCAGCTTAACCAAACCTCATACCTGGACTCTATTTTTAAAAGAGTAGATAAAATTTACCAAACAATAATAACCCCCATATCAATAAAGTTCATAATTTAGTACACACAATTGTAATTTCGAAGACAGATTTCACAATAAAACCACAAACAAGCATCCTTACCTTGGTTTCGAAAGTCGAAAGCTTTTGCCCGAACTCTGGGGCCTCAAGCGTCCTCAGTATAAGGTCAATACGCGGCGCGCTCCCTAATTCGCTCACTTGTTTCTATAATCAAACCATGCATGACACACAGACATCAAAACAGTGCGGGTTAGTATGAAGGTAGAGGTACAGATTATTTGGTTGACAGAGAAAATATTTGAAGTGGCAAAAACTTTGATGGAACTAAACCATCAATAATACCAAACAGATTGCCTAACGGTTTTTTGCTATACCTACTAGTTTCTATCAAATTTTTACAGAAGTCAACATTATGGTCTTCAAACTCAAGATGAAATGAGTCGGTTTAGTTGACAATTCCTCTGGATATGTGGGCATGCCCATTTAGACATTCCATCAGCAGTATTCTCTGAGGATACAGGCTTTTGAGCTTGAGGAAGTTTGGTATTCACCAAGCTACTAACAGCAACGTGTCGTGAAAATATCTCAAAGCTCTGTCTCAACGACGAGCTCGTCGTAGCGTACAGCATAGAAAATGTCTTTTAGAGATAAGTACAGCTGTACTGATTGCCAGGTCAGTCACTGGCAAAGGTCGTTAAGCCCACAAAGCCCACATATTTAGAAACCATAACTTTGATAGTCTAAAGCGCCATTTAGACGGAGCAAGAACTCGTATGCGAGTTTCACTACATTGCGGCATTTGTTTCATTAACTGAATTTGTTCTACCTATAAATTCCGCAATGTAACGCAACTCGCGTTCTAGTTCTTGCATCGTCTAAATGAGGCTTTATAGCTCATTGGGTACGGTTAGCCGATACAAAATCTGGACAGAAATCGACAATGCTGAACAGCATTCAGCCTAAGCTGACTAAATTATCGGCTGAAACCATGCTGAGTTCAGACGAGAGTGAAGCATTTTGACAGCTGCCTCATCCTATGCTACTCAGCATTCGCCACTTTTTTTTAGTGCTTCTCTATTGTATCGGCTAACCGTACCCATTGTTTGTACTGATGGACACTACGGAGAGTGTCAAAGTAACTGAATTCTTCCTTACATAATTTAGAAAAAGTTCATTTTAAAATTTGTTTCATTGTATATTTGTTTTGATTGCAACGTTGTTTATATTCCTGGAACATCTTTCCAGTCTTCAAACTCTCTTTTAATGTAGCAAATTGTTGTTTATTGTAATATTTTCTCTGTCAATTCTCAGTACAAACGTGTCAAATAGCAGAAGCATTCAACTCAACATTGTAGTGGTATTAAGTGTTTGTTCATGTAGTGGCAAGTACTAAGTGAATCATTGTTATACGTGCTTCTTGTACTTGTAACGAACAGTGCTCGCTTTAAATTGTTCTGACGCAAGATTTATTTATGGATATTCTAGATGGATTAAATCCAACCTTACAGTGTTCACCATAGACAGAGAATAATAGACTCTTTCCGCATATTGGGTTTTAAAAACTAATAATCAATAATTCCAAAATACTACTACACTTTTAAGACCCGACAACACGATTAACTTCAAAAGAACTATTTGATTCGATATAAAGTAGGTCTGAAAGCAATAAATAGTAGTTCGTTGAGTTAACTACTGAGTGTGGTTACAGTGTGATATTGCATTGCAATACAAAATCTATGGGGTTGGCAACGCAAAGATATGTAGATGGCGCCACCATAGAGTAGTCCTAATCCGACCAATGACGTAGTACTATTTTGAAGTACCTACCTTTAAGATTTGAACTGATTTGAACCAATAACGATGCTTGGACAAGCTATACTAGCCCCATTGATCGATGATTCGCATTCTGAATTACTACTCGTATTTTTATTATATTTGGATTAAATGTCCCCTCTAGATGCTATGGCATCAATCTAGAGGGAGGCTGGATTTAATACATCTAGAACATGAATTAAATTGTTTGAAATTCATATGCTTTCGAAGTAACATAGTGTAACATGTAGGATAGCGAAGATTGAAGATTTACTTTTCAAGCGCCTGTTTGTTATATTGTTGTATGTTAACGTTTTGCGTTGAACATTGCTCTACGAATTGATTCGTAGCTCAAGCGACAAACATTTTTTTACATAAATAATGTATTAATTTATTTAATTTTAATACCAAATCACAACTACTTAATCAGATTTACCTCACGACAAATTCGAATTAAGAATATAATTTTTTAATATTAATTTCGCAAAAATTGTCTTAAAACCATAGATAACTATTTCTTATTTATGTTTTTTTGTAAAACCTTTTGTTTCACATACACACACGTACATAATATCACGCCTATTAATCCCTTACTAGTTAGGCAGACATGTGCTCCTGTAGCCACATATCGCCATATTTTATTCCTAAACAGACAGGGCGTGGCTAACGCGAAGCGAAGCGTTTTTGTTTGTAATTTATGGAATTATTTGAAGTCAGTCACATAGACTATCGGATCCATATCGGATCAAAGCGATCCGATATGGATCCGATAGTCTATGTGACTGACTTCAAACAATTCCATACTTACATTACAAATAAAAACGCTTCGGATCACATTCACTTCGCCTGTCTGTTTGACAATAGCTTAAGTTTTTTCTTAGCCATGTTACACTACATTTTTAGCATTCACAATGTTTTTGATTCATAAAAATCTTGAGTCAGACAAAACCAGGTGCACAAAAGTTACATTGCCAACGATAAAGCCTTTACATTATTATTGTTCTAACTACAGTCTATCTACAACAATGTTAACTATTGTTTAATCATTATTAATATTAATAAGAGATCTTATCTTACATCAAAAACGTTGGTTCTGTTCGTTTTGTCGACCTGGCGGACTTATAAGCATATAGAATTATTATATATGTATGGAATATTTGCAGACCATTCAGTTTTTAAAAGCTAAAAAGGTGGATCGAGTTGCATTGGAAGATAATGATCGTGTCCTAACCACATCGATCGTCGCGAGTTATGCGAACACGAAACAATAATAGTGGCCATTATGTTTCGTGGAACCGAATGTCTTTTGTCGCGACTATAGAGTAGAGAGCTTTTCCAACCAATTCACGTTTGCTTAATATTAGAACGCGTATATTAATAAAATTTAAAATCTACTACTTAATAAACACGTTAATTACGAAGGGCCCATTGGCAAAAACATACATTTTAATTTAATACTTAGATTTCCCTTAATTTTAAATCTAGACTAGTTTTTTGAACACTTGACATTACGTAGCAGGCCTTTCCCAATAAACTAATGAACACATTTTTAAAAGGACGAATCATTCCCACAACATTAAAAACTTATATTCAATACTTAAACTTAATAAGGCCAAATTCATCTTAACCTTATATATTTTTAACTATAACCATTAACGTCACGAATTGCAATGGTGAAAAAAATTTTGATTGTCAGCAGGAATAGGCTAGTTGCCTAAAAAATGTAATTAGTCCGTCTTTTAGATTATTCAAAAATAAGGGACACATATTTTTTTATTTGTAAATTAGACCAAAAATGACAAAGATATAGCCTATTAAAGTTACGTGTGACGTCACGATGCGTGGCATTTTTCGCGCAGAGTGACGTCACAGGTAACTTAAATAGGCTATTATCTTTGTTCTTTTTTGTTTAATCGAAAAAAGAAAAAATACGTGTCCAATATTTTTTTATAATCTAAAAAACGGACTAAATAGAATGTAATTATTTTGATCCTGGAAACTACTCTATTGTACCAAACGACAAATCGCAGTCCTACTCAAAATCAAATTTTCACTCCTATCCAACATCCAATGCAACACGACCCCTCAAGCCATCAATCAAGACAACATCAAAACGACGTCAACACTTCAGAAGCGAGGATATTGGAGGAAGCCTTCAGTACCTGGTCGATGAGGTCCTCGAGCCGCGCGCGCACGTGCAGCTCGCGCTGAGGGATGGGAGGCGGCGCCGTGTCCGCCGGGGACGACGGACGGGACACGGACGCGGCGGCTGCTGAGCAGGCTGCTACAGCGGCTGATAGACGACTCTTCTCAGTCTGCAAACGGTTGTGGAGACCCTGGGGGAGATTTTGGTAACTTAGTTTACCATGGCGCGATACGACTCGTGCGATATCGAGTCTATTACCGATCCTCTCGAGCCCCGAGAAGTTTCTTTTACCACCAAACCTTGACCGATTTTAAGACTTGTTTTTCCAAAAATACAGTTTAAAATCGGTCGGGATTTCGTGGCACAAAATCGTGCCATTGGGGCGCATTGGGGATCGAAAGGGTCGCACGTATTTACTAATGGAGTGATGCAATGCAATTTGACGGTGAACTTCAAAAATCCACCTAACTAATACGACATAATGCCGCTGCAAACTAAAGACAAAAGATATCGCCAGTGATGAGTAGTTGCGCTATCGAATTTCGAACAGAGAATCATGTGCATTGTCATTAGTACATACAGCAATTCGATATCGAGCAGATCTGTGAGCGATATCGTCAATACGTGCGATTCCATTAGCAAACACTAGCGATTGTCCATACATTTTGTGATATTATGTGATATCTGACCGATATCGCCAATCGATGCAATTCTGTATCGCGTGGCGCCATGAGTGAGGGAGCTTCCCGCAACCGATTCCAACTACAACATCGAACTCTCTTGCGTTGCGACACGTAGCAACGTAAGTGTGCGCATTACCGTCGTAGTGCAGCTTCACAGTGGAGATTTCAAATTCAACAATAGATCATAAAAACGTCGTAAAAAATATCAAATACCCACCCTTATCCAACGGTATAGGACATAGGAACTGTCTTAGTCAGCCTAAGACATTGTTAGTCGTAGAAGTTGCCAATTTAATTAAGTAGATGAGTATGTTTATGCCTGTAGAATGCTTACAACACCTGTGGAATATCTGATTTTGTAATATTCCACATCT